>JAUMHR010000084.1:9364451-9385584 GCA_032361145.1 Enteromius fasciolatus
CTTTTTGGTCAACATCCTCCTTTTTGTAGCCGAAATAGTCCCAAATAGATGATTTCGACTTTCTTTTTGGTACAAAATCATTTTTTTGCGGCAGATCCTCTTCGTTGCGCATTTTTAGCAGTGAATATTGGCTGTGAACGGTGAGCCAACCACTCACTTCGATGAGCGAACCAATCACTGTGCAGGCATGCGAAACATGCATGTTACCCCAGCAACAAGCATTACAACAAACTTGTGTTTACTGTGTGCTACTGTTCTCTTAATACACCATGGGCTTCTACTCTTCACATCGTATGTTCCGGCGATGTGACTATCGCTTACGTGCACATCACGATGTCAATGTCAAAACAGAATATCGTTCAGCCCTAGTTAACGGTACTCTTATCGGTACTTTTTGTTGTGCTTTTAATATTTAAAATAATAATAAAAATACAAACTGAGAACATAATTAACAGCACTATTTTTATGTAAAATAATAATCTATAGCCTAACAAACACCAGTGTTTGAGCAAATATTACACAAACAAAACAAATGATTGTAAAACAAATAAATGAACAACTATTTTCCTATAAAAGAATGAACAGTGGTTACACCTGGAGCATGCAGGTAGGCTGCAAGAGGACTAACAGTTGTTAACTTTTTTTAAACCAAAAAAGTTGCAAAATGCAGCTAAACAATCAGCTTTGCCTAACGTTTGTTTTATTCGAACACATTCACATAAATTAGTTGTGAATGTGTTTGGGATTAAAAGTAATAAAAGTTTGGAACCTCTTGCAATGTACACTAAATAAAGTAAAAGGTATTTCATCACTACAAATTCATTTTTAGGCAAGCTCTGCTTAATATATACATTTTCCTTGTTTTCTATCATCTCTGCCTTATTTCTTAATAAGCATAGTTTATTATTATCCATCTATTTGTAAATGCAGGTATTTTTAGTGCTTAAAATTTATTTAGGAAAAAAATACTATTTAGGCGACATTATTATAACATACTAATTTAGAGAGCTCTTATGTGATGTTTATGTTGTTATTTTGGAAGACTGCTAGCATAAGTAATTATAAATGTTTTCTTATGCAAGATTTTTTTATTTTAAAAGACGTACATGAGAGCCGTTCTTCTGTCAGTTTAAGTAAAAACAAACTGCCCCGATTCAGTGTCTGCAGTCAGATGAGATGTTGACAGGTTTATTGTCAGTGACGTTATTCTATCGTGATTTTCACAACTGGTCTCAACTCAGAAAAGCGAACTATGCTGTCCTGCCAAATGTTATGCCATGTTCGTTGTGCGCATACATTTTATACATATATATATGTGTATTTATTTATTAGGGGTGGGCATAGATAAATTTTTTTTAATCTAGATTAAAATGGCTCATTTGACTTCTGCCAAAGGCATTCAGAATATGTGTGCTACCTAAATAATGACTAAAAGTAAAGCCCTATTGGGACGAGACTAGTTTTACAGGGGGTTGTTAGAGAATGTTGTGTTTCACAGATGTACTTGGTGATTTCCATCTGACTCTGCCATGTCTGTTTTTTTCTCTGTGACCTCTGTGATAATTCTAGAGTCCGAATGTGATGTCTGTGATATTATTTTTCACAACGCATTTCCTTGTGTGTTTTGGCCAACACGATACACCGTAGATGCTCTTACCACATGCACGTTTAATATATTTTGATATGTAAAAATAAATAAATAGATACAAATAAAGAGCCAGATCACGTAAACTGTTAAAGACTGGCTATTGTAATATCAGTATCAGGTAAGATTACTCACGTTAATTTCTCCACTCTCTTACATATGTTTTAATTATCAAAATTAAACATGGGTTTACTACAAATAAAAATCATAACAGTTGAACTAAAGTAACCACACATTAACATTAACATTTAGCTTCACCTTGGTATTTGTGATACTAATTGTAATCAATCCGAATGACTATAGCAATGCAAGCAGACAGAGTGCGTGATCTCTGTGATGCTCAGATCTACAAAACAGACCCTCTCACTTCTGTAATAAAGATGTTAGTCCCGTCTGAAATAGTGAAAGTCATCATAGCTTGTGTAGTATAGACCCAACTGAACTTTGTGAATAGATTAACAGCAATATTTTTTTTTAATCGCGCGATAAGAGTCTCGTGCAACTAATGCAGCATTTTAACGCCGATAACAGCTCACCACTGATATCAGAGATGCACCGATTGCAAATTTCTTGGCCGATTCCGTTTTCCGATTTTACAGTAAGTGTGACCTGCTGATTCCGATTTTTGCCGATTCCGATTTTATTTTATTTTTTAAACAACTGTAATGAAAGCATATGATATTCATTTAACTTATAATTAAATTATTAAACTTTACAGGATCTTCTCACAACAAAAAAAATAAAAGCGTGTTGTAAGGTATAAAATACGTTCTGGTATACCTAACATTAATATAGTTATACTAACAAAAAACATATTTTCCCAAGAATTGTTTTATAATAAAAGAAAACAATAAACATTACAGATCTTCTCACAACAAAATAAACAACAAAATAAAGTGCTCTGCACCTTGAAAATGTATAAATATATAACTAACAACTTATTAAGCAACAATAACTAAGCTTACTAACAAATATCTACTTTTCCTCAATGAGTATTATAATGGAAGAATTTTTATACATTAATTACACGACTGTCTCACAAAATAACAAAGAGCGCACTCTTTTAAAACGGGTAGAAATGACAATGCTAGTACTAAATACTATTACTTGAACATTAAAGGCAAGTTTGTGTCAGACCGAGCACGATTTTCAAGTCAGACCGAGCACGATTTTCAAAGTAGTCGTGTCACATATCTTTTCATACTGCATGACTATCTGGGGTAACGTTAACATCTTCAGTCGCTGCTGTGTTCACACAGCATGATAGATCGGCGAAAGAGGGTTTCACACTGCATGACTTTACAATAGGAAGAATCGCCAACAACTTTGTCTCACTGCCAAACACACGCAAGAAGTGACACGGAAACAATGCAAGGTAACGTTTGCAAGACCTGCCCTCTCTCATGGGCTATAAGTAATCGCTGACGTTATTTTCAGTCAGAACACATTCACGCGGCATGATTTTGAATCGCCGACAGGTCCAGATATTTAGAATGCCATATATATATATGTCACGACCTGGTGACTATGGGGCATTGTGGGTCCAAAGGCCAAACCAGTTAAAAACCACTGCCTTAGATCGTTTGGTTCTCTCCGCCATCGTCACTCTGTTAAGCGGGAGCTGTTGGTGTTGGGCATGCGCGAGCTCTGTACTTGAACCTATGAGCGAAACAGACGGACATTTCGCGGGAGATTGCTAATAACAAGTGCAGGCAAATGTCTTTAATATTATCACAAATTAGAAAAGGTTAAACTATGCTAGGTAATGGTTATTTAGCAATAAATTGGAAATGTATTTTTTCTGCAGTACCGATAGCAGAACCGTTAACATCAGAGCTTAATGATATTTCAGCCTTTTATAATTTAGCACCAGTACCCATCCCTAGTTAGGTCTAGGTTCAGCAACGCTGCATGCCCAAAGAATGAGGTCAGCTAACTACCTGAAAATACTGAATGATCATTCCATCAATGGATTTTTTCTTCCCTGATGCCACGGGCATATTTCAAGATGACAATGCCAGCATTCATCAGGCTCAAATTGTGAAAGAGTGGTTCAGGGAGCACGAGACATAGTTTTTACACATGGATTTGCCACCACAGAGTCCAGACATAAACCCCACTGAGAATCTTTGGGACATGCTGGAGAAGACTTTGCGCAGCAGTCCGACTCTCCCATCATCAATACAAGATCTTGGCGAAACATTAATGCAACAATGGATGTGAATAAATGGTGTGACATTGCAGAAGTTTATCGAAATTAAGCCACCATGAAGAATGCATACCATGTGACTTTTTTTTTTTTTGGACAGGCAGTGTACAAACATTTAATTTTGAATGTACTGGCATCAACATGCTAATGAGATGCACCAAGATGCTTTATTGCACTTACCTGCCACTGCCGCTGCTGCTGGTGCTGCTGACAGAATCAGAGCTGGAGGAACGACTGCGGGATCCTGAGCCACTGCGAGAGCGTGCCGGACGCGCTGCTTGACTCGGCAGCCTCTGTGGTGATGGATTGTGTGATTGCGAAGAGTGTGGTGAACGACTCCGACTGTGTTGGTATGTCCTTTCTCCTCGTCTGCCTCTTTCTTCTCTGTATAAATCCCGATGGACCACACTGGCGAGTGTAAAAGCTTCACGGGCACGAGACTCATAGCGAGTCTCTGTAGTCTCAAAACGAGTAGGGCTCCGACTTCGTGAACCATAATAGACAATGCCTCCCGGTGTCGAGCCGCCACTTCCTACTCCAGGAGCGCTGCTACTGCTTCCACCAGCACCGCTGCTTCCTGCAGCACTCCCTGCAACACCTACACTGGCCCCTGACGTGCTGCCTCCAATGCTGCCACTTGCA
The DNA here is from genome assembly GCA_032361145.1 of Enteromius fasciolatus. Taxonomy (NCBI): domain Eukaryota; kingdom Metazoa; phylum Chordata; class Actinopteri; order Cypriniformes; family Cyprinidae; genus Enteromius; species Enteromius fasciolatus. Next base: position 9,368,948 of record JAUMHR010000084.1, read on the forward strand.
GAACTGGCACTCCCACTAGCTCCACTGAGGGCCCGGTCCCTAGAATCTCTGTAATAATCAGTCTCGTAGTGACGCTGGCGATCGAAACTACTGGTGTTGCTGCTGCTGCTACGCTCATGGTGTCCATAGGCACTGTGATCGTAAGACCGCTCCCGACCGTCTGCAGCCCTACATGACAAGGAAAGGGATGGAGGATGGCAAAGAAAAATGGAAAGAATGAAATGAATGTTATTTTCATCCCTGACAGGCATACGAGTCAAGTGACATGCGCTGAAGAGTGATTTAATCAAAACATAGACTGCAAGTGAATGTTGGAAAGATGCTGTCTTGGACTGTCTTTTATTGTAGCATTCAATACAAATACGGATACCATGTCAGGACTTTTTTTTCTTTGTTTACTTATTTGGGATTTTGCTTATGCAATTAACTCTTTTTGCATTTCTGAAGTCAAACTGAATCCATACTGAAAACAAAGGGGAAGAAAGTAATGCATGACAGAAGTCATGCATGCCATGGTCAGTCACATTCCAAGTTACACAGTGTATAAGGGGAAAAGAAATCAGGACATTCATTTACTTTACAATGGCAATTTACAATTTTCGAGATAACTAAAATGAACTTAAATTTTTAATGCATAAAACTACAATTCTTTTGTTGTTGTTGTCTTTTTAGTGAGATATTGCATTTACATTCCACTTAAAAATGACCAATTAGACACAGCTATTTGCTACGGTATTACCCTGAATATGATAAAGCAAATATCTTTTAATTAGAAATTCCAGACAACCTACTTCCCTTCTAGGATAGAATGACATAACCGCGTATTACAGCCTCATTTTGTGATTTAATTAACTAAAAGGAAGGAGGTTTCATGAATACAATGTAGTCGTTCTTAAAGAATAAAATCAAAAGCCACAGGTTATAAAAACTCATTATTTTGGAATAAAGGTTTTTTACAATAATACACTTCAACATCATTTGTTCTGGTCAGGCTGTAGAGTGCAAAATAAAATATTAATAACCAATACCCTAAACCATGCGGTTAGGTCTTTTGCATTAATATTAATGTTGAGAATTGTTCTTGAAGCAGTGTATTTATAGTCTGTTTAATCTTATATTAAAGCCACCAAAAGTTCGATTTATTTATAATTATAACAATAATACACTAATATTTTGCTAAATATTACTGACCACTGACAATTATTAACTGCATGGTTGCCAAGCAACACAGGAGATTTAAACATTAACATATTAGATGCAAGTAAATTCTGTCATTTCTAATCAGTAAAAGGTTGAAATTACACCTAAAACATTTCATTAAAAGCTTGAGATGCAGTTTCTCCAAAATAAATATCTGTTAGTCCTGACAGTGAGTGATAGTAAGCAAGTTGCAACAAATCTGACCTAGTTGATTTAAATAAGTTTGGTTCCTATTAGAAAAAGATGCTTTTGTTTAGTGAAGCCAGCTGTGTAACTTGACTGTGATCAACCTTTACAGTACATATAGTCCACTCCTGTAATTTCCACAAGAACTGACAAACAGTGGTGACACATTGCATCACAACACTCCACAGCTCATTTGCCATCTCCTCCATTTTCATAGAGCTGTAATGTGTTTGGCTAGCTTTGCTGTATTCTTTAAAGTCATTTGAACCTTTATTTTTTCTTGATAAGCCTCAAACAATATTACAATTTTTCACGTAGGTAAAGCAGAGAGGCAAAAAGCCAGGGAGTGTGAAAAAGAGTGAGAATCAGGAAAGGGACAGCAAAGTGAGGTAAAAATCTGCAAATGCCAACAAGCTACTAAAAACAGCCTGTTTAACAGCTACATCTGTTAGTGGGAGATGGAAAAAAAGACAGGGGATCAAACTAGGGGTTAGAGAACAGCTAAAATACACAGGGCAGAACATACCAACCTTTTCAGACAGCGGTAACCCGACCTACAATTCCAAATACAATTTAGGGAGACAGAACTTTGTGAGCAAAAAAGGGGGTTAAAAATGTAGAATGTAAAAATGGTAAGAAAAAAACAACGAAGTAATCCTTATCTTTCAGGATCCAACATAATAGTTCGTAATAGCCAAAAAAGAATCCATGCATCTTAAAAAATAAGTCAATATCAAAATGTCAAAAGCGTATGGAGGTAAAAGTCAGGAGGTAGAATGTCCAACTCAGTTCAGTGCAAAAAAAATCCCCATTAGATCAAAAACAGGCTGGAGAAAGAAGTTCAAAAATATAAATCCATAACGTTGTTCTTCATACTGCTTTACTTCTGTTCTATAGTTTCATTAGTCCTTTGAAGCTCTCTGTAGAATTGTAAAAACTTGAAAAATGTAAAAATTTTCTGCATGGTGCTTGTCTTTTTAAATCCCTTTTCAGTGCATTTAAAAAAAAAAAAAAAAAAAAAAGTATTCATTTATTTGGAATCTTATCCCACCACCTCCTTACAGCTGAAAAGAGTTTATTTCTTTGATATCCCAACAGAACAAGGTACCAATGTTCTTATCGCGTAATCCAAGTCAACTCTGAAAACATGTAAAACATTCAATCAATGTTTTACAAATCCCAGTGGAATCTTCATTGATGTTTGGAAAAAAAAGAGATCAATAATCCATTGGCATTTGAATAGTCCATTTGGAGAAACAGACTTTCTTCTTAACTGTAGGGTATCCAAAGTCTACTGTAGTCCCAGATCCGTTATGGGGCTTTGTAATCCAGTGGTATATTTCACATCCAAACTGAGATGTCTTTAGCCCCACAATAGCAATACCTCCATGCTTTACTGTGTGGATCCAAAAATCAGTTCTTTCTTCAGTATATTCTACCAAATTTTACTTTAAATCCTTTTTTTCTTTGGCATTTAGGGAAAAAAAAAAAGCAAAAATGAACTTAAATGGTCTAGAAATAAGTAATGGATAAATAAAGAGATTTGCTCACTGCGTTTCTGTCACATTCTACCATGTTGATCAATGGCAGAAGTCTCCCATGTAATTAAAAGGCAAACCCTAACACCACAAATAATCCCGAAAAAAAGAGAAAAGAAACCGTAGTGATAGAACATCCTTTGTCATTGGGTAGTATTAATCCAGTGTGATTAAGAATCCAGAGAATAACATCCAGAGCGCTCCAGATCATGGAATGGAAAGAACTGATTTCTAAACCACCCATTTCAATATTCCAATTACCAATCAATGGGTCTTAATTTATCAACACCGTAATCGTGTTACAATAACAGAGCAAAAACACATGATGTAACCCATTAATCCACCTTGGGCGGTACAGTACTCCAGAATAGGGCAATTCCAGGTAAGGCCGCGGTCACGGATTCGCTCTCACTTCCAGAAATCCCGGAATATTTTGATATCCGAATCATGCCCTGGATTCTCTTCGCAGCGATATCCAACTCAGAGAGAATCCCCATGCAGAGGCACGCTAATCGCTACATAATGATAATGAATTTTGGTGCATGTTCACCATGCTTTGACTAACTTCACAACTGGTTCGCTTTACACGGTGAGCGATGACAGACCTCAAGCATCAAAGCGTGATGCCCAAATTAATACCCTCCAGTGTGTTCTCTTAATTTCCCTCATGTCACCCGCCCCCAAAACAATAAATTAGCCCAATTAATGACGGAAATAACTGGGAGGGAGAGATGAGTTACAAGAAACGAATGGTCCCCCTGCCTTCAGAAAAACTATGTCCACTTACCCGTCTAGTCTGCGTTCAAAGCGTCCCTCTCTGCTGTGGAGTGACACAGGGGGCACATACACAGGGCCCCCCGACCCCCTTGTGAACCCTGAAACATCCCGCCCACGAGTGGCTATGGACAGGCTATCATCCAGGCCTCGAGCTGCACTGGGAATAGTTCCTGGCTCATTGTAATCGGTGCGTAGGTCCCTGTCTCCCATCTTGTTGATAGAATTATGAGCTTTCTGAGCACTCTTAATGTCCACAAAATCCACAAAAGCTGCCACTCCACCCTCTGATCCGCGTTTCGGGAGCACCTTGACACTCTCCACACGTCCATACCTAAGCAAAAAAAAAAACAGCAGAAAATGCATTTAATTGTCGCCAACACAAATGCATTGCATGGTACTTTAATCAATTATAGTGATATGAATAAGCATCATCTGTATTGCCAATCTGCAAAGGGCAGATTAGATGTTAAAAAAGCATGAGTAAAAACAAACCCGCATGCCAGTCATTTGTGCAATATGTAAATAAGGCTATTCAAATAAAAACAGCCTGCCTTATGCCTCATCACACAAAAATGTACCACTGTATGAGTAGCGTCAACCATATGCCAGTAATATCTCCTCTCATTTGAATACATTCAACAATTATGACAGAAAAACAAATATCAGATTTTGATGGCCTGTTTCTGGTGCACCACAGACTTGCAAAACAGCATCTTGCAGCACAATATGTATATGCGAATGCCAGAATTTAGCCAAATGTCATAATTCTGTCAAATCATTCATGCTTGAAACGTCATTAAGAGGTTTTGAGCTACTCCATTTACCTCTTCGGGACATGTTTAATAAAAATACATTACTTTTCACTACACAAAACATTAAACTATGCTGCTTGTTTAAACTTTATGTAAATATAATATACATTAATTTGCTGTCAATCATCAAACAAATACACAAAACGTGTGTATACAAACGACAGGTGTACATGGGGGGTAAAACAACACTTGGCAAGCAAAATATGAAAATGTGTAACAAACAATAACCATTCAAATGGGTGCTCTAGGTGAGCAGCTGTCTGACACACCAGTTCTCACACTCACACACTATACAATCTCCGTCGCCATTTTACAAACCTATTCACACTGCTTATTCATTCTCGCGTCCCCCATCTTCAATAAGTACCTCTGCCGCACTGACCTGAGCTTTGACAGACACCGTACACTATTCGGTTATACATAAATATGTTCCATTAATTTATACAAATGCATATATATGCGTTTACTAGCTGTATACAACAACAACAAAAAAACATTTCTCCTTTAATATTCCGTCACAATTGAACAAGAGCTTGTTTTAATTTAGTTCCCATTCAAGGGGCGACCGTTATTACCACAATTCAAATTTAAATGGACAGGGCACGTGAACAGAAGCCTGCCGTTCAGACAACAAAGCGGTTGGTCTAAAATGAATAAATTATACGCAGATCTTATATGTAGTTACTAGTGCCTGCGCAAAGTAATATCTTGCTATGTATTATGGTGTTCAGCCTAAACATCTCTAGCATAATACAGGCTACACAACCAAAAAAAACAAACAAAAAAAAAACAATATTATGATCAAACCTGCATTTTTTTCAAACACTACCCTTGTGTGTTTTGATTGTATTCGTACAAATAACGTTACGTGACTGACAGGCTGATTACGCGTAGGTAATAAATGTGGCCAGTAAATTCATTATACAGCTTTTGCTCAAGTCAATTCTATACGTAGTTCTCTTTACACTAACTTACCCCGTTTCAAAGGGGTTTATAGAAACACATGACGCTATGTTTATAATACCTTCGTCGCATAGAGCTCGGCGATAATATAGTTAGCATTTTGCGTCGATATAAACAACGTAGTTTAGACTTGCGTTAGTTTCGCTTTACGTGACTATGCTGCATGTACGAAGGTAAAACTGGGTATATTTAGACATCCAAACTTTTATAGAGATGTATGCGATAAGTTATGTTTTGGGATGATATAAACAATCAAGCAACCGACTTTAAAGTCAGATGTATTGGTGTAATATTGCGATGTCACTAACGTTACTGAGGAAAAAATCCCGCCACGCTGTTTCAGATAAAGATAGATTCGCACCATTTACTTCCAACAAACCATGTTATTCTGATTTAGTTACGCCTTCCACCCAAAGCCAGGCTGTAACTTGTAAAAACGACAGAGTACCTCGCATTACCTGAATCCATGCAGGTGATAAATGGACATCAAACCCCTCGGGTAACTGTTATGTGGGTGAATTTGAACGCTAAATGCTTTTATCACTAAATATCACGCCTTGCTCCCATCCTAAACAAAACAGCCTATATATGCGAGTATATTCATCTCAGCACAATACAGATACAGAAACTTCTGGCTGACAACTTAAGTAAACGTCCTATTGGTGCAGAAATAGGAACTGTCGCCACATGTTCACAGACTGACATAAATTGTCATTTTCAGGTTGGTCCTGAACAAACAGAAACTCGTCTTGAATAGCTCGTCAGCTATTGTTTGACTTCTCCTAGATGCAGCCACTGACGGTCATCGCTCGCCTGACATTCATGACATCTGAGTCGAGCTCAAAACAACACCCACTGTAATGCTTTTAGTAGTAACGTTACAGACATCATTTAGCCCACTGAGCTCGCTCGCGGTATATTTTCAACCACCAAGCAACAAACGTTACTACCTTTCAATAGTGCTACTGACATCTGGGTCGCAAAATAACGCAAGTTGAAGCCAGCTGTAATGCAGTTACTAGTAACGCGCTTGGATGCGACCCTCCGTGCTAATTAGCAACCTAGCGACGACTGCGACTCTCGAAAGCTAACTCACTAGCCAGCCTACGTTAAGTGAGCCAAAACAAGCCAACTCAATAGCAGCTGCGAAAGTTGTGGCACACGTTTGAGGCGTTTAACTCCGCACCGGTGCGCTGCTATTGTTTTCCCCCCAAACACATTAAGGAAGCACATTGCTGGATGTTGTCTCGCTCTCAGCAAATCGTCACTTACCGTTTGAAGTGCTCGATAATTTTTTCCTCTCGTACATTTTCTGGTAAATTCCCCACCCATAAATGTCTGGTTTCCCGGACCATACTGCGTTTTGGTGTCCCCCGGTCATACAGAAGATTTTACTGAGTTAAATCCGGCTGAATGTGTGTTACGGTGGGCGAGTAGTTCCTCTGACTCGACACTACGATTGGACCCGCTTGCACTTGAAAGCTGTGTTGACTACGAGAGCCTCAACCTTGCTGTCGAGGAGCGCGCTCCGGTTCATGACGAGATCGCGCATATGCAATGAGCACTCGGAATACCACATGGATCAAATCATCGGACGTGCCGTGTTTTATTGTAAATCACTTTTAAATGTTAAAATGTGCAAATGCGTTGGATTAATGCCTCGGTTTAGATTGCAAGGTAAAAGTCATTTTTGGACTTGGTTGCCTTTGCTTCAGTATGACATTTGGCAGTCTAGAACATGACTTTAAAAAATGCAAGTTAATCATAATATTTGAGGGTAAAATGTACGAGACCTGTGGTTTACCTCCAACTCTTTATTCATGAGTCAGTGGTAGGACGGTGTTGACAGTATTACTAGCTTCAGTACTGCTGCTTTGTATACGTTTGCACATCCATTTGTTTTCCCAAAATCCAGGTGGGAATAGTCTTTTATATACGACTCACAAATCAAAACAAAAGATAGTACAATATTCTATGTACCCAGGGAACAATAGATCATTTAGCGTAGACGTAAATTAGTAAACTCTTTAATAATAATAATTCTGTCTGTATTTGTGGGAGATTAGTTGTCGGGCTTCTAAGTCTTTACTACAACGACAGGAACATGTCTTTAACTTGATTAGCTAATTGTAAAGACAAGCGTCGCGTCGAATATAAGCTTAATTAATGACAGTATAGCCTGTTTACAATTAGGATCAATCGTCCAAAATGTAACAAAGGCGATGATTAATCACTAGCTTATTGTGGCAGTCAAATGCTGTCTTGAAGAAATACCCAAAATAATGCCCAATCATGTAACATTTCCTTATTAAAACAAACATTTGTCTGTTTTCCAACTGTGCACGAGGCGTATGATCTGGTTCACGCATGCGCCAGAATGCGGCAAAACAGGGACCGCAATGGATGAATCGCGCGTGCGCTTTTCACGCCCACATAGACTTGACAAAGAGCGATCACAAACCCTCCGAGTGGCAGAAAATTCTGGAACTTGTGCTGAGGTGGAGCAGTTTCTCAAGCTGGATCTTGAGCAAGCCACATAATCTTCAGATTCAGACTTGAGCCTTTACTGGAATTGCACGGACTTCCTGGATCTGCCTAAATCCCTATTTATGGAACAGAACTAATAAAATGTAATTCTTTGACAGTTCTTTTGGGATTGGATTTGGGATTGGTTGCACGTTGGATGTACAAAAACGCACTTTAGGCCTAAACAATGTTGTATGTTATACAATAAATGAGTCCCCTGGATACTTGGACAACAAATGTTCTTTTTTTCTTGCTACTAAACACAAGACGGTGTGGCAAACTTCTAAGGACGTGAAGACATGTATTGCTTTACTAAATTTATAAGAATAATGTATTTATTCGACAGAGGAAACTACGGGATTGTAAACAAAATGGCAAAAGAATATGGAATGCGTTTGAGAGAAATGTTTGAGCGATTTAAAACGTCCTGGAACAGCCCCACCGTGGATAACTAAACACGTACAGATGCATACCAGAGCGATTTACGCGTCATAAACAGCACACACTCGATGTTCTTGAATGTTCAGTTGTTAATTTTTGGCGCCAGTTATAGAAAGAATGTTCTTTGAAATATGACGCCATTTTGAGCATAACCCAGTGTAGACAAAAACCAGCACAACAAAAGAAATGACAGCGCCGCGGCCATTTTGTTTCCAGTGGAGCTATTTTGGGTTCAAGTTCAGTTTAACTTCTTTAGCGCTTGGCTGCTTCCCAGGAATTGACGAAACTAAAATCTTGCAGTGTTCAAAAAGGTTGAAAGATAAGGTTATTTAGTTAGTCTAATTGCTACTTTTAACTCTTTGTTGTGTTAGTTGTCTTTCTTGTAATGCCTGGGCAAGCCTAGCCAAATTTGTTACTGTTAAAAATAAAATTAGTATTGCTATGTATGTGTGTGTATGTATATATATATATATATATATATATAGGCCTATGGGTGTAGAGGGAATGTAATTCACCATATGCATACAAATATTGAATTTATTACTATAATGAAAGGCATATGTTTTTTTCATACAGTACTAAAATGGTAAGGGATTAAATCAGCTGTAAGTGTTTATGAATTGAAAGGCGCATATCACTTAAATACGTAAATGTACTTTTTTCAAACCACAGACCCTCATGATTGTATTTGGCAGAGAATTGTATGTGCGTGTATGTATGCTTATATATATATACATATAGGTCAAGTTTGTTTTCATCCAAGCCTAGTCCAGTTTCCTTTCGAAATTCCTTAATTCTCCCCGATTTCCAGGTCTTTTTAATTGACCTTTAGGCACGTAGGTGACATGCTGTGAAAATACAGTATGTTATTACATTTATCCACAAATTCTTATCTATTGACTACTTCGGAGATCACAGATAAGCAAATGCAATCAATTATTAGTTCTAACCTGATATATGGCTTCCAAAAGGTCTCGAGATGTAAAAAGGCACGCAGCTTCACCGGTGAAGCAGATTAGAACATGGAGCACATCTGACCAGCTGCCAACTGTAATCAGTAACACAAAAAGCCCACCCAGTCGCACAACAACTGTATTAAGAATCTGCTGGCCAGGCGGATGATGTCGATCCTCTGAAAGATTAATTATATACTCATGATTAGACTCAAAGGATGGCCAGATTGCCATGAAATGTACATTGCTGTTCAAATGTTGTGGTCAACAAATTTTTGTTGTTGTTTTTTAATAAATTAATCATTTTATCTAGCAAGAATGGTTTAATCAGTTTAGGTTGTAGCCTTCAAAAATCAACATATCAATGAAATAATTTCAAGTATTACGCTTTTAAATTCCAGTGAATAGAACCGTATTAAAACCATTTAATTTTGCCCTTATTTTTCTTACCATTCATGTACACGACCAGCAGAGAGTAGCAGATTGTGAGTGGGGTCCAAAATCTCAGAGCCTCAGTGGTTGATAGAAAGTGCTTGTTTATGTTTGATAAAGCAGCAATTCCAGATACACTAAAAGTTATAATTAGAGCACTGCAGAGCCAGGTTAATATAGAACTGCCAGTGGTTAATAGTCCAATGCAAAGTCCACAATAGTGCTGTGTACTATGTATTGGATACATTGTATTTACATGCCGCCATACTCTGCTGCCCAGGCTAGCCAGAAACCAGCTCAGTCCAAGTGCAAGGAGGAGGTTTAGCCAGGCTTGCGGTGCCCCCTCGTGGAGGAAATTAAGGGTGCAGGTCAATGCGCAGGCCAAGGAGAACTGGCACTGCAGAAGCAGCATTAACAATGGGTCAATTATTGAGTCCTAATAAAAAGAAACAGAACATTTTATTAAGAACGATATCGAGTTGTCATGCCTAAATGTATTAATGTAATGTCACAAATAAATTATGGTCATACTGATCCTCCCATGATCCTTGCTGAAATGGCTCTAAGAGAGAACTCTAAAACTACCAGTGATGCAACACGAGACCCCACAACTGAAAGAACCACTGTTAGGATCCAAAACTGAATTTTCTCTGTTAGTCCACGATTTAGTCTGTTCAGCTGTTTAATGTCTGTTTCAGGGTCTTGGATACTTAAAAAACAGAAAAATGAAATGTACAAAAACATAAACATAAAAACTGTTGTATCTTATTATTTAAATATTATATAGATTATATCAATTATTTAGCTATAATCTTCAACCATACCGCATGGGTTAAACAATATAGCACATATAAATTTTACCTCTGTGCCTCAACAAACAAGTACGTTTTTAAAAGGTTTCGAAGAACACATACTCCACAAGCACCTACAAGCCCTGTAATTAGCATAAAACACAACATTACACACACACACACACACATATATATATACAGTTGTGCTCAAAATTATTCAAATATGTAAATATGATCAGAGAAGGCTGTAAAAAGAAGTCTGCATTGTTTATACATTTGATCATTAATTTAAAAATGTCAAACAAGTATAACCTTTAATTGGGAAAAGGGGAAAAAATGAAAGTGGGGGAAAACCATATTAGGAAATAAATATTTTTTCTATAGTATGGCCACAATTATTGGTGCCTCTAGAAATCCCTTTTATTAAAAAATCACTGAAGTATATTCCTATTCATATTAAAATGTTTTTAATCATGCCAAGGTGACAAGGATCATAAAATGGCAGGAACACAAATAATAGGCTGTAATAAAATAGCTAAAGCATTTTAAATCCCCATTTCCACCATCAGGGTAATAATTAAGATCTTCCAATTAACAAAAGATATTACAAATCTGTCTGGAAGATGACGTGTGTTTCATTGTCGCTCTAATGCACCGTGAGGAGAGACTCACAGCAAGTATCACAGCTGGAGAATTGCAGAGATTGGTTGAGTCTCGGCTTCAGAAAGCTTAAAAAAATAAAATAAATCAAACAGCCCCTACATCACCACATATTGTTCTAGAAAAATTCTCTTAGCTCGTCTAAAACCAAATGCCAGCGTATTTAGATGCGGCGGGACCTTCAAGTAGCACTGGCTTCTAAGGTAAAATGAAATTAAAAAAAGAGCTTTTAGCAGCAAACTCTCAAGATGGATTGAATTAAAAAATATCAACATATAAAAAAATTAAAAACTGACTGTCCATGCAAGAAATCTTATAATGGGCCATGGTTGGACCTTCCAACAGGACAATAAACTTATTCTCCAATGAAAGGGTAGATTTTTGTAATTTTTTTTAAATAAAATATAAAAATAAGATTTATTTTCACAACCACCTTGAATAGTTTTGAGCACAACTATCTATTCATAATGCAGGGCAAGATTATACCAACATATCAATAATCTATAATAAATAAACTAAATTTACTTTATTATTGAACATTTGTGACAGAACGTTAATTTGACGACTCACCTTGTAAAACACTATGTACAGGAATAGCACTTGGTGTTAGCCAAGTAGGAACACTTGGCAGAAACCAGGAAATGAAGGACAACATGCCTATGTAAGGGAGAAATTGTTTAATGCACCAATGATTTGTTTACATAGACACTAGTCAAATTGGCCCCACACGCAAAACTAAATCCTAACAAATCAACACAATCAATATTACTGACCTTATTTTGTTATTTTCAGTTGCGCTGTTTGCGAACCACGTAAAACCTTTATCAAGTGCAGATATGAGAGTTGGAAGTTTGGTAGCACAGTCTCAAAGGTCACTCAAAGTTTTTACAACTGTATGATTTGTTTCTTTACAGCCACAGAGTTTTCATCTATTAATGGAGGCCTGTTTCTGATTCAAAATTGTAAAAATCTTAAAATAAAAAACAACATTACATTTCTGCCCTCTGCTGGGGATTATTTTCATTTCCGTTTATTGGTATCCTGTGTAGTTTTCTGAGATTTTACGAGGGGACTTGAACTTTACACTGCAATCAAGAGCTTTGAACAGTCAACAGTTGTCAACAGTTACCACCCATCCAGAGTACTATATTACATTTTGTTGCCCTGCAATGTACTTTATGAGGCAAAGCAAAAACATATATGGGAATACATAATTAATAATAGTAATAATTTATTTAGAGAACTGTAATTATGTTTTGTGGACTACAAAAAACAGACACACTCCATTTCAGTCTTTCATATTGTGAACCGTATTGGAATAGCACAATCAGACATTATTTTGTGATAGTGTTCCTCAAACACAGCATCCTGTTCTGTGCTGAAGTGATTCTTCCAGTCACCAACCTCACCTATAAAATAAAATAAATAGAGATTATAAAAAAAGTTTAAATGATTAATTACAGTAATAGTTTCTAAAATAAAAAATTACATAAAAATCACCTTTTCTCATGAACTCTGAGGCTGTGCGATCAAAGATTGTATCTGGGATACTTGAGTAGTTTGCCATGGGGTTGTCTCGCATAGCTGAAAACGTTGTCATCTGTACAATATGCTCTATTGTACTTTTTGGTAACTGCAATCCGAGGAATTGAGCAATACGGGTTACTTCATGAACCGGGTCCTGAAATAAATTATACAAATCAGTCAAAGGTACAGTTCACCCAAAAATAAAAATTTGCTGAAAAACTGACTTCATTTAAAATGTAGATAAAATAAAACATTGTGTTATATCACCTGTGAATCTAAACTGCTCATAAAAGCAACAAAATAATCCACAAGCAACTCACATGACATCAAGTCATTTTAAGTTTGCTTCTGGTCAAAATATTAATCCATAATAATAACTCATCCTGGGAAAACCTGTCACATCGAAATTCACCAACATATTTGTAAATTTTAGCTTGTGAAGCAATGCTATTTTTCTCCATATCTGCTCAGGTGAAGAAACAATCTACACCTTGAATTGAGTATATTATCAGTAAATTAATTGTTTTGGCTTAACTACATTTTTAATAATACAAAAATATATGTGTTGCAGAAAGCAGATTGACCTCTTTCATGTCTTCATAGAATATGTAAAGGATTTTCTTGTTCTGCCTTTCTCTCCAGTATCCTTTAACATGGTCATACCAGGATCCCCAACCCACTGAAAAAACATTAAGATATCGTAAATAAGCTTATTCACATTTTACACAAAACAAGGACATTTTGGTCTAACTGCAGAATACATGACTCACATTGCCCTTTCATGAACTTCTCCAGATATCGTGGCCAAGGGCCAGGCTCTGGTTGGTTAAGATGCATGCAGTCAAAATGATAATATGAAACCACAGTGTCTTTCGGATTACGAGCCATATATATAACCTTTGGGAAAATGAAGGCGGGTTGGCATTCACATAATATTGTGTTTATTAATACAGTCCATGAAAACTAAACTTCCAACCTTGCAACCAGCATCCCAGAAAGAACGAGGCACAAGTTGGATGGGAAGATGAGTTTTGATAACACGAGGGGGATCCATAACCTCCAGTTTAGTTATACCTATAACAATACATAACATTATTTTTAGGCATGTGATATACAAAAATGTATACATTTGCTAATCAGTGTTTGGTTCTATAAAACATACCAGAACTTGAACCATCAGGAGCGGTTATCTCCAAGAATGGCATGCGCACCTGAGTGGGCGCCCTCTTGCACTTTTCAACATCTCCTTCGTTCAAGATGCTGTCCACTACTTCCTGTGTCCACGTAGTTCCTTTTACAGACAAGATGATTTAATTATTCAAATTGCATCGTGTTGTTTTCCTCATGTTGTTTTCAGTCTTCTGTACCTGCTTTAGGATACGTGGCAATGAGCAAATCTTCACTTGACGCCTTGAACTCCTCCACTCTTGCCCAGTACTTCACCACGCGCTCTAGCAATGGAATACCTTGAATTTGAGACAGTCTTTCGCGTGCTGTCCCATCCATATCTACCTTAAAATGAGCTGTGATTAAGCATATGAGAATGTTATATAATAACTACATCAAAACGAGTTTTTCTGCGCCTAGTCTAATCGTTACATCTGTCGCTAGGACGTTTGTTATTATGCAAGATTGAGTTGATGTTGCTAAATGTATTAAACGATTTACTAGTAGACTACAAAACTAAACAATTAAGCTAACTATTAAGTTTTTAGGAGAAAATAAGCCGTATTATTTTTATACCTTGAGAACCTTGGACTGAAGCAGACGGTGAACGTGCATTTTGTAGTTACACAACTGGTTTGTACACATTCTGATTTATAACGAGACTGCGTATGTGAAACTCTTTCCTATCATAATCATTATGTAAAGACGATTCGGACAGTAATTGTTTCTCTGGACGTCAGTAAAAAAAAAAATACATTTACATATGACATCAGTGACAAAACTTAAATTCAGAAAACTAGTAGAGAAACGAGCTGTCTAATTAATTTTATTTACAAATTATATCTTATTATCTTTTCAAATGTATTTTTAATTTTTTTTAAAAAACGTTTTATTATGTAAAATGAACTCTTATTTTTCCAAGCATATATAGGCCTAATATTAGTCTAATATTATTTGATTCATTAAATTAATTAAAAAGGAAAATAGATTGTTGTATATAATCTGTTTATAATAGCCTACAATTATTAAAATTGCGTTGCATACCTGCTGTTGCCGTAATAAAGACCCATTTCGAATGTTTACGTGCTTTTCTTCTCTTTCCGCACCCAGTCTCTGTTTTGGAGCAGTTATGAATTACCCTTTTGTTCTTTTTCTATTGTTCACAAACAAGTGGACTCCGGGCAAGCAGCAAAACACGGATTTGCAGTTCTTATTATATGTCAATATGTTAATTATTGAGGTAAAATCTTACCATATATATTGTATTATAATATCGTATTATAATACAATATATACGATATTTTGCATGAATGGATGTTTTTAAATAAAAACGGTAACAGTTTATTTTAAGGTCACTTATTAGCTTGCATATTACTAGACCAGGCTAGGCCTATATGTAGGCTATATCTAAAGAGTTTTCATTAAAATGGCAACTAAAGCTGTTTTTACAAATGCAGAAAGCCTAATTGTTCCTGCTATAGAATCAATCAAATCAATGTTTTTTCATTTTGGTTTATGATACCGTATAATAACACTTTCTGTTTGCTGACGGTTTCATGACACGGATTTGTAAAGGCATGCTGTATTACTAGAGCTCCGTCTAGTGTCATAACTAAGAATTTCCAAGAATAAATACATTACAGGTAAAAGTGCTTATTTGCTTGTTTCATTTCTAAATATTTAGTGGTGTTAGTAACTACTGATATCTTCATATTATGACAATCTTTTGATATCATGATCTCTCATGTCCCCATCTTCTTTTCACTGGCCCTTTTAATGAAAGTCTCAAAATAATAATAATGTTGCATGTTGTCTTCGTCTCGATCTCTGTGTGTTACGGGACGTCGCTTTAACAAAGGTCGTCGATAAAGTGTCAGTCTGAGAAGGTGAATCGTGTGCTTCTGAAAGAAAACATGTCTGAGTTACATTTAAGTTACTTTTCTCTCACGTCTGCTCTGCTGTCGGTCGAAAACCGGAAACAGTTCCACCGGATGTATACATCGTGCGTTCGCCTCTGGGAAATGTAGTTTCAAAGGAAACAACACTGGGATGGGTCTGGCCTCTTTATTATAAATATTGGATTAATATTAATATTAATAATATTTGGATTCCTCTGAAAGAAGAAAGTCACATACACCTACAATGCTTCAAATGTGAGTAAAAGACATTTTTGGGTGAACTAACCATTTAAAGTAAAAAATTAATGCATATAAGAAAATGCAAGTGTTTTTTGACCTTGCATGCAAATCAACCTATCGTTTAGGACTCCCAAAATCAAAATATGAACCTTTCATAACTCATTGTAGGGGCACTATAACTTAAAGGTGCACTGTGTAAATTTTAATGGTTTAGATTGCGAACTGTAACCAACGGCTTGTTCCCTGCTCACCTTCCTTTGGTGGCGGAAACCGGATTAAGATGTCATAGTCTGGAACAGTGGAAATAGCCAGGTTTTACAAAGGTATATTAATAAATTATATTTACTTAATTACTAAATAAATTGATGTGTTATTGCTAATGTTATTGTTCATGATCGTGTCTGTGTTGTATTTGCTATGTTGTCTTTCTAGGATAGTTGTCAATACCAGCGCTCTCCCTGGTAGTGGCAGCTTGCGGTGATTTCGCGCTCTGACTGTTACTGTATATAAAATCAACCCTCCATTA
>JAUMHR010000084.1:9391106-9405238 GCA_032361145.1 Enteromius fasciolatus
CTTCAGTTCATAGAATGAGTAAAGGCAGGTGAGCGAATACTTTTGGTAATATAGTGTATATATATATATATATATAACAATGTCTTTTTATTAAAGAGGTCTTTGGCCTGCATAAAATGAGTCCACTGGAAATAGCGATTGCTTTTCACAGCGCCACCTCTCGGTGTAAGAGAGAAGGGCCATCAGTTACATCACCTTCTTACTCAACTCACATTGTTCAGCTATGTAATGTACAATTGAGTTCAAATATCACTCTTCCATACTAGAATATCAGTTTAATTAAAAAGGAAGTTACATTTATGTAATCTGATGAAGCCGACGTTTTATAAACTGCGCACCAGCAATAACATGACTAAACAGGTTAAAATGGATCTGTCAGCTAAACAGCTCAGCTTAATGGACAAGTCACATTTGGTAATTCCCAAACTAAAACTTCTGAATGAATGCCGGGGGTCTCACACGTGTTTACATAATCACCTTACACACGTTTTAAGATGCTGGCAGGTAGGAATTCGTATAAACAACTTACCAACAACGTCCTACTGTTGCGCAAAGCTACAGCGCTGCGAGTAAAAGAGATGCACGCAGACATCTTCCGCTTCTGTGTTGTTATGTAGGATTTTTCTTTCTCCTTGAGCGGTTTCAACAGTTTCAAATATGTAAGCTGCTATCTGCTCCTCCTCCTAATGTAAGCGGGGCGTGAGTTTGTCCTCCGTCAATAAAGAGCGACACGAAGCTCACTGCAAAAACTACATCCAAGGGACTTTGGTAACTGTACTCGAAGCCTAAGCGTCTTTCAGGGATCCCACTGCTGTGGAAACATATAGGCCTAGAAAACGTTTGGAAAGTAATAAAATAAAATAAAATAAAATAAAATAAATAAAATAAAATAAAATAAAATAAAATAAAATAAAATAAAATAAAATAAAAATGATTAAAATAAAATAAAATAAAATAAAATAAATAAAATAAAATAAAATAAAATAAAATAAAATAAAAATGATTAAAATAAAATAAAAATGATTAAAATAAAATAATTAAAAAAATGATTAAGAAAAAATAATGAATGTTAATTAAATGTTAGATTAAATAAAAATTACATTTAAATTATTATTTGTAAATGTTATACTATATATATATAAAACGTCTTGAAACGTCAGCTGATATAAAATCCATATGGAAAACACTATGCAGATAAGGCTAAGATGTCTTATCATATGAGGATTAAACACCTCCAAAGGTCAGGTTTCATAGTTCATACATTAAAAACTTGCCTTCTCAGCCCTAAAAAGTGGCATTATGAAAATAAACAGAGAATTATCTATAGCACAAAATTGCCATAACTTTGTAGTGCTTCATATTTTAAAGACTTTATCATAATAGTTGTATGAAATGTCTGACATTATTCTTCATTATTCAGAAACGGGTTACATTTAGAGAAATGTGCTATGCATTTCAAAACCTCAAATCATTTTTGGTATAGCTATTCCTTTAAGAATATTCATATGTGTCTCTGGACCACAGAAACATAGCATGGGTAAATTTGTAGCAATAGCCAATTCATTGTATGGGTCAAAAATAATCAATTTTTCTTTTATGGCAAAAATAATTTGTATATTAAGTTAAGATCATGCTCCATGACAATATTTTGTCAAGTTTTCTACCGTTTGTTTATTAGGCTAATATTCATCGCTAAGAATGTAATTTGGACAACTTGTACTATGGCCAAAAATTGTCCTATGTCATAACAAACCATACATCAATGGAAAGCTTTCAGATACTTTAAAAATCTAAAATGTACCCTTATGACTGTTTTTTGCTGTCCAGGGTCACATATATAGCTACTCATACAAATGCTTAACACTCTTATGTGGTTCATCATTTTCTTAATTAACCCCTGTGAAAACATTACTGCAATCAATTATGCTCTTTTTTTGGTATACCCATGCTGATCCACAGCACACCAATAAATGCCACAAACAAAGGTATTTATTCTGCAAAACTCATCACTTTAAAAAGGAAAACAGGGTAGAAAGCATTTTAAACACCTATGATAGCATTTTAAGATAAACCCATAGGAACAAAGCACAATGACATTGTTTCAGAAGTGCAGCCGCTTCGCCGTGTCTATAACAGCGGAAAACGGGTCATCATGCATTTAATCTCACGCAGTTCCAGAGATGCGACTCGATCTTGAATGAGGTTTTCCCCTCTTATTTGAGAGACATCAAGAATTACGGTTGAAGAAGCATTAGAACATCCCTTCAAGGTAAAACAGGAATGGTGCTCATCGGTCTTGTCTCATTTCCACCCAGAGATCTGCAGTGACTCCTGGATCAAAAGCAATCTCATTCAGGCCTCAAGTGGAGTAGTCCACGTTTATCTGTCAAGTGAGTCCCACTTCTGCCAGAAGAGCTTCTAACAAATCCCTTTGACCTTATGAGCCAGTGTAGGCTATACTGAGGCAAATTGGAAAATATTTGATTTAAATCTGTCATTTAAATATGTCATTGTCCTTAAACAATTCAGAGATTTCTTTTCCCACCTTAAACAGAGCACATTTACTTTTTAATGTGAGTCACTGTATATATCTCCAGCACTTAGTGTCACATGATCCTTCAGAATTCATTCTAATATGCTGATTTGCTCAGTTATGTTATTATTATTATTGGTGGTTAAACACTAAAGCTGTTATTATTTTTTAATATTATTGCTCAAGAGTCAAATCTGAAGGAGCTTGCAACACTTACGAATGCAGGAATGGTTGCTGAAAGATGTAGCTTTGCCATTAAAATAAATAAATTGCAGTTTAACATGTGTTAAAATTAAAAACAGTTATTTTAAATTGTTATAATATTTCACAATATTGCTGTTTTACTGCACTTTTAATCATAACTGCAGTCTTGGTGAGCATAATGGTGATATTTATTTGCAAAACAATTAAAAAAACCTTGTCAAATCAGTCATATTAACTCAATATCGTATCATATCAACTGTTCTTAACTGAAAGTATTGTCTTAATTTTTTTCCCCACCGAATACGTTGTTTTAAACTCAGCAGTTACCACTGATTCTGGCTGCTATATAAGTCCTTATTAATCATACAATTAATGTTATGTGATTGTCCCATGCACACCAGCCTTCAGTCGTTGAGAAATGACACATCCCAAAACTAGGGGTCACTGTTGTGCTTCAATGGCACTTTTAATAAAACAGACATTTTATCTTCACAACAGCAATGTCTGGACATAAAGAGGAAGAGAAAATTGGGTCAGGGCTCTGTGTGCTGGCAGGCTGGTTGTTCTTGTTTGAGTTTGGAGTAGTTTAAAAGCAGACGAGGAAGGGCTATTGGACACAGTGTGGGGAAGCAAAACAGCAAAAAGAGCCCTGACCGCTCATTTTAACCTTCCTGCACTCTCCTTTATTTACAGATAAAATTAATACATTCATTTATTTCACATAGTAACAAAGCTAATCGATCGATTTTTGATCTCTTTTTCATCCATCCAAAAAGTTCACATATCACATATCAGCATTCAACAACTCTTTCCTCTTTATGTTTTTCTCTCTTTTCATACAGTTCATGACTCGTCTCTAAGAGCCTCCTACTCCCGTGTTCGCTTAAATCCCATAAAACAATATGTATAACTATTTACAGGAGCATTAATTTCTAACTATACCATCACAAAACCATAACCTCCACCCTCCCGCCCCACCCGGTAATCACCCCCCTCCCAAAAAGTTGTTTTCTGATGAAAAAGCTAAAAAAGGTGGGGGGGAAAGCAAGGAAAAAACATGAACTGACTCCCAAAACCATTTCTTGCATCCTCCCCCATTCTAAAAGTGCATGCCTAGATTCAGCAATTGAAAATAAAATGCCTGTACAGAAAAAAACCTTTCTAAACCATTCGCCAAACACGGCGAGTGTGGACACAGATCAGCATATTGGCAACGATAATCTTCTTTCTTCTTTTGGCAAATACTCAAGTGGTTTTTGAACGTCTAAAAGATGTAGTGGAACAATTAAAGTGGGTCTCTGAGGCAGCAGCTGGTAATGGAGCAGTTTTGGGGAAACTGCCGTTAAAGTCAGAGGTGGCGGGGGCTGGGATGACCGTTGTGATAGAGCTTCTGCTTGATGTGCACCATGTTTCCGCTGGAGTCCTCCAGCTGCCGGAGCTGTGCACGTCTACGGAGGTCCCGGAGGTTGCAAAACTGAGGCAACCACGACCAGGAAGGGGTATCTGTGAGCGTAACGGAGAAAAACGCATTAGCATCGGTGAAACGGTGGAGTTCCATACATTCCTAATGACTAAACTAATGAGACAAGTTAAGAAAAAAAAGCATGTCTACGGCATGAGGGTCGTGTGGACGTGATAAAGGTGTAGCGAAACCACAGAGAGTTCCTCAGACAGCCCCGCCCCTCACAAGTAGCCCTGTTGGAAGTGTGTCAGTGTGTGCGAGGGAGGCGATGGGGGAGCGGGGGGTTATTTATAGCATTCCATGGGTATGCCATCCACTAGGACTGTCGTGAAGGGTATACAGAGGAAGACGGTGAATAAGGGTTTTTTAAGCCTAACTGGATGTAAAGAAGTGGAGGAATGGTTCATTGAAGAGCTGAATATTAAAGGGATTCAGTAATAGAGTGTGTCTTTGTTTAAACAAAAGAAAGGTAGGGGATGTCTGCCATACACAATCATTATTAGCACTATTATTGCTTTTATAGCAATATTAAAAAATGTAAATGTATAGAATATTTCATTAAAATATGCATATACATTTCATGTATCATAAAACCTTAAGTAGCAGTAGTTTTAAATAGCCAAAAAATACATTGCATGGGTCAAAATAATCGTTTTTCTAATGGCAAAATCATGAGGATATTAAGTAAAGATCATTTTCCATAAAGACATTTTTGTAAATTTCCTAAAGTAAAAATATCAAAACGTAATTTTTGATTAGAAATATGAGGAGGAGCTTAATTTGGACAACTTTAAAGGGCAATTTTCTCAATATTTTAATTTTTTTCCAATTTTTTGTTCTATCCTAACAAACCATCAACGGAAAGCTTATTTATTCAGATTTCAGATTAATTAATCTAAAAAGAACCTGACCCTTATGACTTCGAAATATAATTTTTTATAAAAAATATTATTTTATTTTTGGTGCTTATTTTTATTTATGATTGTAATTGTTTAGTTTATTTAAAGACAGTTTTGGGTTGCTTGAGGTGTAACTGTAACTGTAAAAAAAGATTTAAAAAATTACATTTATTCTTAAAAATATGGACATATTCATAATTAAAATATGAAAGTATTTATATATAAATTATTTTATTACTTCAAGTTAAATCAGTTCATGGATATATTATTCCTGAACTGGGCAAAAAATACGAATTAAAATGTACAAAAATAAAATAAATAAATAAAATATATAATGTATAAAATATTGTATTATTAAAATTATATTGTAAAATTATTAAAATGTCAACAATATATGAACCATATGGGTAAATGTATAAAATATATTATTTTTTAAGTTGTTATATGATATATTACTCCTGAGTTGAACAAAAGAATAACAGCAAACGGCAATGAAATGTAAATGTAATTCTTAAATAGAAAATCAGAGCTAAAATTTCAGGTATGTGGCTCAGTGCAGTGTATATGTATTGTGTATGTGCTTATATGTGTGTGTGGGTATGACTGCACGCTTATACGTCTCGCCAACTTGCCTTCTCTATCCAGCTGCTCTTTGTCTATTTTTAGCACTTGCACAGTGCAAGGGTGCAAGTCTCTGTGTGTGTGTGCGCTGGTGGGGGTGGGGGCATGACAGCATCTCCCTCCTGCCTTTCTTTCCATCAACCTCACCTTCACTCCCTATCCTGGTGAGGCTAAATGAGGCTGACCTGCCATCAACGTCACAATTTCACAGCTGTGGTGTTCTTTACTAGAGGGGCATCCCTGGTATTTTTTCACTGGGTCATATCATATGGAAATACCATTTTTTGTGTGATATAAAAACGCATAAGGTTGTAATTTCCCTCAGCGCTACTCTGAATCTAGATGTGAACTGAACTGAATATATATTTAATTCGGGGGTTGAATTAAAGAGACAGTTCCGCAAAAAAATCTGTCATCATTTCAGATTTTCTAAGATATTAAAATATCATATTATGTGGGTTTTTTTAAGGTTAACTAAAGTCATATACATTTGGAAGGACATGGTGGTGAGTTGCATGTGGTGGTGAGACAATGACAGAATTTTCTATTTTTAGTATAAAGGCCGATAACTATAAAGATAACGATAAAGATATGGTTGGAAAAATCATTCTCAATATTAAAAAATAGAGTCCACACCACAACTACAATGATAAAGGCACAGAAAGTATATCGTTGGAATCACTTCCAGAACTATTTTTTCAAATGATAAATTATACAAACAATCCATCCTGTAACAAGCTCAAGAATTTAAAGAGGTAGATGAGTGTGTGTATAATATACTGATGGGATAGTTCAGAATAAAGAGACAATATCGTTTGCTGGTGTAGACGCTAATATTGTTACCTTTATAGTTATCATTCTTGGACAAACGGGACTTAAAGGGTTAGTTCGCCCAAAAATGAAATTCTCTCATTAATTACCCACCCTCATGTCGTTCTGAACCCATAAGACCTTCACTCATCTTCTGAACACAAATGAAGATATTTTTGATGATATCAGAGAGCCATCTGACCCTCCATAGACAGCAACGCAACTAAAATAATCCCAGGTCCAAAAACAGTCCATGTGACATCAGTGGATCAACTTCAGTTTTGCGATGCTCTGAGAATATTTCTTTGTTTGTGCAAAGAAAACAAAATAACATCATATACTCAACCATTCTTCTCCTCTGACTTATGTCTTCTGCCATTTTAGAGAATATTACTGCATAAGCGTACTCTTTCTTCTAGGTGCAAACAGCCGCAGATTACGCACAATGCGCGTGCTTTCACCCGAATATAAACAAGACTGATTACGTCAAATATGTTAAAGCTTGCGTGTATGGCGCGTTGAGATACTCTATAAGTGATGAAGATGTATGTCACCGGAGAAGAGTAAATTATGTCACATGGACTGTTTTTGCGTTTCTGGACCTGGGATCATTTCAGTTGTGTTGCTGTCTACGGAGGGTCAGATGACTCTCTGATTTCAACAAAAATATCTTAAGTTGTGTTACAAAGATGAACGAAGGTCTTATGGGAACGGCATGAGGGTGAGTAATTAATGACAGAATTTTCATTTTTGGGTGAACTAACCCTTTAACTATCCCTTCAGTATTTTATATATAATACAATGATCTGGGATACTTGATTCTGACTGAGCAGTAGATGCATTACACATACATGATATTTTCCAATTTTCAACATTTTCCAGCTCTGTATATCACAGATATATACTCCTCCAAAACTAAATTGAATTTCATTTCTCTCATATCACACAACAGACTCGCTCCTTCTAATTTCACTTAAACTCCTTTGCATTTCAGTTATTGATTGTAACGAAAAGAACCTAATATATATATATATATATATTCTTATTGCTTTTGTGCATTAAAACAAATTGCATGCCGACGTATTTATTTACTTTGTTGGTATTGTAGGTTAATGCTCATTATAGCCACTTATTGTCGCTAAATAACCTCTGACTGACTAGCTATCCCTCTGAGTGTTTTATTACTAAATAGTTAGTGGCCACATAACAACCTACTTTTTCAATTTATTCTGTTCTTCCAAGCAGTCCTTTTATTTGTCACTCTCCTTGACCTATAATAACCATCAAAAGTTCATGCGATGAACACAATAATCATATTCAAACTAAAAGCGTTCCCTTTTAAGGCACTATTTACATATTCCGCCACAGCTTATGTACCTCTTTGCCCTCAAAGGACCATGGACAACTGTTATAAACAACTGCTGTGTTGCCTGTGATTCAGTTACACTGAGCGAAAGCCTGCTGTTAATTTCCTGCTCTTAATGCATTCATTACTAGGGGTGATAATAACAGGGCAGAAGGGGAACGCTGACAGCTGATGAAAATGAAAAAATATAGGTGTGTAAATGTTTGGGGAAAGAAAATTGAATTTTGGGAGTGTTTGAAAAAAAATATGTTTATTAACATAAAACCAATACAGTGGGACACATTTCAAAGATGGTTTTATAAATTTATGAGGAAATAATCCTATACAAATCCGGGTATATATATATATATATATCAATCTAATACACCAAATGCTAATCATTTTGTGAGATCAGCTGATCTGTTACTGTATATTATAAACATCAGTGATATAATGAATAAATGTACAAATTGAATTCTCATTCATTTAATTTCATTGCTTTATTCTTTAGGATACCGCTAACTTCACTTTTACTTTACAGTTTTTTTAATTCAACGTTTCTTTGTAGTTAATTGAGAAATTTACTGGCAATTTCTACGTTCAAATTGTTTTGACACCCATTTTTTTTCCAGTGTACTTTAAATTAACTACACAAGTTTTCATATTGTCACTCAAATTTAAGGCACTTATTCTTCACAGTAAAGTGTTTGACTTAAATTCTTAAGTTTTTTTTTTTCTTTTACACATTGTACACAACCAGTGTTAATACCTGAATACATCAATTTAAATCCTGCGCACAAAACATGGCATTTACCGAGCAAGGAAACAACACTCAATGACGTTTAACCTCAAAACGATCACGCAAAACAATATATAATGCAAAAAAAAAAAAACCATACAAATAGTATTACCTCTGTTCATAACATTAAATAAATGCTTACGTAAGGGAAGAAAACTTGATTCTGATGCATAAAAATAAATGCATGAACACTCAATTACTCTATATAAGCTATAATTGAATTTTCTGTAACCAAATTATGGTCTGCATATTGTTCCTACAAGCATATCCTTTGTCTTTTACATCTATCAACATAGATGTTTTCCATATATTCTTGGTTACAATGTTCTTCCCACTCACCATAATAGCGACTGGCTCTCCAGGCCCTCACAGCACAGTGCAAAGCTCCATCCAGCCACAACAACAGCCAGCTGATACAGAAGCCCAGCAACAGCCCCAGCATGAGGTCCATCTCCTGTTTGGTCACACTGTCACTCACAAAGTAATTCTCAGACGAGTCCACGAGCGAATGGTCTCCGTCATATGGAATTACGTAGTGAACATGATGCCTAGGGCAGAGAGGGGAGAACTGCGTTAAGAGGTTTACGTTCAGCAACAAAAAGCGATAGACGGGAACGTTATATATAGAATGGTAAAGAAATTCATAAATAAAGGGACAGACAACGAGGACATGCAATATAATGTCAATTACACAAACGCTTGCTTTAATAATGCTCTCAGCAGGGTGGGAAAGCCAGCATTTCTATAGGCTACTGATACTATTTGGATCCAACTGAGCTCAGTCAAGCTGGGTTTGTTGTCTTGGAACATATATAAATGCATTGAACATATGGTTTTGCACACAGCTGTTATGAACAGTGTGCCATTGCCTATTTATTTTTTGCACTGCGATGCTTATTGAGGAGGTCTAAAATGCTCTTCTTAAATTTTAAATATGGACAAGTGTCTTTGATAAGGGTTAAATGATGTTATGCATTTGCCACTCTTCATCAGGTTCTGTTATAATTTTGTTTACAATGTAATTGCTTGTACATAACATGCAACATCGATCCTCATCAACATGAAGTTATATTTTAGTTGAATAAAGTAGCAAAAACCATTTAGAACTTTTTTATTAAGAGGGAAAACTGTAACCGTGGCATATTTGTAGAAAAATGTAATTAATTTGCATGTAATATAAGGAATTAAGAGAATGCAAGTTTTGCACATTAGATATTGGTAGTCAGAAAACATATGCAGGTGTTAAAGGACTGTATGAACTGATTGGACCAATGTAGAATGATAAATGCTATCTCTTGATGACAATGATCTGCACGAACCATGACAATATGCTTCCTTTGTTTATCTATAAATTTGCTTTGTGTTTCATTATATGAACACATAATTCACATAAGAATGTTCTGCAAATATCAGGACACTGAGCAAGTTTTCACTG
Organism: Enteromius fasciolatus; assembly: GCA_032361145.1. Taxonomy (NCBI): domain Eukaryota; kingdom Metazoa; phylum Chordata; class Actinopteri; order Cypriniformes; family Cyprinidae; genus Enteromius; species Enteromius fasciolatus. Next base: position 9,401,215 of record JAUMHR010000084.1, read on the forward strand.
ACCATGACCCATTTATAATGCTCTTGGTCCTGAAACGTGACACAGAATACACTCTATGTTATTAACAGACCTTCACCAATAATAAAGTGCTAAAACACGCATTTCTAATTGAGAACAATTATGATATGACCTAATTTATTATACCCTCTGGTCGTCCTACATCAAAAACTTGTAATCAACAGATGTATAGCTTGAACAGAAGCTGCTGTAAAAATAATCATCTTGAGTAGGCTACATAAAAGATAGCCAGTCCTGTATGTGTATATAAAATACAAATAAGAGTTTTGTAATTTTTTCTCCAAATCAGTTTGTAGGCTACTAACAATATTGCAAAACTGCATTCACTACCATATGCAATAACTCAATGCAGTCCTTTATAAAAATCCCATTTTATATCAGCAATATCAACGTGATTTTGTGGCCAACTTGCGCACCCAAAAGAACAACATCGCTGGCTGTGCTTGGAGAAAAAAAAATCACACCTTGATACGCAGAAAGAAAAAAAAACACAAGCAGAGAAATCAAGGAGAATTCTTTTACTGAAACACCGACGCAAAGCAACAGTAGCTGCTCGGTATTGATAAACCATTCGAATTGCGCCCAAATTAAGACATAAACCCCGAGAATACACATATGAGGCCTTTAATGTGACAATCTCCGACTGGATAAATGAGATGAAATGAAAAAGGCAGTGTTTCGGGGGCTGGTGAATGGCTCAGGCCTAAGAGCTGTTAGTAATAGATGGGGAACCTGTCAATTTCTGGCTCTCGTGCTAGAATTCAATTCATTATTAACGCTTTGGGTTTTTTACCTTCCACAGTTGCAATGACAGACGCGGTCCTCCCCTCGTAAATGCGGTAAGATGTAGTTGTGAAAGCGGTCCAGGAGTGCGTTCATGTCCATTAAACACGCTATCGCCTGCAAAGAACCATTCGAGTCAACCGGGACATGACAAGCAGTATTGGCACACAGCAACCGCTACATGACCTGGTACTGTGACCACTGCAGGGGAAAATACACATTACATTTCCACATCAGCCAGTAATAGACACAAGTACGGTTGTGCTGTGTTAATGAGATTTCTAAATGGACTTTCAGCGGTCCACGCTCTCGTTAACCCCCGATTTCACTTTGAAAATGAGAGAAATGCACAATAATGAAGAGCGCTTAGGCAGGCGAAGGGTCTTACCATGACAACTGAAGCACCGAGGATCATAAAAATCATGGTGGTTGTGATCATATGCATCAAAACTTCCGAACTCGCCTTTCCTCTTCCCCAGTCTGTTCAACAAATCCTGGTTAAACTAAAAACATGCCGTCCCGGGAGAAGACGCTCATGGATGCGCCCTCGCCGCTACACCTGCCTCAGTCCTGAGCGCGCCAGATTGGGAAGCGTTCTTAAGGCGCATAGGGTTAGGATGAGCTGATCTCGCTATCCCAGCGTATGAGCCTACACGCGCATTCACACGGTCTTCACCCACATCCAGCGATACGTTCCCCAGTGCTGCAGTTGAATCCGCCTCAGCCGTGCGGTTGGGAGGGAGCTAGTCTGATTACTGATGCTGCTGCCTCTCTCCTCCTTCGCGTTCCGACGCCGCTGGAAACGTCTTGAGAAAACGAGCGATGCCAGGTTCAGCTAACGTTAGTTCTCTGATATATCTGTCTAGGAGTTGACATCTAGTAGACCTAAGATTCGTCGTCGAGGCTTTATTTGTAGAAATGTGTAGTCGGCTTTACATATCTGCTGTGATCGCTACACTGTATGTGGCAAGCCGGTTTAACATTCATATGGAACTAGTGCTTACTTATATAGCTACTATATAAGCTATCATTTACATACACAAAAGCACACACAATGATTTTGAAATAGCTATCCTATTTATTGTTTATTTATTTGTTTTGACTTATTTATTTGATCAAAACACAATTAAAACACTACTAATATTGCAATATGGTAAGCTTTATAATAACAGCTTCTGTTTTAGTATATTTTTTTAATGCAAAATCCTAAATGCCATCTGAAATGTTCTTCTAACTTTAACATTTTTCTTATGTTTCATATTTGGATACAGCTGTTTAAGTTGTGACAAAATGCTAAATTTAGAAGAACATTTAAACACCTTTCAGAGGTTTTTACATCTGAACCTTTTATACAGACTATTTGTTTATTGCAATATATTTATGGCTATTATGTAAAAATATATATTTATCTGTTACCAATAAAACTGTAATAAATATATAATGTCTCATTAGTGTTTGGTCAGCTATTCATACTGATACAGTATATGGAATGCAGCTATAAATAATAATAGAAGCAAAATACTTTTAAATTGAAACAAGTACCAGCATCAACTGCTGATTGGATGAGAAACATATGTCTGCTTCCATATATGTGAAAACAGTTTGTGAAAAGAGTAGTAGTTTGAATTTATAGTATCTGAAAAACAGTATGTGAAAAGTACATGACCTTCTGCAGAAATTCTCTGCAGAGAGGCGACTGATTTGTGATGGCAAGGAAGAAATGCAACTGATGCTAGTAGCTCATGTGACAGCAGGCACGTGCACACACCTACCCTGAGCACCTGCACTTATTCTTCCTCAAGAGAAAGTGATCTTTTTTCTGGGAGTTTTTAAAAATAAAATAAATTAATATATGTATATATGTATTTCTGTTTACGCACAGCTTTTGTCAAACAAATGTTCCAGATGTCAAATTCTGATGCAATTCATGAAAGATCTATAATGCAAGTTAACTAGGAAGTCTACTAGAACAATGCACTCTCTTTCACCAAATGACTTATTCTTCTAATTGACTTATTTAATTAAACATTTTGACTGAAAAGATAATGCACACTTTTAGACAAAAAGGGCTTTATAAAGGTAAAATGCCCATTAAATGTAAAAAAAAATCAACTTAAACTTATTGGAAAAGATTAATTTCTATCACTGCTGTAAACTAATCATCACACAGAATATGTAGAATATCAAAAACATACGAGTCAGCTGTCTATGATAGTCCTTAAGGTATCAGTACAGTAACACACTCAGCAAAATATCTTCTAATAACCCATAACAATAAAATCCCTTGAGTAACACTTTAAAATTGAATATCCCAATGTGTTTTTACGTGTTGTTAAGAATTAAAGGTGCTCTATGCGATGCTGTTTGACGTCACTTCCGCTGACATTTCACATAAATACAAAACAAAGCAAGCTCCCCCCTCCCCCCAGTGTTTCTGTAACTGCCGTGAACGCGCAAAGCGCATTGATACGAGAAGTTGGTGCTAACCCGAAAGAGACAGTGACAGAGGTAACATGAAGCTAACACGTCTAAATAAAAATAAAATGAACTTGCCACCTGTGCATCGGTTTGGAAGTCGAATCACCAATGTTAATCCGGGTCTTGTTTAGTTTCTTCTCGATTTCTCTTCTTCTCGCCTTATATTCCTCCGAGCATCTTTTCTTCGGTCGTGCCTCAGCCATTTTCCAAAAATAATACAAAGTATTCCGCAAACCCACTCTCATATTCATGCTAGTGATGGGTCGTTCTTGAACGATTAGTTCATTTTGAACTAATCTAATGTGACTCGGGAAGAACGAGTCATCTTGTGGGAGTGATTCATTCGGTCACACATGTGCATCAGCGCAACATCCTATAGTTTTTGTTTTGTAATTATTGATTCACCTGTTTCGGATATTGAGCCGGTTGCATAGGTTAACAAAATGCACGAGATGATTCGAAAAAAGATTCGTTCATTTTGCTGAACGAGACTCAAAGGTCCGAGTCGGTTAAATGATCCGACCTTCCCATCTCTAATTCACACTGTACAATCAACTCTGTCTGTTATGTGCACGCGCATTAAACCCCCCTCCTCTTCTTGCCAATTGGTTGGCCAAAGTTTGTTATTGTTTTGGTGCACATCCTGTGCCCGTAGTGTTTGTTTTGGCATTGCAGCCTCTGTGTTGTCTTTCGAGACCGGGTTTTTTCCCAATGTATTCAGAGGGCAGACAGCAAGACGATCAAG
>JAUMHR010000084.1:9405338-9425276 GCA_032361145.1 Enteromius fasciolatus
AAGCTCCCCCCTCCCCCCAGTGTTTCTGTAACTGCCGTGAACGCGCAAAGCGCATTGATATGAAAGGTGGTGCTAACCCAAGAGAGACAGCGACAGAACTCAAATCAAGCTAACATGTCTAAATAAAATAAAAATAAAAAACTTGCCACCTGTGCATCAGTTTGGAGTTCACGGCGGAGTTCTCTCCACCGTCCAAACGAATCCCCAATGTAAATCCGAGTCTTGCTTTGTCTTCTTGATTTCTCTTCTTCTCACCTTATATTCCACAGAGCGTCTTTTCTTCGGTCGTGCCTCAGCCATTTTCCAAAAATAACACAAAGTATTGCACTAACCCACTCTCAGATTCACGCTGTACAATCAACTTTGTCTACCCCCACCTCTTCTTGTTGATTGGTTGCCCGTAGTTTGTTATTGTTTTGGTGCATATCCTGTGCCCATAGTGTTTGCAGCCTCTGTGTTGTCTTTCGAGACAATTTTTTCCCGATGTATTCGAAGGGCAGACAGCAAGACGATCAATGGGTGATGCATACGGTTTGAGATAAAAATTTAATCGTGCCAAATTCATGCAACATCGCATAGAGCACCTTACGTTAAAATAAGTGCCCTTTTTTCCACTTTAGTCTCTATCCCTCAAAATATCTGTGCACGTCCCTTGTCCTAGATACTGGACAATACTCAATTTTGGGTGCAAATCAGAGAACAGATATCCTATTAGTTTTAAGGAATAATGTTAAAATGGCTTGCCACACATTGTAGTTTTTTTTTTTAAATAAAGTAGGCTTCTTTAAAACCAGCATACGATCAAATCAGACCTTCTTAATATCCATTTGGGTTTATAAGCAGAATCTGCAATCGCAGTGTTATACCCTGCTATTTAATCCATGGCAGCCAGGAGTGTTTCATGCCCATCTCCTGGCTGTGCGTGAGCGTATGTGCGCGCGTGAGAGGGGTGGGGGAGAGACAGAAGGGGGGTTTGGGTGGGGAGTGGTAGAAGAGACTTGACTAATTCACTTTTCCCTTAAAAAAACACGGCTGATCTTTTTCAATTAATGAAATGCACTACATTATATAGGACAGCCATCCCCCAAAGGAGCATGTAGTTTTTCCCAACCCATCCTCACGCCCCCTCACGCGCTCTGCAGTTCATATTGCGCCATTTCGTTTAGCCCATACGATTGTTCAGCTTCTGTATCCCACCTCATGTTCCCGATGATTGGCACGTTAACCAACACATGTGAAGGGACCTTGGCCGAAAATACAAAGCACTGACTGACTTGGCAGGAATTCAAGCTTTAAGTCTTAACTCAATTTCCTACTTGATGCACTTCAGTTTCTTTCCAGAGCGCGCAGTAATGCAGAATGATAACCAAAACACAAGCAACTCCGTTATGTTTCACCACAACATGCTATGACAGGTGACGATTCATCATTAGTGACTTTTCAACAAGCTTTTCATGGATTGCATTACGTTATTTACACTCACTAATTCATTAAAGCTAATATACTGATGACACATCTTTATCTGTGAAGGTCACCAACAACATGCCAAGACGTCCCCCACATTCAGCAGCAACGTATTTCAGCACCCTGGAGAGCAGCACAGTAAAGATTTACTGCTGACCACCATCAAACCCTCTCTCTCTGAATTCTTCAACTCATTCAAGCTGACACAATGAAGACTGAAATAGAGAAGGAAATTAGCTTTTTACATCTTACAAGAATGTTTAGTTTACTTTAATTTTTATTTTTTTTTGCAACTGCTTTTCTTTGCAACTTCATAAAATATACAAATATATAAATGTGTATTTCTTCTGAGTAAAAATAAGAAATTAAATATTTTAAAATGTGTAAATATGTTTAAAAATATAAAATGTGAAAGATATATTTTGATTATTGAATAATAATAATTATTATTATTATAATTATTATAAATGACCAATGCATACATTTTATCAACAATTTCATTATTCAAATGTATATTGTATCATATTATTAACTATTATAAATGTTTCCAATTCATTTGATTTGAATTATATTATTTTAAAGATAAATGGCATAATACAAAAAATAATAAACTAGATGCTATAGCTTTTCTTAGTGGAAAAACATTTATTCTGTCATTTGCTCATTGACCATGAGTTAAAAAGCATGATATCATAATATAAATATAAATATTTATACATAAATATAAAACCAAAAACAGCTACATAATATTAAGACATGTGCTCATTTTTGCAGTATTTTCATTTTAATGTTTATATATATATATATATATATATATATATATATTTTTTTTTTTTTTTTTTTTTTTTTTATTATTATTATTTTTTTCTTCATTCTTTTTGTTCTTCACTTATGGAAGGTAAGTACTATTAAGGTTCTGCGAAAACAAATGAAGAAATAATTTGGTACTTTATAAAATATATAAAATATATTTATAAAATATAATGATAAATATATATTATAAAAATATAAGAATACTTGCATAATTCCCAAAATATTAATGTGAAATGTGAAATATTTATTTGGGTTATGGAGTCTTTTATTCGTGACGTTTTATTTTGCACTGGTGTGTTGCTTGGTGTTCTACGGTCGCTTGCTTCACGCGGCGGCTTATCCTTCGACGTCATTTCCGCTGCAGTTTACGGCGTTGTTGTTAGTAAAAAGTAGGTTGTACCTTTAACAGAAACAATGGTTGTACCACTAAACTGAATTGCCTATTGTCATACATATGTTATTTATATCACAGGTGATAGAAACGCCCTACTACAGTGAGCGCTTTTTAAAAGGACCGAAATGCATTTTAACGACAATAACAACTAGCAAACTTGTCGTTACCGGTGTTGTTGCATGGCAACTGTCAATGCTGACCGAAAGTTTTCTGCACATTCAGAAACAACCCAGCAAAGAGGTATAGACGCATATTAACATAATTATTCATTCAAATGAAATGGTAATTGTAATTCTCTTAAGTGTTTGGTTAATGTTTCAGTTGACTTTCACTTTTTTGTGTTAAAGTGGTTTAATATTTATGTCTTCCAGAATGATCAAGAGTTTGCCCAAAGATGTTCAAGCACAACTGCGCTCTGGCGTTACTATTTTCTCATTGCAGCAATGTGTGGAGGAGCTCATATTAAACAGCATCGATGCTGGAGCAACATGTGTGGCTGTCAAAATAGACATAGAGGCCTGCAAGCTCCAGGTGATCGACAATGGCTCAGGAATGTGCCAGGAAGACATGAAAAGAGTGGGCCTGCGATACAACACAAGCAAATGCAGCTCACTGGAGGACCTGGAAAATCTCAGATTTTATGGCTTCAGAGGGGAAGCGATTTCCAGTATAGTCTCTCTTGCAGAAATGGTCGAAATATCGTCTAGGACTAAGCTGTCGGTGAAAACGTACATTAAAACATTTAATGAAACAAATGCACTGGATGTTCTTGAAGCTCAAACCGTTCGCCCCTCCGCAGGGACAACTGTATTGGTCTACAATCTTTTCCACAACATGCCAGTTCGGAGAAAGAGAATGGATGCTGTTTTAGAAACCGAACGCATCCGCCAGAGAGTGGAGGCTGTATCTCTGATGCACCCTTCTGTGTCATTTACAGTGAAAAAAGAAAACTCAGCCCACATGATGGTGCAGCTCTCTAAAACAAGTAGCACCTATTACAGGTTTGTGCAGATTCACGGCTTGAGTCGAGCTCAAAAGCTTGGAGAGGTCAATTATGTCCATGAGCAGTTCGAAATGACTGGTCACATTGGCCGTGAGGGTCACTACAATAACAGCTTGCAGTTCTTGTTTGTGAATGGGAGGCTTCTTCTGAAGACACGCATTCATAAAACACTCAACTGCCTTTTGAAGAGAGTAAGCAGTGCTGCCAGACAAAACAACAGCCCGATTGCATATCCGTTAACATCGAGCCCCAAACAAAGGAGTGGATGTGATCTCCATGGCGTCTATGTGTTGAATATCAAATGTCATTACTCAGAGTATGATGTATGCCTCGAACCAGCCAAGTCTTTGATAGAGTTCAAAGACTGGGATAATGTGCTCATCTGCATCGAAGAGGGTGTCAAAGCATTCCTTACCAAAGAAAACCTGGTGACAGAGTTTTCTATCAACGGCAGTGATGGTCAATCAAGTAGTCCAGTGAGGAATGCAAAGATGTCTGTGGCAGTACAAAACATCAGTGCTGAGGAAACACGTGACGAGTGTGATGCATTGTCTGAGAAGAGGAATAATGCATGTACTGTGGATATCTCTGGCGGTGTTCAAATGTTTGAGAAGGTGTCAACAAACACTGAAACCTTCTCCAGTGAAGAATCAGAAGCAGAAAAAATGCTCCAGGCTGATTTGTCTTTGCGAACGTTTGCAGATGCTACAGAAATTAATAACAATTGCAAAGAAGATGAAAGTGCAGTTTGTCCAATTATAAGCCATAATATCGATTTGTCAGATAACAATGTGACGGAAAACAAAAAGCAAAAGATTTCCATTGTAGATAGAAAAGAGGCAGAAGACCGCTTGAAAAAATTCTGCTTCCCAAATAAAACGTCTCCAAAAAAGAGGAAGTTGTCATTAAATGACACAGACGAAGACAAACATGGTTTTTATGGTACCAGCTCAAAGACTTCCAGAGCTGCGCCATGTCATAAATTAGCTCTATCTTTTGAAATGGGATCTCTTGACAAGTTCAAAAGGTTGTTTGGGAAGGGCACTGAGAAAAAACAACCAAGTACGGAAAAAACAAGCCTTTTAAATCCAGTGTCGTCGCGAGAATCCAATGACTGCTTTGTAGGGACTACTTGGTGTTTAGAAGATTTAGACGAGCCCTTATTGAGGAACATTTCAGGTGCTTGTTCTCCATATAGTTCGGAATGTTGTGCTGAATCTTCATCATGGAGCAAGGCAGACAAACTGTCATTGGCTGCCAAATGTTCCCATCTAAAACAAGACAAAAAGCCACTCAGGGAGATCAGCAGAGATACAGACTTTCTTACTACGGAAAACTCATCTTTCCCAGTTGTGCAAGACTCACACTTTCACGAAGAGTCCTGTGAACTAGAAAAAAGAATCTTTGAAGATGTTTCATTTGGATCCACTGGAACTGTTGTCCACGAAACTCCAATCTTCACTCTAAATGAGCAGGACACATCAATATTGGACACTTCCGCCGTTTTAGAAGTCTCACACCTCTTCAACAAGAATGTGACTTCCTTTGTAGGAAGTGTGAACTGTGTTGCTGAAGCCAGTGTAACCTCTCAGCATGATCCTCAGTGCAGCAACACAGGAAATGAAGGTCAGGCTACACATCAATGTGCTGAAACAATCCCAGTGTCCAGCAGCTGGCTGGCTCATTATGACAGTTGCTTAGGAAAGCTGGTTTACATCAACCAAGTTACAGGGCTGAGCAAATACAACTCTCCTCCTGTGGAGGAGACTCAAGTGCCATGTACCACAGATGTCACTAACATGGCAGTCAGTGTTATTTCAAGAACAGGTGGGAGAAATTCAGTGAGCCATTTTTGGATCACTAATGAAGAGATATTTATATTATAATCAGCTTCTCTTTGCTCGTAGGATTTGAATACAGGTGTTATCCATTTCACACAGACATTGTACTTCCCTTCCTGCCCAAGCCCAGAGCAGAAAGAGCCCTTAACTCAGGGATAGACAGCAGGGGTACAGCTCTAGACTGACATAAGGACTGAAATCAGCTTTTTAGTGCACATTAAGTAATTGTTTTTCTTCTTACTCTTTTAAGAGGATGCTCAAGGTCCCGATTCGCTATCGACTTTATTCTCAGAATGGAGTAACCCAGTGTTCATACGGCCTCCAGAGGTAAAAAAAAAAAAAAGTATGCTAATTTAATTATTTTTAATTAATTTTAATCTTATTTAATGCTGTTTTTGTTAAAAAAAATCAAACTAGCATATTCTATAAATTATTTTGGAAAGGTTGCTGTGGATGTAACCAGCGGTCAAGCTGAGGGTCTTGCTGTAAAAATCCACAATATTCTTTACCCCTACCGTTTTACCAAGAATATGATCCACACAATGAAAGTAAGTACTTTTACCCCGTGCATTGAGGAACTGGCAAGGCTAGACACTTAATAAAGCAATGTCAGGAAGCATAACCTTCTTCTTATGTGGTGAACATTAACCTGAGATTGTGTTGTTGTATTTTTACCTCAGGTCATCAATCAAGTGGACAAGAAGTTCCTTGCTTGTTTGATAAACACAACAGAGCAGGAAGCCCATGAAAGCAGTACAAATGAAGGTGCCGCAGGCCGAAAGTCATTACGTTGAATGGTGTGTCGATGTCCTAAACATTTGTCATTGCTTCCACCTGCAGGAAATCTTCTAGTGTTGGTTGATCAACATGCTGCCCATGAAAGAGTTCGACTGGAGGAGTTGGTAATAGGTAAATGCTAATGACATAAGGGCTAAACCGTTCTATTCAAATGTTTGGGACTAGTATGATTTGTGGAAGTAATGAAAATAATATTTTATACTGCAAAGTAACAGTAAATACATTTATACAGTTTCTATTTCAAATAAATGCAGTCTTTTAAAAAGATGTAGCAAAGTTTTCACAAAAATATTAATCGACACAAATGTTTTTAACACTAATAATAAGGAAAAAAATGTTTTTGAGCATGAAATCAGCATATTAGAAGCATTTTTGAAGAAACGTGTGAAGACTGGAGTAATGATGCTGAAGATTTAGCTTTCCCATCACAGGAATAAATGGCTTCTCAACACACATACATAAATATAAAAACACAGAAAACATTGTAATTACATTTCACATTATTATTATTAAAGTTGAGAAAATGTTGAAATATCTTACTTGTAGAACTTAGAAATAGACGAATAAAATAAATTCCATGTAAAAGCCTTAAAAAGGCTAATACACTTCAAGTGATGTAACTAAGGATCCAGTGTATTTTTCCCACACCCTGATTGTTGTTTGATGTAGACTCCTATGAGGATGACCCAGACACACCTGGAAAAAAGAGACTGTGTTCTTCAAGTGTAACCCCACCCTTAGAGATTAATGTAACTGAGGAGGAATTGAGACTTCTGAGGTCAGTGCAGCTGTTTGAGTCGACATTCCTGTTTCCACCATCATAGACTTTTTGAAACATACACGTGTGTTCAATTAGTTCTGCACCTTCGCTGAACAGCACCATAAATCTTTCTTTTGTTCTTGAAGGTCTTGTCAGGCCTTCCTAAGGGGTCTTGCTTTAGATGTAAGGTTCCCAAAGAGTGAGTCACTGAGTGTGTTTTTGGAGAGACTTCCCACATGTTTTATAGAGAAAGAAAGCACAGAGCTCCGTCGTGGAAGACGGTCGGTAATTAAAACCATTGCAGAGGTCAGACTTAGTTCTAATGTTATTTTTTAAATTAATTTCAGCTGAGTTTAGACTCTAATTTTGTGTGTTATTTTGTAGGACTTTCTGCGAGAACACATTGAGGTGAACCAGCATATCCACATATGACTAGTATCTAATCTGTGAACAGAATACTACAAATGGGCTGATTTTGGAGCTCAAATGATACATTTATGATCAATTTTGTTCTTTTGACTTATGTTTGCAGCTTCTCCGCTCAACAGGAAGAGTGAGAGGAACACTGCCTCTGACTGTTCATAATGTACTCGCTTCACAAGCTTGTCATGGTTGGTATAATGAATTATAAGTTCAGCTGAAACATTTTTTTGTTTAAAAGCTATTATAGGGACACAGGAAATGTCAAATTTTTCAACATATGTAGGGATATTCCTTTGCTATTATTGACATTTTCAAAACATTCTTATTTTATTTATTAAATACAAAAATTTTGTAATATCTAATATAACTTTTTTTTACAGGAGCAATTAAGTTCAATCAAATTTTGAGTAAAGAGGAGTGCTGTAGTCTGGTGTGCTCGCTCTCCTCTTGTCAGCTTCCCTTCCAGTGTGCTCACGGAAGACCTTCAATCGTCCCTTTGGCTGATCTTCATCACCTGGAAGAGCCAGAGGTATGTTTCAACTAATCTGCCACAAATCTGATTTTGTAAGTGTGCCTTTTTGTCAATTATGAAGAGGTTTGAATGTCTTAGGTACTGGTAAAGCATATAATGATCAGCCATAGCTTATTATATATGTATTTTGTTTTTATATACGTTTTTGACAGTTTTTTGTCTCCACAGGATCTTCCCAAACCAAATCTGAGGAAATTGAGGAGAATGTACAAGTCATGGCTTCTCTATGGAAAAGATCAATCTGTTGCGCACAAAAAAACATAAATTTACAAACACTTTATGCTTTTGTATCAAATTATTTAATAAAAAAAAGAAAACTCTGCTTTTGTTTTTTTGCTGTGCGGCTTTTATTATGTTTCACCCTTTGGCGCTTACAATTGCTGGCAGCAACACTGCTCTGAGATAGAGTAGCCAATAATAAAGGACTATACTCGAGCTTGGAGTTCTTTTCTCCAATCGAATTGATTTTTGCAAGGTTGTGGTCCAATCAACGTAAACGTAGGAGGGCGCTAAAATGGATGACGTTCCTCCGCAGCTCATTGTGCATTGTGATGATCGTTGGAAGGGGAGGCAGGGAGGTCTCGCTTGAACGTTAACAAAGCATTACTTTTTAGGTGAGTTTTTTACGTAGAAATGACGAATTATAATTATAATGAACCAGTCTCAGACCAAACGTGTGTTATATATTGATTAATTGTATCGGTTTAAACCGAGCTATCCTACCCTCCCAATTCAAAGATGGCCGAACAGCAGTACTGACGTATGAATTTGGCACTTTCTGCATGAGATTAAAACGTCCGTTTTCTAATGTTGAGTACTGTTTCAGGACTTGCAGCTTCTAGTATGTTATCGTTACCGTTTTTTGCCAATACACAGTTAAAGAATTTAATATTTTGAGTGCTTGAATCGATTACGGTGTATGGCACACGTGCTTTAACGGAATCTGAACGCATCACGTGCTGTTTAGGTTAAGATGTTACGTTATATCAAATAAGTCAGTGTTTATCTTTAATAGATTTGTATAATTGTATTGTAAGCTGCATTTTGGACCTTTTCGGTCACTTTGTATGTAAATATAGTCATGGCAATGACTGCATCATCATAACATGTGATCTGTGCAGGAAAGTGTAAGTATTAGGTTATTAAAAAAAACAGAAAATATGTAAATGATGTAGATTTAATAAAATGGTAAAAGTTATTTGAATAAAATCTATAATTTCATGGTTCTCTATGCGTTTTCATATAAGCTACATACATGCATATATATATATATATATATATATATTTCAGAAGTAATGTAATATGTTGTGTGTATTTGATTAGTTATATTGGCTTTCAGTGATGAACAGGATTCGGATCCACGTGTTGCCGTCCAGCAGAGGTCGAGTGACTCAAGCTGTTCGTGCTCAGGAACCTCAGACCTGCTCTTACACCCAGAGACCCTGTTCACAGCCTCGTCTGGAGGGCCTAGAGTTCTGCATCAAACACATACTTGAAGATAAAAATGCTCCCTACAGGCAATGCAGTTATGTGTCTAATAAGAATGGCAAGCGCTGCCCCAATGCAGCCCCAAAACCAGAGAAAAAAGAAGGGTGAGGTGTTTGTTTATTCTCTTAGCGTGTTTACTACTACTATAAATAATTTACCAATAATGTTGTTGTTATTTTTCGTAGAGTGTCGTTCTGTGCTGAACATGCACGCAGAAATGCTTTGGTTCATCAAGCTCAAATGCGGAAGGCTTCTGCCTCTGGACCTTCCCCTGAAGTTTTGCTCTCTCAGCTCAGCGGCTACAGTCGGCCAGAAACTGGGGCTCACAGTCAAGAGGGCCGTAGTGAAGCTAGCCGCATACTAGGTGAAATATAACTTCCTTCTAATAATGTGCCATGAATTATTAATGCTTTTGGCCTTGTGAACATTGAGGAATTGCCTTAAAGTCTGGATGTGATGCAAACAACCCTGTGCGTGTGTGAACTGACCACTACTATGACATAAGAAGTAAAAAAAAAAAGAATCAATTATGAATATTAATTGGTTCAAAGTATTTCTACCTTAGAAGTGATTTAAAATGAAATCTTTTGTGAAACAGAATGCAGCTTATTAAATTATATAAACTATATATTTTATTTTCCTGTCGTCTCATAACTATTAGTTTATGTAATTGATGCAATTTGTCTCAACTTGTTGTTTTCTTTAAATGGATCTGTATATTTTTATATATATATATTTATATACATACATACACGGTGGTTCCCAAACATTGGTTTATTTGTGGCGGGCTGCCACATATCGACTGCCACAAATACCCAACACCCGCTGGCATCAGCTATTGTTTTATTGTGCAACTTTAGCACAATATTTAACAACTTTCAGACCCCTTTTGCAGTTTCCCCCCCCATTACAGTTGCATACATGGGATCATACTAACATAGCGACTTTTGAGCGGTAGAGAAGTAACACTTGCATTTGGCCATAACGCAGCAGCAAAGTTACACGCGTTACACGCTACAACATCTTAAATATGCAAATTAGTGTGACATCACCTGCCGCTAGAGAATGGATACCTGTGCCCGGCTCTCATGCTCTCATTGGTTGACATTTCTGAACGCCTTCCTACAGTTGCTTAATAAAAACGGGATTTCCACACCAAAAAAAGTGTCATCAGTAGGAGAAAAATTTATTTTAACTGTGTCGGGTTGGGATCGGTCTTGGACACAAATATCTTAATGCCTGTCGGGTTCGGTTACTGCTCTGTCGGATGCGGGCCGGGCTTGGACAGAAAAATGCGGCCCGATCCGCACTCTACCTGCCACCACAAGTCTTAAAAATTCTGTGGGAAACACTATATAGAGAGAGAGAGTTACTAAAATAAGTAATTTAAGTTTTATTTAGATATTTGATAGAAATGTAATAGATCTGAAATAACAATAAAATGTAAAAAAAAAAAAAAATTTTGCGTTTGATTGTTGAAATATATATATATTTTTTATTTCCTTGTATAGATGAGGAGAGTTGGAGCGAAGAGGAGCAGGATCCTGTTGTTTTGGATCAGACATGGAGAGGAGACCCCGATAGTGAAGATGAAAGTCTTGACAGTGACCACGAAGACCCTTTAAAGTGAGACATTCTTCAGTTTTATTTTACTTGTCTGCTTTTTCAAATTTAGCTTTATTAATGTCACCTGAGAAGTCAGTTAATGAAGCGTGACATTCTGCAGGCATGCGGGAGTGTACACAGCAGAGGAAGTGGCACTCATCACACGTGAAAAGCTAATCAGACTTCAGTCGCTCTACATTGACCAATTTAAACGTCTGCAACATTTACTAAAAGAAAAGAAACGACGCTACCTGCACAGCCGCAAAATTGAACATGAGTCGATTGGTAAGAGAGCTGCTGTCATTCTCTGATTTCATATCGCATATGTCCAGTCAACATATACTCACTTGTGTGCTGTGATACAAGGCAGCAGCTTGTTAACGGGTCCAGAGGGGCTGTCCACGAAGGAACGAGAGAACCTGAAAAAATTAAAGGCTTTACGACGTTATCGCCGTCGCTATGGTGTGGAGGCTTTGCTGCATCGCCAGCTCCGACAAAGAAGACAAGCGATTACTGAGGGAGGAACGCCACAGGTATGAATGGGCCTTGTAAAAATAAAAGACAACAGATTTAAACACTGCCATATGAGACATACTGTCAGTGTACTGTTGTCCAGTTTTTTTATTAATGTTATTTGGGCATGTTTTAATTCTCTTGCGTGTTTTATTTCTCTGCAGGCGACGCGTTTAGGCCAGAGATGTATTTCCTTTGTGGAAGGGACTCGCTGTTCGAATCCATGTCTGCCAATGACGCGACACTGTGTCTCTCGTATCCTTTCATGTCCGGTATATATTTTTAACTGTTAAGGTCTATTTATTTTACTTTTTATTTAATATTTTAGTACTTCTAGTACTATTACCACTTCTATTACACACAAACACAAAACGCATGTTCACCAAGGTAGCGTTTTATTAGGTTAAAAAAATAGAGTAAAACCATAACTACTATGACATATAAACTAAAACAAATTACTCTTTAACATATTTTCAAATGGAATTGGTGGTAAAGCTTAATTTAACAGCTGTTATATCAGTCTTCAGTGACAGATGACCCTTCAGATATCATTCTTATAGGCAGATTTGCTGCTCAAGAAACAAATTGTCTTATCAATGTTGAAAAGAGTTGTGCTGTATTCTTGATGCATATTTGCAGATTCTCTAATGTATATCAATTTAATTAAATGTTATTAAATTTAAATATGTTGTAACACTGATGTATGTTTTGTAACATTGTCTTTACTGTCACTTTTGATCAGTTGAATGCATCTTTGCTGAGATTTATATACAGCAGTCAACATTTAAAGTGGATCAAAAAAAGTTGTCCTAAAAGCAAAATGCATTGTCTTATGACAAATTTCTTTTTTTGAACCAAAAATATATATATTTTTTTACCCATGTCAGATGTCGACTACTGTAGATTTTGATGTGTGTGTATGGTCTTGTAGCCCTGAATGAAGGCCCCCAGCTTGCTGTAGCTGTTGGTTTCAAGCAGCGGCTGATATAAAAGTCTTCTTATGGCCTGTTGACTTTCCCAGTGTTATCTAATGGGTGAAGTTGATTCAGTTCAAAGGAACAGTTTTCCAGCTTTCCATATCTTTGACATTTAAAAGTTATTTCACAGTTATGTCAGTGCTAGTTCTCTTAATCTCCTTAACCCTTCACAATAGACATTTATCAAGACAGTAGCCAAGTTTTATTCAAAATGTGTCCTGGTCTGAAGGATGTACCCTGTGATCGGCCTGTGCACATGGGACAATCAGAAGAGCCCCGCTGTCCTCTGCACCTGTCCCTGCCTCCACCCATGTACCAGCCTGAGCAGGAGTCTATTGCCCCGGAGCAGCTGGCGTCTGCGCCCACAGACATGTACCTCAGTGCCGCAGAACTCCAGCCAACGGAAAATCTACCTCTGGAATTCAGTGATGTATGAATTGTGTTGGTTTTTCTCATTAAAACTGAAGTCGCCGTGTGCAGTTGCTTTTCTCATGTGTTTTGGCATATCCCTTCACACTAAGTTTATATTATCAGAGCAATTAACTCCGCAGTCTGCACTAAATTTGTTCACCAAAACACCTTGGTCCTTCTTCAGATTGCTATGGTATCCATCAAGTATCTACATGCCTGCAAACAGTGCTGCTCAAACATGTCCCCTGCTGTGTAAATCATATCTCATAGCCTTGCATGAATGAAACACAAATTAATCTGGATGTTCGGCAGTCATCTTCCTTTAATTTCATGTCTGACATTTTCTGTGTGCCCACAGTAAAACCTCTCATTTAAACTTGTTTTTGGAAACATCTCATTTTCCTGTTATGCTACAGACTATTTAAGTGCTCTTTTTGTTGCTTGTTCCCATTGCTTGCTTTTAAAAATGCAAACATATTGCTAATTTACCCATATTGGTGGAATTTGCTGTTTGTTTGGCTGTTGTTAACCAGTATATTTTTGAAGCTGGAAAACGGCTACCAAAAAGAACTGAAAAAAATCTGAATATATATATATATATATATATATATTATGGATATCTGACACATTTTTAATGTACTATTAATGAATGAGCAGTAGTTTGAAGAACTGTGCCATTAGTTACGTTTCTTAAAAAAACTGGTTAAATGAAAAAATGTTGAAATCTCTTTAATTCAGTGGCCATTCGTATTATATATTGTTTTGGACACACATTTGTGTGTGTTATTTTATTATTATTCAGTGCACAGTGTTTCTGATTCCAGCTATCAGCCAATATAAGTGTGTAATTGTTATTAGACATTTAGTCCGGTTTAATTCAAATTTGCTGTAATTTTGAATCTTTAAAACATAAAATATTTTTATAACACTGTCAATTGTAACCCATAGTTAATCTCAATATCTAATTTTCATTTTATACATTGTAACATTGTGATGTTTAATTCACTTGTAGCATTTAAATTGGTTATTAGTGATATGTTACTGATCTTTTTTTTTTTCACACAGATTTTAAAAATCTTGCTTCCCTTATTACTGTTCTAATTAAAGTCTGTTCACATGCAGGATCTTGACGTTGAAGATGAGGGTTTGCAGTGTCCCCCGTCCCCCTTGCTATTCGACACAGCACTTGCATTAGAAGACCAGACGATCAGAGAGATCGCCGAGGCCCCCATGGACATTCTGACAGGGGCGGAGCAGGGCGATCTGGATGGCTCTGAACTCTCAGAGAGAGACGAGGTGTCTGTGGAAGATCAGGTAATTATCACTGTCTCTTGTTGGAATAATTAAAACAGTGGATCGAAAGCAGTACGGTTTTTCCTTGCAATGGCACTTATGGTCTTGCAATGGTCTTGTTTTTCAGGTTGAATCTGAAATACTTGAAGCAGTTGGACAAGCAGTTCCCATGCAGAATTCATCAAAAGACTCTGACACGAAAACAACAGATGCCTTATCCTGAGCACCTCGTGACCTGATTTTCTCAGCTGTCATTCTGTTGATATTTCAGTCCAGATATCTATTTAAAAGCCATATTTCTGGAAGTTTGCTTTGATTGCTGAAACGTTTTTAACCTAACATTCTCATTACTTTAAAATAGCACAATAACACGTTCTGATATAGACTGCAAGTGTCTTGTGAAATTAAAAGGACCGTTATATTCACAGTTGGATGTTTGTGTTTTGTAAGGTAAAGATCAGGTAGGTATTTCACTACACAAAGTCTCTAAGCACCATCTCCCCTTCTTTCTAGTACTTTTCTGGACTCGTATATGCTCTTATAGCCCTGAATCAAGACCTGCAGCTTGCTGTAGCTGCTGGTTTCAAACAGCGGCTGATATAAAAGTCTTCTTATGGTCTGTTGACTTTCCCAGTGTTATCTAATGGGTGAAGTTGATTCAGTTCAAAGGAACAACACAATAGACCTTTATCAAGACAGTAGCCACGTTTTATTCAAAATGTGTCCTGGTCTGGAGGATGTACCATGTAATCGGCCTGTGCACATGGGACAATCAGAAGAGCCCCGCTTGCCTCTGCACCTGTGCAGTTATAGGACCGTTGTAAGCACAGTTGAAAGTTTGTGTTTTAAAGGTAAAGATGAGGTATGTATTTCACAAAAAAAAAAGTCTCTAAGCACCATCCCCACTTCTATCCAGTGCATCTTTGGTTCCACGTGATACTCATGACTCATTGGGATATGTTCACTAAAATAAACCTTTACAACTCATCTTGTTCTTGTTAATTATAAATTTGCAATCATGAAAGGGGCTCCTCTGGGATAGTAAGGGTTCCCACGGTCTTGGGAAACCTAGAAAGTCAGGGAATTTTTATCTTCAGAGTAATGGAAATATTTATAGTGGATATACATGGTTCTAGTAATGAGCTGTTCTGTGTGTGGGGTTGAACTTGATTGCAAACTGATTTGTAAGGGAACTGTTCTTTTGAGCTAGTTATTTGTTAAATCAAGCAAAGGGGTTTACAAGAAGAGTAATAGATCAGTGAACTGGTCTCAAAATGTTTTTTTTCCTTCTTTGTAGAATCTGTATCCAGTAAACAAATGACTGGAAAGGTCATGGAAATGGGTCAAAAAGCACTAACCCTGCACAATGAAATAGTGTCTTGATGTTGAACATTTACTAGTTGCCGGTAGTTTTTCTGTGGAGCATTGTAGCTTTTAAATACAAAACACAGTCCTAGTTGAGAATAACATTGTGTAAAAGAAATATATTAAACGAATAGTAGCTTTATATGCTTAAAGGATTAAAATAAAAAGTGCTAAAGATTGGTTATAGAATGTTAAATTGCATGTCAATCTTGGCCATAAATAAGGCGGAATCGCTTAGTCACAAATCATGATAAATGAAATTACTGCAGATGCGTGGCGGGGAAAAAACGCGATGACAACGCAGCTTATTAAAAATTACTGCGTTAGTAAATAATAATAAAAAATGCTTAAAAAGATACATGTATAAAACAAGGCTATAAATGAAAACTTGCATTAGAAAACGCTACGTGGAGCACAAGATAGGCCCTTTTACTAAAAGTGGGGCGGGCAACACAATTTCAAGCCATGACATCACTTTTCCTGCGAGTGCTTTAACCTAAACACGGGAAGAGAGACGGATGGGAAGAGACGACGATAAAACCTCTAATCAGCGGCTGGGAAAACAGATAAACATGTCCACAAGCTGTGAATTTAAAAGTACAGTTCAAGGTATTTCTTAGCGATATTCATCGGGGATATTTTCACACCTTCCGAAGCAACACAAGGATCGCGCGAGGTAAAAAATCCTTTTTTTCCAGCTATCGCGCGCACAGTTGGACCTTTACGTGCTGAAAGTGTGCTTATTTTGCAAAATGATGTCTATTAATGGACGTAGATGGGTTTATTATGGTGTTAAATGTTGATGTGCGCGGTGTGAGATTGGAAAGGGAAATGTGGGGCATTAGCCATCCGGCTATCTGGGACACCGGTGGGGTTGTAGACTGAGGATGCTTGTCGTGATATCCTGCTTTGCTCAGAAATGCATCGCGCTTGGCTGTTTAAATCACTAATTCTGCCACAATCGGCTTCTTTTGAGTTTGCTTTGTATATTAACGTATATTTCATTCATATATGTTTCATGGCAGCGCAGAAAAAAAAATCACAATAATCCGATTTTATCCTAAGCCTTTGCATCAGTTTTCACCGGATCACTGTGTTTTATGTAGTTCAAGCTGTAGCCCTTCCTCTTTCGACAGCGTAGCGAACGTGTAGCCTGTTTATAGTTACACACTTTGGCAACCCGCAACTTTTGTGTTTACTTGTGTGTGTGATGAGAATGCAGACTGCACAGTAAAATTGCTAATTTTGGCAGTTCATTCTGCCTGAGACCCTAAAACAGCAACTAATTCAAGAGTAATTGAGGGTAAAAGCATGCCCCCAGCCCCTCCCCTTTAATATTTTACAGATGTTTTTCACATTTGCTAGTCCCATGTTCAAAACCATGTTAAGGCTGACTTACAACCTACAATTTTACATAATATTCAAGTTTCAGAGCCAGTGCAGTAGAGATATTTGAGTGATTTTTAATTTAGGGCAACTTCTTGTATCTTAGATGATTTAAAAAAAAAAAGAAAAGAAAAAGCAAAGCATGTTTTTATTGTGCTTTAATTGCTTCTTCCTAATTTAGAAGGTGGTTGAAATTGTGCATATATGAAGAAAAAGGTATGTTTTGTGCATGTCACCAGTTTTTCAAACATATTTGGTACAAATGTGTGCAGTTAATAAAAACAAAGAATCAGTATTATTGCTGTCATTAAAGCAAGTGTTTTAGAGACCAATTGACTATTTCCTGGGGAAAAAAATAGTATTGTCTGTGATGGAAATGAAAATTGGCAGTAGCATGCTCCGGCACAAATTGGCATGCAATTTTAATTAAATGTCCATCAATCTGATAGAATCTACTTTACTTGGAGTCATTGCCAGACCGTTCCCCTTAAGAAAATTAAGGTTTTTTATAGTAAAAATGTAGTAATGTGTTGTTGTTTTTTTGGCTTATTGATTACCATTGGTATAACCACAGATATACAATGTTTAAACTATGGTTCATTTGTGATGACTGTGGTTTAACTATAGTAACCATATTTTTAGAAATGTATTTTTAATAAAACAATGGTTAATTTTTATAAAGGTCAGATCTTTTAAAATTTTAAGCCTGAAGCAGTCAGTTTTTTGACCGCTAGTAAAATTGTTGTTATCAAGTCCAAGGTTAAGGCCAGTTCACACCAAGAAAAATAAATATAGAGATAATGATAAAGATGTATTGTTTAAAGAATATTAAATAGCCAAGTCCACACCACAACTATAACGATAAAGGCACAGAGAAACTATATTGTCAGGAATCACTTTTAGAATTCTTTTTCCCTCAGCTGATAAACAATACAAACATTGACAACCAATCAGAATCCGTCCAGTTGGTATAAGCTGGAGAATTTAAAGCGGCAGACGAGCATGCGCTTAGAATAAACAGATGATACTGTTCACTGGTGTGAATGCTAATATCGTTATTGTTGTCAATATCACTCTTACAAAATCTAAAGATGATCGACTATGATCAGATGTTCATGATGTGCCAAAAGCTTAACACAGTTTAAAGATTTCATGTAATCCAAAGTGTCTCTAACTGAAGAACCCACCCATTTATTCTTAAGTAGTGCTTTTGGAATTTTGATGCCCAGACCTTTGCTCAGCCGATGAAGTAAATAATGTCCCCAAAATAGCTGACAGCAATCAGAGGCGAGATAAACTCCAAATTGCTCAGTAAACCAAATGGCCACAGAGGACATTAGAGGCAGCAGGGGACCTTGCTCCCTTGTTTGCTGATAGTCATGGTCGTATGGTAATTTTGCGAACTACTCCCATGATCACAACATTATCTTCGTGCGGCTTTTGATGTTTTTGCATGCCTGGCGGACATGCATTGTCCATAATGGGAGTCAGATGACATAGGCAAGATCACATTATTAGAGATTCCAAGACACTTAGTGAGGAATTCAGAATGTTTTTCCTTTGTGAATTCGCTCAAGTGATATGGAGAAAATATGGAGTTGTTACCATGCCTCCAGTTTATCTAACTATATCTAAACAGTTAGTTTTTTGCATGTTTGTTAGACTTTATAAATGCATTCTTGCCTTAGGCGGTTTGCGCAAAGCAGATTTTCTCGTTGGACATCTTCACTGTGCAATGTAATTGCAGTCTCATGTCTGTCACCAAAACTATTTTGGATGCAAATGATTACATTTTTAAACAATTTTTAACATTATAGAACAGATGGAGTGACCAAATAGATTGCAAACACTTTTTCACTTAAAGCATTTATCATTCATTATATGCTTCCACAGAAATGACTTCTAATAAATTTAGCAAATTCTGCAGAAAGCCACTGACTCATGTTAAAGCGGTGTAGTTTGCATTCCTCCCACTGTCCCAAAGCGCTCACGCAACTATTGTTCTCAAATATACATATTTAAATAAGATGCTATCAGTCATAGTGCTGCGTTACCTTTCAACACGTTACGACTCCCACATGGCCTGAAGTTGTTACTCTGTGATGTTGTAGTAAGCGTACAGTGCCGCTCGTTGTTTTTCCAGGTTGTGGCTCATGATGTTATTCCATGGATTGGAGCCCAGAATGGTTGGGGGAGATTGTGCTTGGCCACCTGATCCTGGTGCGCGGCAGAGACGGCGATCAGCTGCTATCACAAAGCAGAGCCGCATACAAACAAAACCCCTGTGAAACATCTGATAAAGGAATGAAATCACACTGGGTGCTGTGGGAAAATTTAACAGTTGTATCTTGCAGATTTCACCCCCAGCTTTAATACTTGTTGTTGAAAGGCTTATGTCAATTGATTTGTTACTCGGTGCAGTTTTAAGGTAAGTTAATACGGTAAAAATGATAACTAGTAGTCACCATATGTCTCTCGTTGATTGATTATATTATTATTATTTATATTACATTTAAACATGTCAATTGAGGCAATAAAAGGCAAATTGAGTTTTGCGTGTTTCCAGTGCACTGGTTCAACATTTTTTTGGCATAGTGAAGTCAAAACCTTTTACAGAGGGGATTTAGTTTTATTTAATTTCTTTATGAGTGTTAAAAACTAGGGATGTAACAGTATCAAAACTTCACGGTACAGTAATACCTCGGAATGAATGGCACGGTACAGTTTTTATTGAATCATTTACATAAAAAACAAAACTAATTAAGAGGCTCAAAAAAAGTGCCAGAAGTGTTTATTAAATAAATGTTTTGACAAAAACATACTTTCGGGTGGATCGCTGGACGAATTGCCCACAGCTGTTAGCAATCAGCTA
>JAUMHR010000084.1:9427631-9442798 GCA_032361145.1 Enteromius fasciolatus
TTGAAACAGGAACTTCAATTTTTCAATTTTAATAACAAAAAATTATTAAACCTTCCACACATCTGATTTAAAACCCACTTTAGATTGCTCGATGACGTCATACGTCAATTTGCATATTCCTTACTTCATATTATCTTGCTTCTCTGTGTCACATAATGTTATTCAATGCACCCTAATTCTCAATATAACGGTTTTCACTGATATTTTTAATGGTTTCTGTTGTCAGAAAAACGGAATGAATATAAAATAGTGACTGAAATGCATGCCATTATAAGGCCTACTGAGCTAGCTCTACCTTACAAGATGTTAATCTAGATTAAAATCCTTATTTATAATTGTTTATAATAATAATATTTTATAATAATTTTATAATAATAGTTTATAAAATTATAATAATATTTTAATATTTTAATAATGAGACCAAGTACACATAAGATATAGACAATGGCTATGCTGTGATTTTGGCTCTATTTGCGTGCATGGGAATTGTAGTTCCCGCTACTTCGCGTTCGCTCCATTCACCTGAGCAAACGTTTCTCAGAAGACCTATCGTTTTATCAAGTCATGCGACCACGGTATTATCGAAAAAATGTGGTATTGCGGTACGCCGGTATTTACAATACCGTTACATCCCTATTAAAAACACGGTAATATAATTTGGGAATAAAATGCTTTTTTAGTCTTCCCCTTAGGGATATAGATGAGAGTAAAACTGTAAAGTTAAGTGCTAATAAATGAGAGAATTCCAGCTCAATGCAAGAGAGCCCTGCTTAAAAAAAATAGAATAAAATCAGCTGAAAGCAGGTTTTAAGATGGTGTTTGCTGGTATCCCTACCTTACCACCTCAAGAAGCGGTCAATACCCTTCTAAAACCAGCTAAACCAGCTATGACCAGTCTGAATAACCAGCTAAAACCAGCCAACCAGCTTAGGCTGGTTTCAGTTGTTTTATTCAGCGGGGAAAACTAAATCTGCATATGCAAGTAGATAGGATGCAATAAAATAAACACACAAACGTGTATGTTTTGGATGTTTTGTTTCCACTTGCCTGTTATAAAAAGCCAAATAGCCTGAAATCTCAAAATAGTTTTGGCCTGTGGTGTCTTGCCTTAAGGAAGCATCTCAGAAAGCAGGGAAGTGAGCAGTTCCTTAAATTTTAAATGTGAAACTCAAAAGGTTTTAGCTTGCACGGTTTAATTCGTGCTGCGCTTGGTCATCTAAACATTGCTCTTTGGACAATTAGGGCTGAGGCATGAAATTGGACCTTTGGCAGTGGCTGTTTGGCTCTGAGAGCCTCCATATAACCGGGCAGCCTGATTGGGCCCCAGTAGTCATGCATTAGTGTGAGAAAATGGAAGCCGTCTTTACAGTAGCATCTTTCTTGTCAACATAAAAGGCTAAAAAGTGTACTGATGGGCCAGCGTTGGCACAAAGCATGTTTAAACTCCCTCCAGACACGCAGGCTCTCGTTTTACCCATGCTGAGTTAGGACGGCAATGCCTGTTATCAGTTTTCCTTGCTGGCGCATTTCCCCTCACCCTGCTCCCCGGCAAACAGTTACCATGGTTATGGATTGGGGGGATCATATAAATGTAGAAAACTCATCAATTACTCTGGGATGCTGGAAAGATATGTTGTATACACAGCAGGGGAGTGGGCTACCATCTCCCCAAGACATTACTACTGTTTTCACAAACACTGCAGATATTTGGATGAGTGCAATTACTCTTGTAGAATTCTCTCCTTCTAGTCTTTGTTGTGTTTTTTAGGTGCATAGTGAGAGTTTCCTGCAAAGCTGTACCTGTATGGAACACATTCATGTATATGTGTGTTTGACGTGATGCTCATTTTCTGGTCATTTAATAAAATATTTAAAAATATCTGATAAAATGACAAGGCATGGTTAGTTTAAGTTGTAAAATGTCATGTGGTGCGACTCACCAAAAACAGTGATATTTATGAATTAATAATTAAAAAAGGGAAACAAATGTAATTTTTTTTTTTGAGAATTATTAAGATGGACTTTGATACATCTTTTCAAGGTGTAAGGGAAATTACTATTTTATACTTCATAGTTACACCACCTGACATTTTTAGTCATTAACCCAATTTTAGTGTCATTTATGTACTATATTAATATCTATTCATATTTTAAATTAGCTTTTTATTTTTAAATAATTTAGTTTTTTGGAGTTAGTAAAATTTAGCACTTTCTTTTATTAATTTGGCATTACTTAATATACAAATGGCTTAATAGTTTTTGTTAACAATAACAACGTTGATCATTAACTCAATTTTTTTTTTTCTTTTTTTTTCATATATGTATTATAAATTTAAATAATTTTTTTTTTAAACTACATGCATTTGTTTTTTATCCCCCCATTCTTTATTGTGGACATATATCATATGTTAATGTATATATTATTACAGTGGGTTTGTCAAGATTACACTCCTGTATACTAAGCCAGTGACTAGTAACATTATCCTTCCTGTTGAACAGTGGCGCTTAGAGAACCTATCAGCGGTGACCTAGAGAAGGCAACGCACCATTGCAAAAATATATGGATTTATTTTGCTTCACATTCACACTGCATAGAAAAAAAAGTGAAGCAAACATTTGCTTTGGTTTTTCACAGTGCACCAGTCTTCAGCTGCAACAAACATTCAATTCATAGTTTTACTCCGCGGAAATATGCTTTGGAATGTGGCCTTAATCAATTCAAGCAAACCAGGTCAATGGCACATCCTGTTTGGGGAGAGAGGGGATAAATGTCCACGATTTGGTTGGGCAGCAATGAGAGTCAAACAAACCTCATCGTCAGTGGTGTAGAGGGGCGCAGTTGTACAGCACCATACATTTGATATGGCAGGGGACCCTTTTTTCTGGCACAAAGAGGCTACAGTCACCGACCCCCTTAGAAAAGCCACACTACCACCCTGTTTGAAAGCCAGGAAAAATGGCCTCACGTGCTTTCATTTCCCTTCTTTTTTCTCTCCAAATGAAAGTGTTGGCGGTTTAGGATCCAGTGACCTTTAGCCTGTTAATTACGCCAACTATTCCCTCGAGAGGCTTACCAAAGCTGATGTATGTTATGTTTATGTTAAATATGCATCCTGCCCTTCGACAGGGTCACTTCTTTTAAAACACCCACATTATCAATCTGGCTCATAAGAGCAGGCGGTTATCTTCGCAACCTTTTTTGGTCGATGGAATTCACATATTTATGTAGCTCTGAAGATTAATGGCAGGATGGAAGTACATGCAGAATTTTTTGTCAGTGTAAATCTGCAACAATGTAGCACAGAGGGGTAACGCAAGTACCCTAAATAAAACAACAGCAGTCTAAATAAAACAAAACTGCACTTTATTTATTTATTTATTTTTTTAAGTAAACCAATAAAACCAATAGTTTTGAGGTTTTCTTTTTTTAATCTTATTAAAAGTTTTTGTCACAAACTTTTTTGGCCAATAGAATTTACTTATTTCTGTACAGCGGAGTAAAAAATCTATCATTAATAAAAGTTATTTTCAATGTTAAATCAATGTGAAGATTTAGAAAACAAAGTATTAAGTATATAATCAATATAAAGCTTTCAAATCATTTCAGCTGACGGAATTGAATCAAAGTACCACATAGGACTGAAAAACTACACTCTATTAAGAAAAAAATAAAAACAATCAATCAATAAAACCATTAATAAAAATTCTTTTTGTTTAGGTACCAGAAGTTTTTTCTGTCAGACAGAATTTACTTCTATATGTAGGGCAGGGGATTTATGGTGGGACGGAAGTATGCGCAGAACACATTAATAAGCTTAAATATAGATCTTTGAGTTTCTAAGTGGACTGTGGCCACATGTGGTAGAACAAAAGAGGGAAGGTAGGGAGCTGAAAGTCCCAGCTGGAACTTGCCGGAGGGCATTCGCTTTGAGCCACGACGCCTGGTGTCCAGATGTTTAGTAGCTGTGTCCATGTTCACTGGCTCTGCAGTCTGCTGAAAGCCAAGCTTCAGTGCACTTTACTGCAGTGCCGGCACGGGGACACCGGCTCGGCCAGCGCAGCTCACATGCCAGTCTGTAAACCAAGCGTATAGCCCACTGTTTTATTATGCCGAGCTGTTTATTTTACAATGGAAGAACATTTTTCCAGGTTTGTTAAACGTGTGGCTTTTTCCCCCTTTGTTTATCAATGGAACCCGATCCTGACCCTCCCTCTTTTTTCCCCAATACAGTAGCCAGGGTGACATTTAGTCAAGGTGGTAGCCATGACTACAAGATTATTCCGGTTTGGCTTTACCAGATGTCCTTGTCTCATAGATACAGCGTCTGCTCGTGTGTTTGTGACCTCTAAGTCAAATTTGCTTTGTCTGGCAGGTTATTTTGTTTCTGTGTGTTTGTACGGTTCATGCTAGTGTGATGTATTTGAAGTGCAGTGTTCATTGAATTGGTGTGATTTCCATCTACGAGGATGAATGCTGTTAGAGAAGTCGTTGTTTATAGCAATTCATGGCCCTCAGTTTTCTGTGTTTGACACTACGTAATTGTTGTTGGAATACAGAAGACATGCTCCCTGCAAGACAGAAGGACTGGTCAGTTTAGCACAGTGGCGTCCTGCCCCTCCTTCTCCCCCTCGGACTAGTGTCACATTTCTAAAAGGTGGATCAGCCCCTCCACCTCACATGGAGTTCAGCACATTACCGCCCATTAAGCTGTCTCACTCTCAATGGGGTTTTTTTGCCATGAGCCTGATTTATTCCTTTAATCCCGAGTCACCCAAATGCTTTGTCATTGACCAACTGCTGGCAAATGGAAGTGGACCAAACACTAGCAAATGTCTGTTGCGAGGATTTTTTTTATTAGGGATGCACCGGTATTAAAATTCACACTAATACCAATAAGCTGATTTATGCTATTCATTATATTTTTCATGTGTCAGTCATTTAAAATAAATATTATATGGTATGTATGGTATATCTAAAAAAAAAAACCCAAAGAAATTAATTATTAACATATACTATATCTCAAAGCAGTGTAGTACCTTAACTTAACTTAAACATTGATTTGTAAATAATTAATAAATTAAAATGATAAATTATAAATTAATTAATTGGTTAATTGATTAAAAATAATTATTTACATTATATTTCTTTACATATATTTGACAAATTGTTTGAATACAATAAAATATTTGTTAATAATAATAATAATAATAATAATAATATATATATGATAGTAGTACTATCTAAAAGAAAAATACTAAAATCAATTATTAATTATCAATGGTTAATTTCAAAACAATGTTGTGCCTAGTTTAAAGCATCACATTGATTTGACATTGACAAGAATATTAATGTATTTATTAATTGATTTTAAAATTTGTTTTTTGTTTTTATGTTTTCTTTACATTATGATTATGATTTTTTTTATTGTTATTCATAGTTAGATATAAGATATTTACAACAGATACTACTAATAACACAATAACACAATTTAATAAAATAATAATAAAATATTGGCTGAAAATGGATAGAAACTAATTTTAAAATAAATAACTGATGTAGTGTTATATATTATGCATCTATTAAAATATTTTCTTATCAGTTCCGTATCTGTGGAATATAATTCAGTTACCAGGAAATCTCAAGAGCATCCCTTTCTCAAGCGTTTCATGATCTCCCACACAGAAACCAAGATTTCCCTAATCAGCTCTATCAAATCACGATGTTGTAGTTATGTAACATTTGCGAGCTCCAGATATTGCTCAGTCAGGCTCAATCAACAGTCTTGAAATGTAATTGCCTGCATTACTTCCTTTGAGATTTTCTAATTAGGCCAAATGTCCAGCTGTGTTTAAGGAGATGTAGTTCAGCAGAACTGTTACAAGCATGTTAATGTCACTTGGCACCTGGGGCTTACAGACGCTTTAAAGTGTGCTCCACTTTGCATGTCATTGCTGAGTAGTGAATTGGTAACACATTGGAAAGCCAAGACGACCTCCCAATAAGACTCGGCTCTGAATTCCTGACATTTAAGACCATCATGTCACAATACGCCTCATTATAGATCCGGATCATTGTATGTAATGCCGTAAGTCTATCCCTCATGGGGTGTTTAGAGACGTGAAAGTGGAGTTTAAAGGATCACAATGGCCCTTTGTCCAGAAAGCTCTCACCCCTTGACTGTCGACTCCAAGACAACATGTGACCCCCTCGCATTTGGGTCATTTCATCCAATTTGGTTGTCTCATGTGAAGACGCTAACACCAGCTGAGGTGGAATTCCTCCTACAGGCATGCACATATGAATTAGTGTCTGGCAGGGGCATGATCTGAGGTACATTCACAGTCAGGGACGAGCTTTTTCAGCCCTTTGGCCTTGTAGACCGGCCCTGTAGCCATAACTTTGAGATATTTAGATAAGCTTTTAGTGCCTGCAAGAACTTTGTTGTCCTTTGAGCAAAGGGAATGTTTTTTGAAGTGTCAAAATCTCCTCTGACTTTATCAGTATGTATGTATACATGCACAGTTATATTTTAGCTAGAGCGAAGTTGACTGTTGAAGCATACATAACAAGAGTGTGTAGTCGAGCTACGTCCATATTACACAACCCAGGCTGGTTTAACGTAATTCATACTAGTTCGGTTTAAAGCTTTTTGTAATTGCACTTAGTTTTGCTACGTACATAAACAAGATATTTACAAAGTTGACTAGTCGGTGTGTTACAGTAAGTATTCTTCCCTAGCTGTGGCTCGTGGACTGTCTGCGTGAAGTAATTTTAGTAAAGCACAGGAAAATGAAGTAGCTGTACCTGAGCTTTTATAGATTGTTTTTTTTTTTTTGTTTACTAATTTGTCTTAAAGGCATAGTTCAGCCATAAATGAAAATTACTCACCCTCATGTCGTTCCAAATACCTAAGACTTTCGTTCTTGAGAATATTGACCCTAAAGAGAAGAAATTTAATCAAGTTTTTATTTTTGTTTGCTTCTCATATAAAAAAGGTGTTCCCGTAACTTTGTAAAATTAAGGTGGAACTACTGATGGAATATTTAGCAATGCCCCTTATACGTTTCTGGTCCTTGAATGTGTTATGTTGCTGTTTATGCAGGTTCAGAAAGCTCTCGGGTATCATTAAAAATATCTTAATTTGCATCTGAAGATCCAGATGAGGGTGAGTTATTAATGACTGAACTCATGGGTTTGTGTTAACATGATTTCAAAAACAACTAGACGGAGCACAACAGAATCAAAATCAACATCTTTTTTTCTTTTAAGACTATTTTAATGCGCATAATGGCAGAGCGCTGCATTAAACAGCACAAGATGTGGTGCATTAGCCAAAGGCATCTGTCTGAATATGTATTGCTAATGTATTTATTTTTTTTTGCTTATTTGCATCTAAGCATTTCTAAAACAACTGCATTAGATATTATATATTAAATATTAGTTAATTTTTTCTTATTTCACTGCAGTGTTGTTTATCCAGGTCAGTTTTTGGTCATGCAGCTCCACACTGACTTCCACAGTATCTGCAGTTGCAATCCAATCAGTGCAAGTCTGATAAAGCAGTCTCAATCCTCTTAGAAAAGAAGCTCCTGCTCCTTGACAAGGGGCTGAGTTGCCTGGGTAACTCCATTTTCTCCCCTGCACTCGTTCGGATATCCGTCCTTGTCCTCATCTTTGTTTGGGGTGCCTTTCTGAAATATAACCCCCTCTCTTTTTATGGCCTCTCCAGCAGTTGCAGGGTTAATGTTTAGCTGCAGCCGTTGGAGGAGGGAGAGACACTCAGAGGAGAGGTGGGGGGCTGGCCCACAGCTGTTGTAGTAGGCTGGGTCTATTGGGGTAGGATGCCTGCCTCACACTCCCTTGAACAATGGGAGGACATGGAGGCCACTGCAGACGGCAGAGACGGTTTCCTCACACTTGCCTAAGGACAGCCACTGTACTTTCAGAATAACCTGAGGAGGATTTCCAAAGGGAAACATTAGAAAACTGGCGTTTGCGGAGCCGCCTCCCGTGTCTCACATTTGCCTTGCATGGGCTGCACTGAAACGCCTGGGATGCTCTGACTGGAAATAAAGGTAATTTTATGCATAGCTGTTCGGCAGCGCTGGTTTTTAGCCACGACTGAATCCCATCTGTATGTTTCTTGCTGTATTTCAGTGACTTGTGCTTGCAGGCACTTTGTCAGGAGTGCGTTTCGTGATCCGATTTGGCTTAGTATGGAATAACTATGCATTTATCCCTTGGCAAACAGTTTCACGGCAGTCTGTGTGTAATATTTTAGTACATAACCTTGCTGCTTTAATGTTGAAATGAATGATAAATGTGGAAAGCTGTTGGAGGTAGGTCATTGATGATTCCGTATGCTAATCGATCAAAGCGGTTTGCTTAAGCCGGAGAAGCGTGATGAAACGACCCATGCAAGTTTTCCTTGTCCTGGAAAACAGCTGATGCCATTTTTAAATGGACTATTAAAAAGTCTATTGCGTCGCCATCTAGGTTAGAGAAGCAGTCGCGGGCTAAAATGTTAATAAACACAAATCTGTTTGCATTGGATCAGAGACTCTATGTCTTGCATCCTTCATTGTTTGGGTGTGAGTGATCACCTTATTTACCTCAAAGCCGTCTGTAAGTAATTGAGAATTAGATTGGAGTTCATTCACAGTTAGTCGGTGAATCCAAATAGTCCTTGAAGGAGCTGGAGCTTTTGTTTAGTCCTCTTTTAACTGTGTTTAGGTAGCTCATGCTGCAGTCAAGGCCGTGCAAAAGTAGACAACGTACTTCATCCAGATAGGTGCACTGCCGCAAAGGACAACAATAGTGCATGAGTCTGCAGATGCGTGCGTGGTAACTTTGCTGAAACGTGCCTTCGGATTTGATGTTTTGTGCAAAATGGAGGACTAGTGAGTCTGTAAACATTTTGGGGGGGCCTTTGCTGTCACTGATGCGACAGCCAGAGCAAGTGGACGAATAATCTTTAAAGCACATGGAAAATGCAATGGAAATCTTTATCCCAGCTGCATAAACCTGCATTATTAAAGATTTTATATATTTAATGCCACATTCAGAAATAGAAACCGCCTCGCCATACTTCAGAGACTCTTTATCCCCGGAATAATTTACATCAAAGAGAAAAAATAATGCCCTTAGGGACTTGATGGAGGGTCTGTATGTTTGTTTGCTTTGCCACAGAGTGCTTTTATTCATTATGGCTCTATTCAATGCATTTGCAAACTGTGTTTCCTCTATCTCTGTGATTGATCATTTTATCAGCTCGTAAATCATGCGAAAGGATCAATAATTGGGTTATGAAGGTGTCTGAGGGCTCTGTGCCCATTGTGCAGGGTGTGAATAATCAGAGAGCGTCTCTGCAGATGCCGATTGGCCGCTTCTTAATAACTCCTTGAGTGTGGGGGATGGAGGCGGAGCTCCCAGCACATTTTGGGATCCCATAGAGCCCTACTTCTGTTTGATTGCCTTCACACTGGCTTTATTCCACCCTTTCGAGCCACCCAGGGCCTCCCCCAACATTTTTTATCGACTCTCTTAAATCCTAATTTGCATTATTCGAGATATCATTCGCAACTGTACGAAGTCACCCCTCCTAAAAATGCAAAATGACAAGCAGATCCATGGCAGTCGATTATCCATTCATGGTTTATTGGTGAGGCCTGATGAAACAAACATGGATTTTTTTGCACACCGACACAAAGAGCTATATTCGACTGACTTGTGCTAAATTTCTTTCAAGAATAAGAACTGATTGTAGCATTAATTAGCAGTGTCAAATGGTTGCAGCCATCCATTTAGTTTTTGCATATAAATTACATTTATTAGAAGGCATCTGGTTGGGATTTTCTGCTAGTCATGACGCCCTTCTTTTGTACAGATAGGCCTGTAAACGAATGCCTGTGGTTCACTAGATGATGGTTAAAAATAAATTTGACATTGTGCGCAATCTAAATCTCCTTCGTCCTTCTTCCTGATTAAATAGCTATTCTCCTTTACATCATTTGATCAACCTCTCAAGAAGCTGTGTCCTCTGCATTGTCAGATAAGAGCGGCTCTCTTGTGTTTGATATATCCAGCAAAAGAGACAGTGGCCTCTGCTGTCTGGCTCCGCCATGTTTTGTCGGAGTCTCGTCTCAGAGCGTAGCTTTGATTTCTAGTCTTGGTCGCATTCTGTAGACTTCTCTCCTCTGGGCATCATACCAAGCTAGTGACTCAAAAGTATGTGAGAATATAAGTCCTACCAACATTAACAGTAGTCTCTCAGAAGCTTAGCCTCAATAAATGTACTGCTTTACAGACAAATGAGTTTGGGGCCCTGTTTTGGGTACGCCACAGTGCTTTATTGCTATGTTTACTATACAGCATATCAGTGGATTAAGGGGCTTGCATTGTGCTCGAGCGCTGCCAAGAATCCTGTTGGCATGGGTGCATGTTTGCCTCTGTTTTTGCTTGTCGCTAAAACCGACTCCACTATGGTGGATACCTCCAACCCCAGTGTTCAGAATAGTGGTTGATCAGTGGTGATTTTTCTATGCGTCATTCTTAAAGGGACTATTCAGCCAAAAATGTAATTTATTCTTGTTGAAATTTTGTAGAACACAAAATGTGAATGCATGAAGCGTATCTTGTGCACAATTTTTAATGTATAGCACTCCTGATATTATGCTGGCATGCTTCAAAATAACAAAAAAGTCAAGTCACATTATTTCTTTATCGCATTATATATTTCAGATCATTAACAAACAGCAAAAGAACAGAGCTAATGTTATAAAATTAATCAGTTCTGAAATATTGAATTTCAGCTTTAAAGAAGATAAAACAATTTTTCAGCTCAATTTAGTGTTTTTTCAGTGTTTAGTGTTTCTCTTCAGTTCAGTAACCGTCAATGTTGCTAAAAGCACTATAGAGGTAGTCCATGATTCACGCATAATAACCATTTTGTAAACGAATCATTCATTTGTGTTGCATCTTTTAAATGAATCAGAATATCAAATTCACAATAATTTTGATAACTTCTTCACGATTCAGACTAAGCCTGAAATCTAAGGAGATAATTGGCAGTGAATAAGGTTTTAAAAATAGACAACTTGTTTTTATTTTATTTTGGTGCTTGACAGACCTAGCCCTCATTGACTTTCATTACACTAAAGTGTGGTTGCTGTAATCCAGGCTCCAAGATGATGATAAGTATTGACAGTTTGTTTTTTTTGGTTTCATGTATTACATAAACAAAAGATCCTTTTAAAGATCTGGAAAGGTTGTCATGTGTCCAGCAAAGAGCAATATAACAGTCTGTATGCTGCAACCTTAAGTTTAGGGCTAAATGCAAACTGATGCTAATCTGCTTAGATCCTTACAAGAGAACAGAGGATTAGCCCTGTTCTACTGAACACAGTACTTCAGTTGTGTTTAAGAAATTATTTTACTTTTAGCCCTCGGGACGTCTGTTCTCGACATCGTGGCTGTAGCTCAGTGATACAAAAAAGGATCAAATCTCGATGATTGAGCGCAGACTCAGTGGTGTGGTTAGACTATATGTGGTAGTTCTTGACCGAAACTGAAAATAGTCTGTTTCGGTATTATCCAGATAGAAGGAAGCAGTCTGAATGGATTTAGAGTTGAAACTGAAGTTGAAGATGAATGCAGATTTTTGTATTTACGTAGTTTAAACTGCTGGTTTAGTCAACCATCTTGATTCCGTGTTAGTCTAAATATCTCTTAAGGAATGTTGAACATTGTCTCTCTGGAGACTTTTGAGGAAGGCCGAAAAGTACAGTAGTGATAGAGGGGAATTTCTTGACTGACAGTCATCTCTCTACTGACAGTGTTATCATAAAGACTCCAAAAAAGGCTTTTGAGGCTCTGTTTCGCCAGAATCAGCTTACTCACCCATACATTTTTTATTGCCTGCAAGTGATTCATAGATGAAAAGGAAAGATGATCACGGCTGGTGGTGATCCTCTTGAGATTTTGCCCAGCCCTGGCCTCCAGCATTCAGAAGACGGTCAAGCATTAACAACATGACATAAAAACATAGAGACATGACACAGATCTAGCTAATCCTGTATTGCAAATGTTGTGAAATCAATATGTCATCACTTACACATAATATGCCGATTTGACTTCCTTGTAGCTCGTGATAAACGTTATCACACAACTCTTTAGACAGACACACATGAGGACTCGAGCGTGACACAGTGAAATCCAGAGGGATGTTTTGTTTTTCGGTTTTTCTTTCCAGACAAGAAACAAAAGTGCTACCCTGGAATACCGGTTTTTACTCCTCTAGCTATACTCACCCGACAGAGGAATATGATATAAACTTGCTTTTTAAGGTATAAAATTTCAAGCTTTTTGCCCAAAGCATTGGATTTTCACTATATTCATTTCTTGGTGAGTTTTTGGTTATTTTTTTTTATCAATTTGCTATTTTATTTTAATATTTATCAACTTATTTAATTATTTTAAATAAATAATGTATATTAAATAATATATAAACATCTGTTAAACATCTGGTACAATAGAAATTAAATATTCTTATAGGGTTTTTGGATTTGCAGATTCTGGTTTTGAATTTTTAAAAAGTCACTTATGTTTTATTTTTATATGTATATATATTTTTTTCCATTTTACTATTTTATTTATATATTTGATCAATTTATTTAATTATTTTAAATAGATACTTTATGTATTTATTTATTAAACATCTGGTACAGTAGAAGTGAAATATTTTATAGGATTTGCTCAAAATTAAAATCCAGAATTTAATCAATTACTTGCGGATCTTTTTTTTGTGTTGTAAGTCATTTCGGATAAAAGCGTATTCTATATGAAAAATGTAAATGCTTCCATTCTGCATGGCTTAATGTGACAACTACGCTAC
This sequence comes from Enteromius fasciolatus, assembly GCA_032361145.1. Classification (NCBI taxonomy): domain Eukaryota; kingdom Metazoa; phylum Chordata; class Actinopteri; order Cypriniformes; family Cyprinidae; genus Enteromius; species Enteromius fasciolatus. The sequence continues at coordinate 9,440,525 of JAUMHR010000084.1, forward strand.
AAATACATCTTCCTCTATCGGAAGGCTATGCCTTGTGTCTTTGTGAAAAGAATCTGTCATGTGAGAGGAGCCTCCTGGCACCGCAGGAACTACCAACTCTATAGTGTGGCCTGGAGCTTGTCGAATAGTGCCATCTTTACTGTTTAAACAGAGCAGTATTCCCTGCCAAATCCTCTGACCCCAATAGCTTTTGTATTCATTTACTTCCAGATATGGCGTTTCCATTTAAGCTATTCACTCGCAAAGAGTTAGACATCTATAGATAAGCTTGCTACATAAATGAGCACACAGAATACTTAAAGGATCAATAATGAAAATAAGTCCCATGGACATATTGATTTTCACATTCAGTTTTGCAGTGATAGTCCATCGGCTGATTACATCCGGTGTTCGGTTTGAAGGTCAAATTTATGGTATAGTGCAGTTGTGGGAATAGGTGGATGAAGGTGACTGAAGGTTACTAATGTGGTGTTGTTCAATAATGAGAACGATTCCATGTTATTAGCATGTTATAAATATGTTATAAGTAGCTGATAAAAGCACACATATCAGAGCATGTCCAAACATCTCAAGTGCCCCAAAATCACCTCAGACCCCAGAGGGTTAAATTACATTTTGGTATCACAGAGAGCAAAATGTTATCCAATATATTTTTGGTCATGTTGGTTTTGGCTGATAAATGTTACTTTTTAATGGAATTCATATCATTATTAATGATAAGTATATTGGTTAATGGCTTTAAAATGGAAGTACTAAGTATTAATACATTACTTTTAGTATAGTTTAGTATACAAACAATTAGTATGGGCCATACATTGCACCCCTACATTTAATAAAGTAATGTCTTAATGTGCAAATTCTGTAAATGGTACAATTCTTGCTTTGCCAGGCAGGTTTGACCTCCATACTCTTTAAGAACACACTAGAACACTTGTTTTTTTGTCTAAGTTTAAATGCAGGTCAAGAGGATCTGATTCAGTAAGTCAGTAGGTCATGGATCTGCATGATGGCTGGAATCCTCCAGTGTTTTCAGACCTCTTCTGTCTAATCCCTTCTGATGACACCCTTAAAGTGAAGTTGTGTTCTGCCAGGGACTCAAGTCCTGCTTATTCACTCCCAGCTGTCTCAAAGACTCGATAATCACGCTAATTCTTTTACATTGAGATTAAAAGGCACACCACTGATGTGTTCTGTAACAACGCCAAGTACACAAGAATGTTTGGAAAGATGATTTACAGGTTGTTTAACCAGTTGTTTACAATTTGCAAACACAGAGGTTTACGCAAACAAGAATCTGGAACTCTTTAAAGGTGGAGGGTGTGATTTCTGCTTCATTAGCACACCAAAGAGTATTGCATTAATAATGTGTCTTCAAACAGGTTTCGCCCAAACACTCCTCTCATCTTCAATCTCTTTTTTTTTGTTAGGTAGAGACGATGTCGGAAGAGGCCCAAAATAGAGTAGATGAGGACTTTGAGTCTGAGGAGGGTGATCTGGAGTCCTATCTAGAGGAAGAGAGTAGCAGTGAGCTTCTGGAGCGAGTGAGAGAACTTCAAGTAAGTGGCGCATACTTTCTCTAAGAATATGGTTTTGTTTACTTTTCTTCCTTGACTTACTGTTTAAACTGTTCTATTTTTGTATAGGCCGAGAACTCTGCCCTTTCATTAGCAAACGAAAGTCAAAGAGAAGCATATGAACGATGCTTGGACGAGGTGAGTTCCTTACCAACCCTTCCTATGGAGATTTGCAATGTTTTTGCCATAGTCTGATGGAAATAAGAATTCTGAAAGTATCATTTATGTGTTTATTTTTAGGTCGCCAACCATGTTGTCCAGGCTTTACTCAATCAAAAGGTACAAACTTTGGGGTTTTGCATCAGGAACATGGTTATAAATTCAGCGTTTGAGCTAAAGATTTTATATTTATTTGTGAAGAATTATTTATTATAACTTATTGAATTATTAAATTCTGGAATCATTTTAATATATAATGTTTATATATTTTAAAAGTGGTGTACATATTCTAGTTATATATTTTTAAATTGTTTTTAAAAGCTGTGGATTTTTCTTTTAGGATCTCAGAGAGGAATGCATCAAGCTGAAAATGCGTGTGTTTGATCTGGAGAGGCAGAACAGAACACTGTGTGAACTCCTGCAGGAGAAACTGCACAGTCAATCATGTGTACATCAGCAGGTAATCGATTAGGTCCTTCAACATGCCATGACAAAATGTACAATGCAGGTCCGATTTAGTTTTTTACAAAACATTCTTTAA
>JAUMHR010000084.1:9442806-9461156 GCA_032361145.1 Enteromius fasciolatus
TTAAAGTCCACAGGGATGTCCTATTAGGTTTGTTTGCAAAATGAAGAAAATGGCTCAATTAAAGTCTTCCTGTTTAATTTGCCTGGGCTGCTTGGGCAGGCATTTTTTCAGTTAACTACAAGGAATTTGTGTGTAAACAGGCAAAAAATACCTTGTAGCGCATGCATAGTTGTGATACATGAGGGGTTTTGCATAATCCAAAAATTGATTCATATAATAAGAAGCTTAAAGCTTACCTGATGTGTCTTATCAAAGCAGCCAGGACCCTGTCTGGAGCACATCGGCGAGCTGCAGCACAGTGAACCTAACAAACTGATTGAGGCACAGAGGAATGCACAGGCCAAGGTTAGAGCCATACACAACATCTTTGTTGAATCAGTCTTGTATGACAACTTTTCCTCATCCCTATGATTTGAACCCACAGGGAAACAGCGAATGTGCACAAAATTGCATACCAGAGACCCAAGGCTCATCCACATCCATGGAGGCCATGTCCCCATTCTTGAAGAAGAAAGCACACATTTTAGAGGTCCTCCGCAAGCTTGAAGAAACCGATCCGCTTCGGTACCATCGTTCCTCTGGCATTCCCTCGATCTGTGACTATAGCCAGGCTCTTGCCTCTAAGGAGGCTGTGTTGGCCTGTAGAGACAATTCATCCAGGTGCAATGCACCCAAAGCACATTGTTCCCATTCCTGTCCAGATGTTTGTACACATCAGCATTTGAATGGAGGAGAGCACAGCAATGTAAAATGTGGTAGTTGTAGCACATGCCTGATGCTGTCCAATAAAGATGCAGTCAGCTTAGCCAAGAGTAGCCACAACTGTTGCACTTCAGCTCCCATTACCATTGATAACCTCAATCTGGCTCGGCCCGATTTCCAAGAGAACATGGAAATGCAGAGCCTCGTGAAGCCTGCCACAGGTACAAGTGAACTGTTTATAAACAGGACGTCCGGAGATATGTCCATTCTTACAGCAGATCAAGGTCTTAACCCACCAATTGATCCTCATTCATTAGAAGTCCCCGAATTATACTCAAGACTGACCATTTCAGAAAGAGATCAGCCCAGAGGGTCCGAACACGTGTTGGTGGAAACGAGAGACAAGAATAGGTTATCTGACCTTCTGCTTGAATCTCAGTCCAACAGGTCAAGCGGCAGCACCTGCAACGAGACGATTTGTGATGATAGCACAATTGATGTGGCGCTACTGGACTCGGACTTGAAGCACTTAACCTCTGTAGCTCCACAAAGACTCGAGAAGGAAGACTTTGCAGCAAAAGAAGACTGTGTCTGTCGAGCCAACATAGCCACCTCAAAGCTGCCTACTCTCGGACTCAAAGACAATTTACAAAATGCACACTGTGAGATGGACAGCAGTGAACCAGTCCACAAAGGTCTGTTATTTTCTCCTAATGAGAATCATACTGCATCAAAAGTACTTGATGATATCTCCGTCCCTGTGAAAGACACCCCTTCCGATCCTCAGTCCATTCGATCGAAAGTTGCGGTCAGCCCGAATCAAGTTTCCTGCCTTAGAGAGGTCAAGGCCTCACCTTCCAAATTGCTCAAGTTCCTTAAGATACCCACTCTTGGAGAACGCTCTGCCGTACCTGCTCCACCTCGTCTCAGTCCTCAGTTGACTCGTAGCTCGAAAATTCCTTGCCGGAGCAACAACTATGAGGTGCACAATTCCCCTGTAGCCACACGAAAAGCCACCACGACAGAGAGGCAAAGACAGCTGCCCCCTTCTAAATCGGAGTCTCACTCTGCTCCAACTTCTCCACCCCAGCCAGATGATGTCCCTGCACCATTGCCAAAGGACCTTGGCTGTGGTATCCCTAAAACAACTCGTGTAGCCAAGCCTGCACAAAGTTCTCACGTTCAAAAGACCCCTCAGAAAATTCCACACTACGAAAATGTCTCTGACATTTCCAAAACTGATGTATCCCAGCTGCTTGGAGAAGTGAGCTCATCTCTTCAAAATTCCAGCCCAGTTAATGAAGGTGCGAAGGGAAAGCAGACAAAGTTTGGTATAGAGCGACCAATGAGCCTCAAGCAGAAGGAAGTCACACCAGAGTCTGATTCTTCAGACCAAGAGGACAGCTCCGATAGCCTGGTGTGGCACAAGCAAATCAATCATCGCAGTCTGCCCAGTCAGTCATCATCCCAGAAGGCTCTGAGTGGGATAAGCACGAGGTCCAGGAGCCAAGAGAAAAATGAAATGGTAGATAATGATTCACAAGGCTCCGAATCTCCTTTTAAAAAGAACGATCCACCGCCTGTTCCTAAGAAATCAGGGATTGGTAGACATTCAGGTGAATCAAGTCATTCTTTTAAAGAACGGCTAGCTGCACTTGGCAAGCTGAGGAACCCAGACGAGTCCACAGCTTGTCCTCCACTTGCAGAGAAGAAAGAAATTCAGTCCCCTGCAAGCATACCGACACGAACCACCGATAAAAGCAAAATTGCTGACAGAAACTCTGATAGTAAGTCAGGAGAATATAGACTTCCTAAAAATACAGATTCCATTGAGGATAAATCGTACCATGCGGGTCATCTTGATGGCGCTGTTTCAAAACAACAAGCAGCCTTTCAGCATGTTGAACAAGCTGTCAGGTCTCTTCCTTCTAGCACGTTAGTCTCCAAACTTGAACATGAATCTTCCAGAACATTCTTAGCCAAGCAGGAGAGCCCAAAATCTAAGATGCATCCACCATCTACTAACCTAGAGGCTGCACAGGCTTTGAGGAGCTATGCTAAGAGTACGGCACCCCATAGTCTTTCATATAATGGAAAAAATATCACTGCTCCCCATAGTGGCAGCCCTAATAAAATCCCCCTCAAATCCCCAACTAAAACTGTACCACCTTCTATGAGCCGAGATGGGAAACCTGCTCAAGAGTTTCAGAGGTACATGTCCAAATCTGAGGACAGAAGCCATCTCAGGGCAAATAAAAAGAAGAATTCTTCCTACGGAGAAAGTCTTCCTCCACCACCACCAAGGCCAGTAGAGAATGTTGAAGAAAAAAGGCACTCTGCCCCCAGTCCACAGACTTCTATAGAACAGAAGGTCATGAAGGGCATTGAGGAAAATATGCTGAAACTGCAAGAGCAAGATAAAGGGCAAATGGCTGAGGTCAAGCAAAAGGCTTCCAATGGAATTGCCAACTGGTTTGGTCTGAGAAAAAGCAAGCTTCCCGCTCTTAGCCGTAAACCAGAAACGCCAAAAGCGAAAGATGACAAGAGAGAATGGAAACTTAATATATCATCAGTGGGCAAGGATTCCAAGGGAGCTACGAAGAAAACTGAGAGCGAGAGCCTAAACATTTCCATGCTGATTGAGAAGGCAGAGGGCTTGCATAAAGCTCTTGAAGAAGAGCGGGCTTATGTGAATGGAGTGGCCTTGGACCGACAAGGAAAGGGACATTCCTGTGAGGTGGTGATGGACCAAGCCCAGGGCCAGCTGTCTGTGATGTACAGAGGAGTGCCATCTGACAACTTCATGCAGCAACTGCTAAACCGGTGAGTACAAAGCATGTTTTAATGTGTTTTATTTTGACATTTGTTTTACAGAAAAATGGCACAAGGACATATTTCAAACATGGAAAAAAGTAATTTGCGACATTTGGTTTGTCTTACAATTAAATGTGATTTTTATATATATATAATATATGTATACATACATACACACACATGCATATATATTTGAGAAAAAATTTGTTTATATATTGTTTATATATTAAATATATTTATGTATATAATTCATGTGTAATTCACAATATAAACATACATTTTCAAAATATATACTGTAATACACATATTTATTATGTAAAAAAAAAACATTTTTGGATGCAATTGCAATTAATCATTTGACCGCACTAATTTAAAAAAGAATAATATTTTCTGTCATATTCTCAGCTATTTAGTTCCAAGACACATTATTTTAGTCTAGAAATCATCCCACAATAAAGCTATAATTCAAAGGCCCATTTAAATACTTAAATGCTTAGTTCCTTAATCTTCAAGTGCGTAGTTTTCGTCAGGTTTGCAGGTGTTGAAAGTTAATTGAAATAACTGATGAATGAGTAAGGTGAGAAAATGTGCTTTGAGACTTACTTGGAATTTGACTTGTGAATCAGCTGGGAATTCCCATGATCATAGTGGCTGGGATACTGCACATGGTTTAATAAATTGTATTAATTTTATTGAACTTGCATTCAATCAAAATAATTTTTTTTTTTTTTAGGTAGATCTCAAAAACAATTTAATAAAAAGCTCCAGAAAGAATGATATAGTTATAAAAGTAGATGAGATATACTAATATACTGTAGAAAAACAATGAATAATGTTTTTTTAGTAATGGTATTAATAGTATTGAAATTCTTCCATAAGGGTTGATGGGAAGGACACTGGCAGCATCAGCATGGCACATCGACGCCTATCGTTTGACTGTAAATCCAGGCCTGTATTCAGTCACCAGAGCGCTGGCATTGGTGGTCAGACAAGAAGCAGTGATGACATGGAAAAGGTAAAAAGTGAAATTCATGGATATGATGCACATTGTTGTGTTGAATGTTCTTAATAGAACTTTTAATGTTCTTTCTCTCACAGGTTTCTGCGTTACTGAGTAAAGACATCACGTCAGATGATAACCTGGCTGAGACAATTCATCATGAACACTTTGCAGGTAAGGCATGATCACAATGTGTGACATAATGGTTTTCAAAAAATGTTCTAAAGGCAGGAATTTCAATTGGTTAGCATGTAGCAACAAAAACTGGTTTTAACCTGTCAGTGATAATGATGAATAATCTAGGTGCGTCTGGATTTCTGTGACTTCCATATGTGAGTCATGCCAGCGGCAGCTGTATTGCAATCTTTACCTTTGGTCTTTAGGGTGTGATTCTGGGTTATGCAGTGCTGCTCTAAAATAGGCGTCCATGTATAATAAGTACTGTAATTGAACTTTAATTAAAATTAATATTATTTAAATTAAAATAATACAATATTAATAATATATACTATTCAAATTCCTCTCTCTTAGGATCTGGAATCTCCACATACACCCTTGACAGTGGCATTGGCACCTTTCCTCTTCCTGACTATAGTGCAAATGCTGGTTGCAAAAGCATTCCCAAAGGAAAGGCCCATGGAGAGAGTGACCCTTCTCATCTCCAGGGAAAACATGGCTCAGGGATGAAAATGTCCCAAAAGGCCTGGACTTTGGAGAGAGAGCTGTCTTCTTTAGAAGAGGATTTTATGGGAGGTCAGGATATGGATCATCACACTGGCACTTTGGAAAACAAGATCCCATCCAGCCAGATCGCAAACATCGTTCATGATGGTATGTTATACTTTTGAGCTGTCACTTAATTAATCAGTTATGTCAGTCAAATGTATAATATTGTACATTAAGAATCCCAGATGGTGTTTTTTCTTTATTTCTCAGCTTTGACTAATTGATTTATTTTAGGCACTGATATCTGTGGAGCACCTATGAAATTAGGCCCCACAAAGAACTGGACTTTCCCAAACCTCAAAGCATCTGCAGAGCCGTCTGAGGTTTATCTTGGCGTTGGAGACGGAGTGGAGCCAGTGAGTCATAAGACTTCATTTAAGAGGGTGAGCATCACTTTAGATCCTAGTGTCACCCAACAACACAATTACAATCTCTTTTTTTTATTAAAACTAGTGCTATCAAACAATTAATCGTGATTAATCGCATCCATAATTAAACTTTTCGTTTACGTATAAATGTATGTGTATATTTATTACATATATATTACTACAAACACATGCATGTTTATATTTTTAAGAAAAATATATTATGCTTATATATAAAATATATAAATGTAAATATTTATTTTTTGTCTTTAATTTATTTTATTTGATCAAAAAATACACTAAAACAGTGATACAGTGAAATATTGTGTATAATTTAAAAACAATATTTAAAATGTAATTTATTCATGTGATGGCAAATAATTCATTAGCACCCATTACAGTCACATGATCCTGCAGAAATCATTGTATTCAGATTTTATGCACAAGAATTTTTTTCAACATTATGGAAACTGTGATACATTTTTTCAAAAGAACATTTTTATTTGTCACTTTAGATCAATTTAGTGCCTACTTATAATCGCATAAATGTATTGTTTTATTTAAAAAAAAAAAAATTAAATAGCCCAAAACTGTGTTATGAACAAATGTTATTTCTGTTAGTGCGCACATGGGAAAGTTCAGCGGCATGTTTACTTTCTTGCATTTAGATTACCTTTGCCATCATCTAAAGTTCACTGCAAGTTAATCTTTAAAATGAGTAACAAATTCCAATTTATGTAATTTAGCAAATTCCAAAATAACATACATTATTAATACTGTATATTTGAAATATTGTTGGGCTCAAATTCAATTCTAGCATTTAGATTTTTTCAAATTGTAATTTATGTATACAAATTACAAATAACACTTTAAAATCATCATTCATTGGCTGTCAGCCAAAACATTTCTAATTGACTTAAATTGACTTTTTTAATAGCCACATACAGACTGTAATACAGTATTATTATGATGAATTAAATGATTACAGTAGTATTATTGTTTTATGATGTACTGTCTTACTCACTGCATTCTTTGGGCCTGATTTACCCTCAGCGCAACAAGACTAGTGATTCTGTAGCCAGCCGCGAGGGAGACCCGAGGAGTCTTCCTCAACCCGGGCAGGCACGTAGAGGCAAAAGCCGCATTCCCGCTAACCCCGACATGGTGAGGGACACAGGTTTGGAGCTGGTGAGAGAGAGACCTGACGACGGCCTGTCTCCAAGCCATCCCCAGGTCCTGGAGACCCCCGAGTCTCTGAGCGATTCCCTCTACGACAGCCTGTCCTCGTGTGGTAGTCAAGGCTGAAGTGTTTTCAAAAGGAACTGAGTGATAACCAGGTACAACCTTTTTGTAACCCCGATTCTCGTGACACTTCAGATATTTTTCAAAGGTGGATACTTACGGGATAACCCTTTTTTTTTTGACCGATAAAATCCCACGCCACACGTTACCCACGAAATACCCACGTTTCTATCCTGATGTTTGGAAGAAGGACTTTTACAGTGTGTTTGGTGGTGTAATTTTAGCCCATTATATCAACTCTATCATCTCATTCGTGTTCTCTGTTTCAAGTGGTAGCAAAGGTAGTGACGTTCGACTCATGTTATTTTCAAATTACGTTTCAAGGACAAATCCGAGGTCATCGCTACAGTCTTCCAGTTTTTAATCTCACAGAATGTTCTGGTTCTCATGCAGCATCAGTGCACACACTCTTTGGTAACATTTGTGTAAAGTTATTGGAAAGTGAATGTTAATATATGTGATTTTCAATTAATTTAATATGCATATTTCATGAAAATAAAAAAGAAAACGCATCTGTGTAAAACTGCATCAGCCGTAGATTTTTGATTCATTGTGTTTAAAAAAAAAATTAAATAAAAAAAACTAGTAGCAGCAACAGTAAATGCGATCCATATAAGACAGCTACAGTGTTCCACGGTGAATTATTATTTACGTTTATTTATTTATTTTCTTTGAATAGCGTGGTAAGACAAGACCACCTTTTATTGGTTACTCCTTTTAAGTTTTGTTCAAACATGTTCTGTGCCTGACTTTGTTTGTACATGTCTCGCTGTGCGTCTCTAGGTTAGTTTGTTCTCCGGATCTGGCCATGACTTTTTTTTTGTGTACGTTACCTTTGTTTTGCAACAATTTAAAGTAACATGTGACTCGTGAGTTTATGACCTAATTTTGAACTGTTGATTCACCCTACTTGCAATCAGCGAACAAAGCTTAAACTTAAACCCAGGAATTTTTTTTTTTTTTTTTTTTTGTGTAGAAAAATCATCAAATCGTTCAATGCGAATTTTGAAAAGGTGGCCGACGATTTCTTAATGTTGACGTAATAATGCTGACTCTGCCTTACGCATCTTTCCACAGCTGTTAGAAATTAGCCTCATGAGGGCCAGGTTTCATGTTGATTATTCAGCAAAAGGGTTTTTTTGGGGGGAAATATTCCTGATTCTTCCCCCCTCCCCCCCACAATCCTGTATTTCTTCAGCCTAAAGCATTTTGGTGCAATTCAAGTCGAGATGCGTTGCATGCGTTTGACGATGCTAATCCTGCAAAATGGATTACAGGCAAAACAACTTTTAATTTTCAAGTGGTTGCTCGAAAAGCCATAGGTTAGTAGATTAATAGTTCAACCCGAATCCTTTCTAATCTGCGCTGACCTCAAATAGCCGTTTTCTTTTTTACGAAACAACCACAACAAAAGACTAATTAGAAACATTCCCAAAGCTAAGCTTTGTCATCAAAGTCTTTCCAGGCCTGTGTAAAATTTTTGTAGAGAACTTTGTAGTCATCCTCGATCTTATACGCATGTCATTCTTGATTTGTCACGAAATATTTTTTATTTTTTATAAGTAGTTTGTGTTACTATCGTAGTTCCTTAATTTGCCTGCCGTTATAACCTTTGTTATTTACTTTGTTGTAATTGTCAGGAATATTTTATATTAGTTTGGTATGTTTACAAAAGAATTTATGATGAAGTTGTTAATATATCTGTAAAATGTTTATATAAGGTGCTATCTAATTTTTGTTTTCACTCTGTCCTGCAAAAGCCATAAATGTGTTTTCATAATCTCCTTTCTAAGCAATCGCCATCACTCATGCAACTCAATAAAACCTTTTTACGTATGTTTGTGTGGTGTATGTCACATTTTCTGTAATAAATACATTTCTTCATCTGATTTAAGTTGGATTCTGCTGCCCCTAGTGGTCAGAACAAGGATGTACAAGTTACCGGTCATACATTGAACAGACTAAAAATACATGATGCACCCTATTTGGTATCGAACAGCTTCAACATTAATATATGTTATTGTAAAGGTCAAGGATATCAAATGCTCATTTTGTGGTGTTTTGAAATTGAATGCTATTTACATGCTGTTTGAAGGTTATTACTATACTTAATAAAAGCTTACAGTGGCTCAATAAGACGGTACACACACAACATTTACATAATGTATCAACAGAAAAAATTTATTGTTGCAAATACAAAAGTCAAAAACGTGGCAACACAGACCTTATCAGGGCATTTTTAACCAAAACACAATATGCCCTTTTTTTTTATAAAACATGGCCATTTTGAATATTTGTGCTACAGTAAAAACAACTTATAATATAAAAACATTAAAATTATGTTTAAATAATATAAGATGAAGTACAGAGGTGGAGCGTGTGGTTTGCGTCGACAGACAGTATCATACAAAGACAGACGATTCAAGTTCGATTCAAGTTCAACCAAATATACACATAGATGACTAGTAATTGTCTGCATAAATACAGCAGAGAGAAAGACAATTACTGAACAAGATAAATCTCTTTGGTTCATTCTGTGGTGTTAATTCTGCTCCGCGTGTATCATAAAACTCCATCATGTACACTTGAAGCAACCATAAGGCCACTTTAAGATTGAATACAGGAAGTGTCAAGATAAGCATGTAGTTGTAATTCACATAAAACAGTGTTAAAAACAGGTACTTTCTTAAGTAATGCCATAATAATGCACCTCAGTGACAGTAAAAGAACTGCAGTTTAAACAAGGCCTTTTGTAAAGTAATAAGACTGATCAGAAACCAGGATGAATGGGTGCTTGGTGTGTCACATTTGCATTTATGGAAAATGCATGCATAGCATGTTGGATAAGACTATAGTTATTCCTGTGGCAATTTTCGCCTGAATCTGGAATACATTAGAAATACTAGTTTTTCTTTAAATGATGAATATGAATGTTGAAGATTAAAAAGTGTGAGGTTGAGTTCAGGTAGGACTTTGCATAGAAAGACTGACCTGAAAGCTTATTGTGCTTTATGTTACTTGCTGAGCTGTATAACATAATTGCAGATTACGGATAACCTGCCCTCTAAACTGTTTTAATCTCCCAAAAAATGAAAAAAAAAAAATGCTAATAAAAAAACAAAAGAAAAAAGTAGAAAAGAATATAAAATCTGTAAATTGTTATTGCAAAATTCAAGCTCAATGACCGAGACAAAGCTGGCTTCTGTTCTGTTTAAGGTCCTCAAACGTTTGAGCAGAACCCCATATACTTTGTGCTGAGCAGAATTATGAGCTTTCGTGTTTGTTTTCAGGTCAGAAGGCGGAGCCTCCTGTCATATGAGCCGCTCGCGTGTGATTGGCAGTCAGTGCTACACAACATGGAGGTTAGCCCTGGTCTGGTGGTGTAGGGATTACGGACCCCTGAGTTGTTCGAGTCTGCTGTAGACATCATCAGCCTGACTTAACTCTTCAAATACTGGGATGAGGTGAAGCAGCTCAGTGTCCTCTGAATCATCAAACCAGGACAGTACAGGAACCTGTTAAAGGCACACAAGTTATTATACCCCAAATTTAAATGTCATTTTGGAGTCATTTATATCTACAGGGTTTATGTATTTTAAAACCAATTTTAGATGGTGGTACATCAACAGTTTGTTACTTATACTGTAGGGTCCAATACTCTGGAACTAATTCAGAATATAATTTTAGTTAAAGACATTGTAATTTGTCAACTTTAAAACATTTGCTAACATACACATGCTATTTCTTAAACTATATATATATATATTTTTTGTTTCTATATAAGATAATACATACATTAGTGTTCAAAAGATAAATAAACTTTCCTTTTTGATTAGTTCAATGCATCCTTGCTGACTAAAAAGTATTAATTTCTTTTTAAAAAAAACTATTGAGTGACATTTATATATAAACAGCTCAAAAAAATAAAGGGAACACTTAAACAACACAATGTAACTCCAAGTCAAACTGCCCAGTATGAGACTCATTCTCCACTAGAGTGAAAGCACCGCCAGCATTCAAAAGACACCAGAAAGTGGTCTGTGGTCACCACCTGCGTGGGAACCACTCCTTGTTAATTGCCTATAATTTTCACCTGTTGTCTCTTCCATTTACACAACAGGATGTGACATTGATTGTCAATCAGTGTTGCTTCCTAAGCGGGCAGTTACATTTCACAGAAGTGTGACTGACATAGAGTTACATTGTGTTGTTTAAGTTAGGGTGACCATACGTGCCATTTTCCCCGCACGCATCCTGGCCAGGATTTCTATATTGCTTCGATTTGTACATCAACGGTGTTTTGGAAACATAAGGAACTGATGTCATATATGCGTGGCATGACTCTTACCGATCGGTCCGCACGTGCAAACCGAGCCAAAACTATGTCCTTATAGAAATCCTGGCCAGGATGCGTCCGGGGAAAATGGCACGTATGGTCACCCTATTTAAGTGTTCCCTTTATTTTTTTGAGCAGTGTATATTATTTATATAATATATACACACACATATATATATATATATATATATATATATATACTGTATATGAGATTTTTGGACCCCACTGTATATGTATAAAATACAACAAAAACAGTTGTTAAAGGTTTAGTTTACCCAAAAATAAAAATTCTGTCATGAAATGACATACACAACAAAGCAAATGACATGTTCAAGGCCCAGAAAGGAAGTAAGGAAATTGTGACATCAGTGGTTCAGCCTTAAAGGGTTACTCCACCCCAAAATGAATATTTTGTCTTAAATCACTTACTCTCATGTTGTTGTACATCTGTAAAAGCTTTGTTTTGTCTTCAGAACACAATTTTAGATTTTTTTGATGCAAGCCGGAGGCTTGTGACTGTCCCATTGACTGCCAAATAAACTATGCTGTCAAGGTCCAGAAAAGTCTGAAAGATATCATCTGAATGCTCCATCTGCCATCAGTGGTTCAACCATAACATTATGAAGCGACAAGAATACTATTTGTACAGAAGGAGAACAAAACAACAAGGAGAACAACTTTATTCAGCAAATTCGGCATTGTATCTTCACTGCAGAGCTATTTTGGAGAATATGCACTGGACGCAAGTAGCGTATGCTCTTCTGTGTCAGCTGCAACACAAGGATGCACTGTTTTTGTCCAAATCAATGTGTAAATATATGTAGAAGATGTATCAAAAATATTCTCATCGCATCATAACATTATGGTTGAACCATTGAAGGCAGATGGAGTATTCTGACAATGTCTTTTATACTCTTCTGGACCTTGACATTGTAATTTACTTGTCAGTCAATGGGAGAGTCACAAGCCTTCGGGTTCGGTTTTCATCCAAAATATCTCACACTATGTTCTGAAGAAAAACAAAGCGTTTACAGGTTTGGAACAACAAGGGTGCAATGACAAGATTTTAATTTATAGGGTGGAGTAATTTAATTTAAACCTACAAGAAACCTTATGTGCAAAGAGAACAAAAACAACAAATTTATTCGACAATTACTTTGACGCACATTCGCGGCATTGTGGTACTGTAATGAACAAGCAGCGGAAGAGATGTTGTAAGAAGTGGTTTTTTTTTGTTTTGTTTTCTTTGCGCACAAAAAGTAGTCTCATAGCTTCATAGAATTAAGGCTGAACCACTATCGTCATACTACTGACTATTTTAACAATGTCCTTTCTACTTTTCTGGGCCTTGAATGTGCGGATGCGAGGTCAGAAAGAAAAGATTTAAAACAAAATATCTTAAATTGGGTTCCGAAGATGAACTAATGTCTTATGGGTATGGACCAACATGGCACTAGCTAATAACAGAATTTTTCATTTTTGGGTGAACTAACCTTTTAAAAAGCAAGAAGGAAAATCTAAAAAGCAGGCTTTAACAAAAAATCTAAAGGACAGTGAAACCCACAGCATTCTCGGGGTGGAAGATGTAGGAGGCAGGGGAGTTGTCCAGGATCAGGGTTTTGTGGAGCTCACGGCCGAGGCGACTCAGGTCTTTAACATAGCAGCCTTGATAGAAGACGCAAGATTCACGGAAGAGGCGTGTGCGAAACACACCGCACTGATCCAGCAGGTCAGTCACAGGGTCTGCATACTAACACAGCCGTGAAGGAGGAGAAGGAGGGATGGGTTAAGGAAACAATAAATCTAACACTGCAGAAGCATGGCTCTATAACACTAACTGACCAGCACTAGTGAGGAATTTCTATTTCCATAAGCTCCTAATGAAATGTGATGAATGTCTGAATACCTTAGCAAGGCTGGCAGTGAACAGCACACATTCAAACAGTTCTCCCATCCTCTGGAGAAACTCATCCACGTATGGTCGCTTTAACACATACACCTAAAACACAGATGGGTTCGTTGTTGTTTATGTGAATAATGATTCAGTTATGTTTATGTGAGTAACGATTAGTCTTTACAGTTGCAACAGTCGTTAAAGCCAATGACAAAATGTTCTGTAGATCCATCTAGTACTGTCGCTCGCAGCCTCCTCCTGAAACAAGTAATCAAGAATAGGCCGTACTAGTGGGAACTAACCTATCCTGGATTACTTGAACCAGGCAGAGGCCAAATGCAGATTTTCTGTAAAAAAAAAAAGGTTTTAATGCAAATTCAAAGGCTCGCTTTAAAAACGATATATAGATAAATTCTGGCTGTACTGTTTGTTGTGGTGTCAATTTATACAAATTGTAAAATAAATTAATGGAGAAATGGTGCCTGGGGATTGAACACTGTGACGTCACAATCTGAAGTGTTGTTCTCACATCAGTCCAGCAGATGGCGCTCATCGTTCAATTTTAAATATACAACATCACACTCTCTCCTCAGGCACAAGTCCTGCACAATTCAAGCCCGTGCGCACTGGCAGGGGATTACTGCTGTTTCCCACACACACAAACATTCATCAGATCTCACCTGGTGTGTGGTCCCCTCAATCTCCACAGGCACAATGAAATCTGCATTGCTTATTGGCTACAAAAACACAATGTGGATATGGTTAAAAACACCAGTCGAGTGATAAGCTGCTGTTGAATGCAGAAAATAATTGTTTGCATGCAATAATTACAGCTTGTATCTCATTTATGCTCCGATCCATAGTATAAAGCTCCTTAAAATAACAAATTTACAATATCAGTGTCAATAACCTGGGTGTACCTTAAAGGAGCTATGCACCAGTGTTTCATCCAGATCTATGACCACACAGATCTTCCCCTGGTCCTGAGAGGTCACTGCTGGCAGTAGACACTCTCCTGGTATCTAAAGATAAAACACAACAGAGCAATATTTTTTTATTTTCGAATTACGTGGGCTTTTAACTATGCCAAACAACCCAGAAAAAAACCAAACATTGCATGTCTTCATCATTCAGGTTTTGCAAAATGACAATTTTACAATTGCCAGTTACTTCCAGTAACTCTTTTAAGTGATTCTTTCTTCAATTGTTTCATGTTTCAATGATACAAAATAAAACTAATATAAAAAGTGACAGTGTTGATTAATGATTAATATAATACTTTGGCAATGGTCCCATTGTCCTCAGGCGCTAGCAAGGCATCATGGGTAGGTGATGTTGGCAGTTGGACATCTTGAGCTCGAAGGCAACAGATGAGTTTTTTGAAGATATTCCTGCTCCCAGGTTTCTGAGGCGAGTTTTTATTCACCTGATCTGTTTGAACACAATAAAACAGGTAATTTGCATATATTAGTCCCGCTGATAATTATATTGCATAAACATGGCATAAAAAGGCTCATGTTGCGCGGTTTATAAACAATCCCACTTGAATCCCACTAAGTGCTACTGTCAAACCCCACCCAGAGCGCATTGGTAAATGTTAATAAACATTTTTAATGAAGCACTTTAGTCTCCAATAGATGACAAACAGAAACCTTAAACTCACGTTTTCCAGTGAGCTAGAAACATTTGCATCAAATGCGCAAAAAAGCTCTTAAATAATTCAGAGCACTGGAATGAAATGTATGTTTTCGTCAGTAAATACGGCGCCTATCAACATCAAAATGACCAAATGCTCAGCCGCCCCTCTCTAGAGATGGCACACGTTGCAAAGAAACAGAAAATCTGTTTTAAATGAGACTGCTGGCTACGGCTGGTATAAGTTATATAATCTCAGAGGGCGGGAAAGCCCACACATTTCAGCTGTACCTTCGGAGCAAAACATACACACAATCTAACGCACTCACACACAGCTCCTGCTATTTCATCACAGGAGAGTCTAGCAGAAACAAGACCTAGAAGTCTCGTAGCCAAAGAAATGAGAGCTATGTTTTGTAACACGACATCTGTAGCGGGCTTTGTTGTGCATTACCGAGGGGCTCCTTGCATATTTAGGGGGCTTCTACATACTTTGGCTCGCAAATATCTGCATGTAAGTGAAACATGATTTTGTTCAGACATGCCTGTTGAGATTCCCAAGAGGAGAAAAAATGGACACAAAAGCATGAAAGTGCGCCATGCAATGATTAAAATCTGCTATGGTGATGTAACTTTAGCAGTACTAATGACTTTTTTTCTCTCAGCTAAAGGAATTGACCGTGATGATGAGCAGAAGCTGATCCCAGCCACCTTTCCCCTCCTCTCGTTCCTTATGGGAGCTTATGTAGCCATAGGAATCATCTTATGTAACATACGAGCAGCATGTACAGCAGAGGGAGGATGAGAGAAAATGGCCTCCTTCGTCATCATTTACTCTGTGCTGTATTTGCCCATCTGTACACTCGCTGATAACGCCCTGTTTAACAAAAAGACTCAGGAAACGGAGCAGAAGGAAAATGTATCCCTGAATTCAAATGCACTTTTCTGAAAACATTTTGCACGAGGATGGAGCGATACTGCTGAGCATTTAGAGCGGACTGGAAAGGGTGTTTTGTTTAGGAGCGTTTAGGTTCTGCTGGAAGCTTTTAAGTGGTCAGGGTTTCTAGCTATTACACTTCTGCTCAGACCTAATCAAATCAGATTGTGTGTGTGTGTGTGTGTGTGCTTTTTAATCTATTTAACTGCAGAATGAAAGAAACTTCTAATTTCATCCTCAGTGAATTGTCATCTATGTTTCAGAAAATAAAAGGTGACTTAAATGGCAAGCATTTGAGTTTCGAGGGATCGTGTGTCACTGAAGTCTAAGGAGTCTATTAAGAAAACAACAAGGACTTGATATTTGTAATTAGACCAGTGGACAAAGTTACTGAGAATTTTTTTTCTCTCAGTTGCATATATCTACTAGGTGAAGATCAGAAAACACTGGTGTAACAGCAGCAATAAAATGTCTTAGATTTTAGATTCAATACATACGGAAGCTATCATTCAGTTTGCTGTCTGAGCACACATTTCTAAACAATTCTTATGCACTCAAGTATGTAATAAAAACACGCCTGTTGTTTATTCTATATGATGATTTTCAGATTATCTGATACCTGTGTACACATTTTGTTTTCCAATTATCATTAATTTGCATTATGCACTGTACATATTAGCTTTATATTGACAGTCTTTCACACTTATCTCTACATATCAGCCTCAGTATGAGTTTATTTAAAACAAAGCACTGCTTTAATTCTTTATAAATTGCATTTGTTGTTGTGATGTAAATTAAACTAGACCACAGCTGGATAGCGATAGATATTCAGTTAATGATAAAATGAGACATAGCATTTCTAAAACTTTAATCTAAGCTTGATTTGAATACCAATATATTCAACAAACTCATTTAATCAAATTCCATAAAGTTCTAGAGCAACGACATACAAAACTTTAAATAAACATTGCAAACATTCCGTATCTGGTTTAGGGATGAATGATGTGGCTTACACAGATCCATTAAATTACTTAAAAATACTTAAAGACATGCAGTTTAATGACTTAAATATGGCTTCTATAATATTTTCAGGTGCTGAACAATATTTTGATATTTTATTGTGAAGGTTAAGATAAAAAAAAAATGTCACATAGTGTAGCTGTCTGGATAATTTTATTAAAATGATTAAATTCTTTAAAAACAAATTAGTGGTAAAAGTAATTATAAATAAATATGTGTTATTGTTTCTTAAAATACTAATAATATAAAAAAAACAGCTCACAGACAAATCAAAGTAATTGTGGCATAACAACAACAAGCAGGAAGCCATTTTGTTGTCATGTCACAAAACAGAGGAACCTTTTACACCCTGACAAGTGTGAATTCTAGCTATTTAATGTATTTTAAAAAACCT
Source organism: Enteromius fasciolatus (assembly GCA_032361145.1). Taxonomy (NCBI): domain Eukaryota; kingdom Metazoa; phylum Chordata; class Actinopteri; order Cypriniformes; family Cyprinidae; genus Enteromius; species Enteromius fasciolatus. The sequence goes on from JAUMHR010000084.1 coordinate 9,459,932, forward strand.
TATATGTATTTTTTAACCATTTTTTTTATTTATGAATCAAAAATGCATTATATTTTTACCTTGGAAAATGTCTTTGAAAATGTTTTTGAACTGAGTACACTCGCATGCTAAGTTAAAAGAAACTATTACAGTTCTTTTTACTGGATTACACAACTTGATAGTTTCTAGTATTTGCACAAAGTAACATGAAATGATTTTGAAACCATCACAAATACAAGGTTTATGTCTTAGAAGCTAATCGACACATGAGTTTTAAACTATAACGGTAAATAGTCTTACATACATATTTTCACATCCCAAACACCATCTTTTCTGAGAGTCTTTGCTGTTTCAGTCACAAACGAAAAAGTCACACTGCACACTTTATGCCAGCGAGTGCAAACCGAGTTCAAGGGGTCTTCAAAGAAATTTTGCAGACTTGGCTTGGCTATTTTCCCAACGTTACGGCTGCTCGTAATTCACTAATCCAGAGATCGTAAACAACTGAAATAACACCATAATTGACATGGGTGAAGTACGTACATAGTAGAACGGCCGGTGTTTATTTCGTTTTTGCATCACATCTATAATAAGCGCACAGCTTTGCGCATATTTACAAGACTCACGATAAACACTGGTAACGTTACGAGCTGCGCGTCAAAACAGTGAGCAGATAGACTCGCCCGACAAATGGTAAGTAAGGGGTTACAAAATGGTTACTATGTAATTTTCCGCACAACACCGTGCCCTTTCCTCGTTAAACGTCTAGATAAGGCCTTCATTAACCGTTAAGGTTTACGCGTGTAATCGCAGCGTCGCGCGGCAGATGGAGGGCGTGTGCTGAGGGGTGTGTTGTGCATTCCAGCGCGGCACCTTGCGCTCTCCATTAGGCCGATGTTTTTCTACAATTCATCTCGATGTTTTGTGTAGTCTGACTTCGGTGGGAGTGCGAGATGTGTTAGTGTAGGTAGTTCGATTACACTAAAAATGTTTTTGCAACAGAATCTGCATAAGGTTAAAACAACATGTCATTCAAATTATCCGTTAACCAAACGATGAACGACGTCGACAAAAGAGGAAACAAGCCACACGAATTAACTTGGTCGGATCGGTTAAAAAAATATCCAAACATCAGAGTCGTATCTATCTATGTGAAGGAACAATAAATAAAAAAATAATACATCAATAAAACACATACATTATTAATATACACGAAGGAGCCCAAATACAAAGGGGGAGGGGGGGA
>JAUMHR010000084.1:9471077-9481308 GCA_032361145.1 Enteromius fasciolatus
GTGACTGTTCTTGAATGGCCCAGCCAGAGCCCTGACTTAAACCCAATTGAGCATCTCTGGAGAGACCTAAAGATGGCGTTTACCATCCAAACTGAGAGAACTGGAGAGGATCCCCAAATCCAGGTGTGAAAAACCTGTTGCATCTTTCCCAAAAAGACTGATGGCTGTATTTCATCAAAAGGGTGCTTCTACTAAATACCGAGCAAAGGGTCTGAATACTTGGAACCATGTGATATTTTAGTTTTTCTTTTTTAATAAAGCTGCAACAATTCTGTGTATGTGTAACATAAATGTAAAGGGGTCTGAATACTTTATGTACCCACTGTATACTGTACATCACACCCCTTCATCCAAAACGCAAACAGGTATAAAAAGCTTTTATTTTTATAAACATTTATATTAATAATTTTAAAAAAATCTGCCTGATTCTTACTTTTACATTGCGACTGGAAATTTCAGAAAAAGCATTTTACTTGTCTTCACAACGCAAGTAATTTCAGTATTTTTTTTTGTTTAATGTAGTTTTAATTTACTGATTTTGAATAGCACACATGGAGAATAAAGGTATTATATATATATATATATATAATTTTAATATAATGTAACAGCATTTAACTGCACTCAGCGTTCCTTTTTTTTTTTTTATTTCCACAGGATGAATGTAATATATGATCAGGCAATGAACAAGGATAATTCTGAACACATTAGCACATATTTTAACATCCAATAAACACACAATAGAAACAAAAAACAAATTTATCCCAAAAGACAGTTATTAATAATTATTAATAAAACTACAAAATAAAATAAAATTTCTTACCAAAGCATGCTCAAGAATGATCACCAAGAGCTCAATTATATACACAGTCAATAGGACATAACAGCCTAATTTCATGAGGCAAATGTGTATTTTAATAAAACTTTATTCTGAAATACAGAAAATATATTTATCGGTCCTTACATTTTTCATAGCAATTTCAGAAGGGTAAATAATAGCTCCTAATAATATAACTCCACTCTTATGTTTAAATTAACTCACTTTGAATGGCTTTTTACAATACAGATGTCAATGAAGAAACTTCAATGTCATTAAGGAATAAGATGCTCTATTATACTGACTAACATTTGACTAATGGAGGCAGCTGAGGTAACAGGGTGAACTGACTTGAAAGTAATAAAATATTATATAATATGCAAGCTATGTACAATTATGACATAATGGGGTTCTTAAAAATGCTTCAATGTGCAAATAAGTCATATCTGGACGGATTAATGATCCTATAAACTCTCACTTAATGATTCCTTAGCTATAATTTATCATATTTGCATTTAATAATGAGATCTTAAATAGAAGTGCTATGTAAAGTTCTGTATGTTACAGTTTTCACAAAATTACTACTATAAATCATTTTGCTGGGTCATCATCTTTGGAAATAACACATCTCAGGAAGCTCAAACCCTGTCAAAAGCAACCCACCCAAAATGTGAATACATTTATATATTATGGCACTCCAAACTAAATTATGTACATCACTCTTTTTTTTGTTTTTTTTTTAAATACCAAATTCCACCTTCATGTGGAAACCAATCTTTCCCCTCACCAATTCCTCATATACAGACATTTCTCTTAATTATCAAACTCAAAAACCTGATGAAAGTGACAAAGTGTCTAAAATTATTTATATGGAACTTTCTGGGGCTCGAATGGAAAGCTATGACATTATGAAGGAAACTCTTAATAATATATCATATCTGTGCATTTCAACATTACAGAAGGTTTTTTAGCTGAGGTTTTGTACACTTCCGAAAAAAAAACAAACAACATGCCGAATGCACTTGTTGATCCCAGTCTGGGAAGCAAGCAAAGATCATCCTTGCCACGCTTTAGTGTATGTACATGCTATTCTTATTTATAAAGGAGGAGACGTCTTAGAACTCCTCGTGTACGTTACGGGCATAGTCCATGAGTTTGCTGCCAGTGAAGTACTCGCTGTATTTAAGGATCTCCTCTAGTTCCAGGTTGTGGTTTTGGTTCTCATCTGCCACAGCAATCATCTGCTTGGCTTCATTAAGAGCATTATACTCATTCATAGGGTCCATATACTCCTGCGGGACAGAAGGGATATCAGCAAGGGACGGATATAAATTCAAATTAGAGGCCACAAAAGTTTTATCCTTTAACAGAACAGATAAAAGAGGACCAACCTCCAACTCTTCCATGGTTACAATCATATCATGGTTAGCGTCAATTACTTCTTCAAACTCCTTCTTTCTTTCACGAACCCAGTCGTCATCGATGTCTTGGGCCTGCTGATTCTCCACAGTTCCCATGGGGAGGGAGATAAATTCAGCAAGAGTCAACTTTCCATCTCCATCTTGATCTGTTTAGGAAACATATAGGGTTCGCTTGTAATTAAGAATCACAATGAATGCGTGTTGCCATTTCTTATGCATAAATTTAAGATTACCAAGATCTCTGACAATCTCCTTGACCATGTATCTCAGCATGCCTCTGCTGTGCTCCGGGTGCAGGAACGAGAGGAACTCCTCTTCATTTAGCAGCTGGTCGGCTGGAGGGTTATCTGCCTGGAACCAGCGGTCCTTTAAGCTCTCCAGAACCTCCTGAGCTGTAGTAAAGCCAGATTTTATTCATCTCATTAGAAATGGCTTTGTTATGAGTACTAGACCATATTTGACGAATTACATCTTCTACATTACAACTTACTTTCTTCATCCACTTTCAGTTCTTCATTGTTTTTTATCTTCTCAGCCACTTCTTTTTCATTGAAACCTTTACTGGCCAAAAACTTCACACGGTATTCATCCCAAGTCACGTGTCCTGAGAGAGCGCAATTTGAGAAATTGGCAGTCAAACCACAGTTAAAGGTGTATATATATATATAGATTTTGTTCTAGTAAAACCCAGGATACATTTATAACTATAAATCATGTTTGAATTTACCAGAGATCTGATTCAAAATATCTCTACTTGACATATAATTTGATTATGACATGGGTGTTGAATAACAACCTCCACTCACCATCCCCATCAGGGTCCACGGCACGAAAACTGAGCTTATTTTCTCTAACAGCCTCCTGAAAATGTTCTTCTGTCTTCTCCATGATCCAGCGCTGCATTTCTTTAGCACTGACACTCCTGTCTTTATTAATATCCACCCTAGAAACAGAAAGTAAAAGTTTACAGTTACAAACATTCAAAGATATTTTTGGCATAGACAGTTTACAGTAACAAGAGTCAAGCATATGCATTGAGCAAATGTTTGATTAAAGTTAATCTGAAATGGAAATTATATACAGTATATATATTTTTTTTTATTTAATTCTTTTTAGCTTGCAATTTCATAAGTCAAAATATCATAAGTCATCTTCCGACAGACACCAGACTGTATGCTCAGATGTGTGTCACAATAAAGAATAAAAACAACTGTCACTACTTCCGTTTCTTTACAGCTTACTGCAATTGTGCAATGTTCAGTGGGTTAAACTAGAAATGCCTTTAGAATGACACGCAAGCACATCATGGGAAAAATCGCACTGTTTCTACAGCTGTACACATACTTGGTGAATATTTCAGTAAGTTTCTTCCTGTTCCTTCTGGGCTCCGAGTCCTCCTCAAACTCTTCCATCTCCTTTCCCAGAAATACCTCCTGATGAAAGTCTTTATTGAGGTGACCGTCCATTTCCATCTTCACCCCATTCAGATGGTCAGGTGGAAGGATCTCATTGTCCTCTTTGCTGTTGGGGTGTTTGTCCTTTAATGCAGATATGTTTGCTGGCCTGGCCTGAACATTCAAAGCCAGCATTACGAATACCGCCAAAGTTGAGGCGCACAAGTGGATAGGGTGAGCTCTTCTCCGGTTAGACATGGTTTTACTGCTTTAATGTCACAAACCGATGTACAAACTCTGCAAACAGAATAAAATCACATTAATACACAAATAATAAGCAGACTTCCAACACATTCAAATAAGACTGTGCAGTTTGACAAATTATTTATTTATAGTAAACCTTAAATCAAATACAAAGATTATTTAGGTCGTTATGGACTGACGGAATTAACAATAAATTTAAGTTTCAGCTCAATACTTACTTACTCAGTACTTAATGTGAATCAGCACAATCTTTGACAACGCCGAATAAAGTTGCATCTTGTTAGCGGAAATAAATAACAAGCTACATACCTGTACGACAGAACAGAAAAAATAAAATAGCAGATGAATGAAGAAGCCGGTGGCCTGCTGTACTGAAAGCGCCTCGCGCGACTGTTTACGTGCAGCTCATCGCGCAGTTCCTGTACACGTCGCCACTCGAGACCAAACGCTGGTCACTGGAGCGGTTTATGGCCCTGAACGGGACGTCCTCCCTTTCTTCACTCAGATAACACACAAACACATACAGGGCAGACCGATGACCCCAAGATTTCACACAGACTGATACCAGAAATGCGTTCAGGAAAGAAACATTGCTACGCTGTCAAGCTCGCGCGACTTCTTCGTGTGTAATATGAGGTTAGGGATAACGCACGTGTCGCCATCTACTGTACCGGCAGACTAATGCCAGTGAACACGAGTGAGCTACCTTTTTCTCTTCTTGTAGATTTTAATGGTGGTTAGTGTGCTACCTTTGCCCAAAGATCTTCGAGGTGTGTATGGCTAGTAGACAATGGTAGGTATATTTCTGTCACTTAAATCCCACTGCATATCAACTTATGCAGTTTTGGATGCTGTAAAATGTTTTTTATGCTGCATACTGGACAAGAACCAATAGTTAAAACGTGTTAATAGGCTAGATAAAGTTGATAGAATGCTTGTTTAACAAGCCTGCTGTCATTTGATTAAATAATAATAATAATAATAATAATGATGATGTGTAATATTAGTACAATATTTTTAACATCTGGTACAATTAAAATGTTTAAACAATCTTAGATAGCTGTGCTTCAGTGATGTGATGTAAATGTGATGTTTGAAGCAGCTGACTCGTCAGATTCCTAAGAGAAGATCTGAGCATTTGTATGAATTGATATGGACCCATGTAATAACATGAAATACTTCCATCTGCATGTACACATACAGAGAGAAACATATTCCATAGAGCTAACTATGTTTTTCCATACCGTATAGCCTACTCCAAACTTGTAAAGTTTTATTAGTGTATCATGATTTGCATAAAAAGTGTTCTATTTTTCCTGAGCAGCAAATCAGCATATTAGAATGATTTCTGAAGAATCATGTGACACTTAAGACTGGATTAATGATGCTAAAAGTTTAGTGTTGCGTTAATCACATTTAAAAATATGTTAAAATACAAATCAGCTATTTTGAATTGTATTAATGGTTGTTAGTAACCATGTTTTTACCATACTGTATGATAAAACCGTACTGTATTACCATACTGTATTATAAAACAGATATATATATATTATTAATATAATATATATTATTAAAAAATAGAACCTAAAATAGTAAAAAATTAAGTGCAGAATCAGGTTTATTTTCTGCCACCAGAGGGGGTAAGAGCGTCAAGGCATGTATGATGTCTCCGATTATTGCTGGGAGACATTGCTGTACACTTAACAAAGCTACGCAAATCTACATAATGCAATTTGTCACTTAGTTTAATAGGATCATGAATTTTACATTAATGTGTAACAGTAGGAACAAAAATACATTAATGACAAGGACAGACTGTGGTTAAATTATTTTACAATTATATTGTATTATAATTATATTATTATAATTATCAAAAATATTTTTGTGCTATGGAGTATGTTTGTGACAAAGTCATCATGTGCACATGCAAATTATGCAAATCAATTCATATAAACATTCAGCTTTTTCCTAAAAGACACAGATATCTTGTCAGCTGGCCAAACATGACTTTCTAGTGCCTTAAAACAGTTCTTTCGGAGTTCTCTGAGACTAAATGTCACATGTACAGGGCTACGGCAAAGTAGGACACTACACACACACACACAGATTTACACCTACACACATGAACACACATTCCCTAGAGTCTGCCTGCCAAAGAGCTCTCCCTCAAGACTTAAGTATTTCATTAGTGAGATAAAACAGGGCTGAGCCCACTGAGGTTGCCAGTTTCACTGATGAGGAAAGGAGAAGCAGGGGAATCAGAAAGAGAGAGAGAGAGAGAAAGAGCGAGAGACAGAGAGGGGGCTGTGATAAACTCTGCTGCGAGCCCTCCTGTAAGCAGAGTGAGAGAGTGCAGGAGCAACAGCATAAGATCTGGAGTGGGTGAAAACACAACTGTGAGCAAGACCTACCACAAAGTCCACACAGATCGCGCACTTTGAGGTGAGCGTGCATGTGTTTTTGTCACCCTGCAGAACTGGGTTGATGCATTTGGGTGCGATCGTCCCGTCAAGTGCTTCTCTGCTTTGAAGTTAGCCGTGGGGGAATGATTTTTCCCTGCAAGGAAAAAAAAATCAGGAAAAGGCCAAAGGCTACGAAAACTGGAGTGTTTCCAACTTCCTATTCCCTCAGGACATTTTTTTCCCACCTCGCCTTCAAGAAGGAACCACATGTGAAGACTGATGGGGCAAAAGCTCAGCATTGCTTACAAGAGAATCGGTTCTGAAGCATCAACGCAAAGACTCCCCATCCAAGTAGGAGCGAGACGGAAGTAAAGAACCAGAGAGAAAGTGAGAGGGAATCTGAGTAATTTCCATCCACTCCCCCCTTCCCACATTGGGACCTTCTTCAGTTGCCCTCTGCTACCCCCCGTGGGGCAGGAAGCGTGAAAAATCTCACTAATGGGTTTATTTGCTGTCAGCTCAGCGACGACCTGTCATTTCCCAGGACCACTCCACACTTGACACATTTCATAGTCGAGTAAGCTTTGCTTTGTTTTTGCCTAAAGAGCCCTTGCTTCACACTGTTGGCTGTTGAGAAGATCAAGACCAGGCTGAGGTATCAGGTGGAGCGAACAAGTCCCTTAATCACTTTGCCTGCCTATTACAGTATTTTTCTTCCAGGGAGGTCAAGCGTGTGGGACGTCTCGCTGTTCTTTTGTATTTCTCGAGAACCTGTAAGTCGAGAACATCTTCTGCTTTCTGAACCTACTACGGTCTCCTGACTGGAGGGCTGAAGATGCGTTTCTGGCTGCTAACTGTGGTGACGGCAGTGCTCTGGAGCCAGTGCATTCTCCTAGGGTGGGCTGAGGCCAGGAAGATGCGTAAGAGGCCGAAGGAGCTCGCTCCACAGCAGACCGAAGCATTCAACACCACTCTTTCCAACAGCGAGGAGCTGGATGGCAGCACGAAGGTATACATCATATATGTCACATGAGAGTTTCTAATTGCTTTTCTTGTTTGTTTAAGCTATGTTCATTTTCCAGCACTGCACATGAATGCATTTAAGTCAAATTATTGTTTTATATGAGATCACCGATAGAATAAATGTTTGGAAATTGTCTAAAACAGCTACAACAGCTTGATACTGAGGCAGCCTCCTTAAAAGTGCACATTCGTACCTTATATACCCATAAAATCTGTTTATTATTGCCTTAAGGTTACAAACCTCTCAAGGGGATATGCCAACAGTGCGTTTCAAAGTACGACCAATGGGACAAGCTAAAAGTAAATCTTTTGCATTTCAGGGTATGTCATATGTCTGTGTTTTTGATAACGGTTGATTTTTTTCTTTAATTCTTCTATAACGTGTCTTCCTCATTTTACTAAGAAACATCTGATATTGTGCTAATCAGTCAGTCTCAAGGCTGTGAAAACACACAGACAGCTGACGCCACTGTTACTATGTTTTACATGTCTTGGGGCTCTGTTTTATTGAGAACCTCACCCTAACTGGGTGCTAAAAATTGTATGAAAAATGATAGAGGACATGATACGACACATTGCTTATATACACTACCAAAAGTTTGCTCTCAGTAAGTTTTTTTTGTATTAAATTAATCAAACGTGACAGTAAAGACATTTGTAATTTTACCGAAGATTTCTATTTTAAATCAATGCTGATTTTTAAACGTATTAATTCAAGAGCCCTGAAAAACAAAGTTCACTGTTTCCGTTCTAAACATAATAAGAAAAAATGTTTGTTGAGCACCAAATCAGCATATTAATGATTTCTGAAGTATCATGTGACACTGAAGACTAAAGTAAGGACTGCTGAAAATTCAGTTTTGCTGTTGCAGGGATGAATTAAATAGTTATGTAAATGGTATGCTATGTTAGTTAATATTTCACAATTTTGCTGTTTAATTGTGTTTTTAATCAAATAATTGCAACCTTGGTGAGCATAAGAAAATTCTGTTAAAAAATGTACTGACCCCAGCTTTTGAATGGTAATATCACGCGTGTATGTATAAATAAATTATTTATTTATAGTTGGTATGCTAATGCACACTAAGTTTTCCTGCAGCTCAACAGGATTCACAGGCAATGCACAGAATAATAAACTATATCCCTAAATGCACTTTGTGTTATTTAGATAGAAACATCTGCCAAATGTGTAAATGTAATGCATTTTAGCAACCAATCATTCCTCGCAGTATGTCAAAATCACCCTGTAACAGCCAGGCAGAGAAAATACCTCAGAATGATGTGTTTTAAATGCTCTGTTAAATATGTCAGCACACTCATCAGAAAGCACAGCCGACTGCATTCAGCACCCACAGTTGTCTCTCATCATACTTTGTTAATGCGCCTGAGCAGAAGTCGCAGGCTGCTTTACAAACTTTGGCTATTTAAACAAGCTTAGATTGAGCTCATCCAAAGCCCATGATGGAGATGCAACAACCATTTCTGATTAGCTTTGCCCAGACTCAAACATATGATTCTTGGGAATTAGACAGGCCTAATTCTCCAAAACAGAATAAGATTCAGAATGATAAATAGAGGCTCCAGTGTGTGAAATGGATGATTGAAGCGTGAGATATGTGAAGAATGCACATTCAGAAGGTCTGATCTGAGCATCGATTAGTCCTCTCAGTAGGTGTTCTCTACCAGAACATGAAAGAGGGCTTGTTTGTTATTTGAGAGTTGTGGCATCAGCAGGTTACGGATGATGAGAATGGTAAACAGGGACTCTAGCATTTGCATTTGCATTTGCATTTGCGTGCATAAAATAAATAAATACAGAATTACCATTCATTTCTATGCACATAAACCTTGGAAAATATCATGTTGTGTTGTCTGTAGCTGAATTATTGTGCATAAGTGCGTTGACATTTTCTGGCTCCAACAAAGCCAAAATATTACTACACCAGCTCTGTATTTGTTTATTGCTCCTGTATTGTTTAGATATCAGGGTTTCCATTGGAAAATTAGCTCCTGTCTCAGCCCACCCATAGAGTTGGCATTCTCAAGTAACTCTCGGCTACCCCCATGCCAACTACTCTCCCTATAACTGCTTTAGTGATCTTGCTGACAAGGGTTGTTGTCTTATTGAGTTTTTACACGTCACTGATATTGTGACAGTATGGTTGTGTCATATCTCCATAGTGTTTATACTTTGACATTAATATGAAGGAATTTTCAGAAAGGGACTGTCAGAATGCATGTGTAATGTGTGTGTGTATTATCTAATTAGCTAGGAAATTTGCTATCGGTTTCTGAGTAATAATTGTTTAGAAGGAAACCCTGCACCATTTGAGGTCGGTTTTCCATTAAATCGATCAAATGTGACAGAAAAGGCAGTAAAAGCCTTTTGACCTTGAGTCAAACTCTTGATGCTGTACCTTCATTGCATCCCAGGTGTGTTCTTCGCATCCTCCTCTTCCTCCTCCTCTTCTTCTTCTTCCTCCTTTCGTGGCCCAGCACAGGCAGGCTGCCATGATGTAATTCCTGGGAAGGTTAGGTGGGGAGTTATTTAAAGACCCTTGGCAGAGCTCTTTCCCAGCCCATTGATTCTGTCATTCACAGGCCAGGCTGACTCCGCTGTGTCTGGGACATCCGATAGGGGCGGTGCGGCCCCCTGAAAAACTGGGGCAGCAGGCCGCATAAGCCCCTCACAAAGCCTCACAGAAAGGGTCCTGAAAGAGGACACCTCGAGAAGGATTAGTCACTCTCTCTCCCTTTGCTTACATTCTTTTCATCTTGTCCCTTACAATCAGAGAGTAATGACATAATCACTCTAAAACCCAGTGTTTTGCCAGATTGTCACTCGGGTTGGGGGACCCTGTGTGAAATTCATAGGGATAGAGATCATCTTTACAAGTATAGGTGGGGTTTGCA
>JAUMHR010000084.1:9481408-9505880 GCA_032361145.1 Enteromius fasciolatus
TGTCACTCGGGTTGGGGGACCCTGTGTGAAATTCATAGGGATAGAGATCATCTTTACAAGTATAGGTGGGGTTTGCAGGATCCATATGCTACATGATGTCCAGCGTTTGATTCTTAAAATCCCAATATCAGGCGTTTACTCTGTGCTTATTGTCCTGTAGATGTCACTGCATTCTGAATTTTCTATTTAGATTTATTTATTTAGCAGGGTTTGATGAAGACTTCAATCAAATCCAACGCGGACATTATAGTCTGATTCACGAACAAACGGTGCCTCTTTTTAGTAAATCCAAAATCAAGCAATTCAACCAGTGTAATTTGATTAAAAACAAATGGATCTTATAAGCACGTTTATATACTGAAGCAAAAAATATAGCACAACCAGTGTAAATTGATTCACAAACAAAAGACTTTAATGAGTTGGTACTATTTAGCAAATCAAAGCATAACACAACCAACTCATGAACAAACAACTCTTATGAACTGGGTCATTTTAGTGACTTAAAACATACAGTGCAACCAATGTAGTTTGATCCATGAAACAATTACTCTTATAAGCCAGTTCTTTTTAGCGAATCAAAATATTCTGCGTGACCACTGTAGTTCAGTCTCTTGAGCCAACTTATTTAGTTATTCAAAAAGATGTGTTACCTGTTCAGACTAAAGCGTGACTAATTTAACAGAGATTTGTTTTTTTCACATGATAGGAATTTAGGCTAATGAATTTGAAATAAATTATATAAAAGCTACAGTATCTAATCACAGACTTGTGAGTCAGAATCAAATTCAATCAGGTATCAATACACAGCCCTACAAATAAATGACCATTGCATGGAGATTTGTCTCTTATTTGGATTTTATTGCTCTACCTGAAGAAGCCATGAAAACACTGTGAGCCTTTATAAATCTGAAGTTTAACATTAAAAATGACTTATTTCCAAATGTGATTAATTTCAAGTATTAGAAATATTTTAATCCAGCCATGCTATTTACTTGAACAGTGGCCACTAGGACATTCACATTAGTACACAGAGTACAGGGAACAGAACAGCATGTACAGACATTAAATAGGGTACAAATAACTCAAATCAAAAAACCTTCCCCTGAACCGAAAGACACACAACTTTTCCAATAACACTTTATATGACCATCTCACACACAAATTACATCTGAAATATTTCTCAGCTGTACATTTGACCTACCACAGATAATAAGGGAAATGAGCACCAGCGCAAACTGGCTCAACGTTATAATTTGCGCACAAAGCAGGTGTGATGCTGCAATCAGACTCTCTTCAGCTCTCTGACTTTTTTATGGCGAGAGGAGGGCAGGATAATTCCTCAGTAGATCTCATAATAAGTCTTGTAGCTCTCTCTCCCCTCACATGTCTTCACTAGCCAGGAATGCACACTTGATATACATATAAATATCTAAACAATGTTTACCCTGCTACGATGGCATGGAACAGCGAGAGTTATTAAACAACAAAGAGCCTCATTACCTCGCCTCCATGTTAGTTTTGTAAAGTTACGAGTGTATTCTGACACATACATGTTGTTGTGCTTGGTACGAGTAAAGATAGAGACTAAATTGGATTCAGACGTCTTTGATGTCACTGTTTAATGACCTGTGGGCCTATAATGGGCGCATTTCCAGCTTTCCCCCCCTGAGTAATAACAAAGCGGTTAACTGCCTGTTTCACTGCTCACGTAAGAATGTGATGAAAGGAGCTTTATGGTAACTGCCAAACAAATATTCGACGTACACGAGAAAAGAAAAACTCTATCTGTCGACCATTTGGAGTGTATTAGTTATCAGACCTTGTCCACAGGGAAGGAATTACAGAATAATGAGGCCTCGGTAATGAAATATACAGTGGTGCCGGGTCTGTTACCTGTTAAATGATGGCCTTTGAAGCTTTCTGCTGCTTGATATCCAGCCAAATAATCATTTCTCTTTTCGTATCTCTATGTTCTGACTTCCAAAGCAGTAATGACTTGGTACCAAAAGAGACCATAATTGCAGGTAAGAATCTGAGGTGTGGTGTGAATGTGTCCATATAATCAAACCCATAAATCTGTGTACCGACCCATAAAGCTGTGTTTGGGAGCGTACCTTCGTTGTTCTCTTGCACACGTACCGTACATGAGACAAAGGAAAGTGAATATTCTCGTACAGACATTTTTTGGTGTCTTTTATGAGTCAGGGTATATGCGGGAATTAAGAAATAATTGGTGTGTGACATAGAGGATGCACGCAAACCTTGTACAGGGGGATCCTTTCCCAAAGGCATGGGATGGGTAAAATCATCAAGCCATGCATGGATGAATGCACAGATGGTCATGATACACCCTTCTAGAAACAACAATAACTTTGGGAAAGCCCTCAGTCACCGTTTCTCACTGTAAAGCACCTGTATAGTGTTTTTGCCAACTATTTTTGATGTGTTTGTATTGCGTGCTTTATTTATTTTTCAATGTCAAGGAGTGTCAATTTTAAGGGAACGGCTTTTGCATCTTTGTAGCGTTGACAACAGTCCTGAGGAATGTGTTTTAAACATGTTATTGTAAGTATTTTTAATTGTCAAATAGTATTTCCAATGCTAACATTGAATTTGGGGCTTACAAAGTTTTACATTTAGACAGAAATAGACCTAATGGATGGGTATTTTTAGCTGTGTACCTGTCAGTGTGTTACTGTAATGTCTGGTCAATTTTGGACCCGAGGTACAAAGATCAACAAACAGAAGCAATTTCTTCATAAAATGTCACTAAACCTCATGGCTGCGTTAGAACAGACCCAGTGTGTAAAGTCTGGACTATATACTTGTCACTGAGTTAATGTCATGTAAAAACATTTTGTGTCATTTCGTACCTTCAGACTGTGTAATGAAATGGATACACAGCCTAGATGAGGTTACGAGGTTTTTCACAATCAAACACTGCTGCATAATTGTTGATTGTGGCCTCAAGGCAGATTTTTATGGCCGTGTTTATGTTTGCTGTGGCGTGCTGCCACAAAAATAGTCGGTGACATTTTTCTCTGAAAATAAGCTGAATTTTTGGTTTCTTTTCTCAGAATACACAGAGCACTCAGAAATGTTGGTTTGTTAATCAAGCTAATTACTTGAACACAGTTCAAAACTAAAAATAAATGTTGGAATTTTGATATTCCATTATTATGTTTTTGAAACTGATTACTGCAATGCTTTTTCAGCAATCATCATTAAAAAAAATGATTAAGCAATAAACTAATAGGAGCACTACATTGCACTACAATTGCTTAGGCACTTTGTTTTGGTAAACCCCAAAAAATAAAATTGCATTTGGCAAACATCCATTTACAATTAAACAGAAGTTTGACATGCTACATAAGTTAATTACTTTGTAATTACAGATTCATGCTCGCACTTGTAGAAGTCTTAGCAGATACTTTTTAGACAATTAGAAGTTAGTGGCTGTTTATGATGTGAACACAACATTCTTCAATAATGTCCCTTTTTGTTTTCATTTTCATTTTTGGGCGAACCTTTTGACCAATTAACCAAAGAATTTAGCTGCAGTTTCTATATTGTGTTTATCAGTTTATGTGAAAATAGCTTTGTGTTTGCTATTATAAAGTCTTTTTATAAAGTGTTTTTTCTCAGCTCTCTTTCAGACCCTCCTCGAAACTCTTTGCTCAATTTTTTTTTTTTTACTCAGTCTCTAATGGAGCATTTGGCAGCTTTGTTCCACAAAGCTCTGCTGTTTTAACAGCCCCAAAACAAACTCATCAGAGAAAAATCCACCCCAGTGGTATGCTGAGATAATAACAGCTTGCCATGATCTGTCATGATCTGAAATACTTCAGCGTATAGGGCTTTTCATACAAACCATGCTACCGCTGTCAACCGAATCGACTGTGTACACAGCACCCTGAAATATTGGAAAGTTTATCGCACTGAGCAAACCGCTGCACATTCCGTATCAGTCTCTGTGAAAATGTTCCTTTGTATCCAAAAAACATTTCAGAGGACTTTTTACAGTATGTCCATACTTCCTTGCTTTCTGACAGTCAGAGAATGGTTTATGCTTTATTGAGTAAAGAGCATGAGGAAACATGATGAAATGAGATGTGTGTGGATATAGCTGTGTCTTCACAAACTTCGACGACATTTCCGAGCAGCAACTTCAGGCAAGTTAATCCTTGTCTTGACAGAGTTATGGATCCTCCCCGTACACTGATCCTGATCCTGAACTGATCCGACTCTGATCATTTGAAGTGTTAATGGAAGTTCTCGTATATTTTGAAGTGAAGGTGAAGGTGTTGACTTGTCCATCTTGTGGAAACTGGTTGTAACTCTCTTGCCGGGGCCAAAAGAGACTACATTCCCCTTAAGCTTTAAGTTAGCTTCTGTGCTAGCATCTGTGGCTTATACTTCTATTTGGCACAGGAAATTAAACATCTCAATGGAGCTGCCAAATTCGATATTGATCCTTAATAGAACCGTGTTGAATCAACAGTATTCGAAGGACTTCATGACCTGAGCGTTTGTTCTTTTTGGTAATATTAGAATCCCGTGGATCATTTTTTGGCATGACTTGCCTGCCCTTTGACATACTGATGATCCAGTCTGTATTTATAAAGCATTCCATAAAAGACAATGGAAAAGAAACAAATCACGTCTTCTCCCAGTGTTTGGGGAAGATCTGAGGGATTGCCTTCTGCTGTAACAGTATCTGTACAAATCTGTCTGTCTTTTGGCTGTCTCCGGACTCCTAATTCACAACAATAACACTCAGACATCCAACATGTAAGAGGCTTGTGTGCTAGTTAAGTTGTTTATTTTGTCTTCTGTCACAAGAATAGAGGGAGAGGAAAAAAATTACACCCAAGCTAAAATATGAGCTTGTCCCATTCCAGTATGTATAAGCAAAACAAGGGGGTTACTTTGTTGCAGCTTAACGTGAGGCAGGTCTTTCTGTGAAGAGATGCAGCATGTTAGTTTAACAGATAAGTGATCCAGGTCTCGGTGCCAAACCTAAACAAATTCCATTTCAGACAGCTCACCTCTACAACTTGTCTCTATCTTTGTTTCTATCTCGACCGCAGTCACTTGAAGTTTAGGGAAGGGCTCAACGAGATTCAATTCATATTTGTGGTTACTGGGATTTATAAAGCCTCTTGTTTCATCGTAGCAAAAACATTGTCAGCTTTTCAGCATTGTTGGTGGTTAGTTGACCAAGTAAGAATTATGTTTAAATAAATATATATATAATTATTTCATATCAGGGCTGTACGTGAACGTTTTTTGCCCATAGCACTGGTGCTACAGAATTTCAAAGTTTTGTAGCACAGGCCAATCAGTTGTAGCACAAGTTAAGAATGTGATATGGCAAAAATATCGTAGCGCCATTTTATTCATGGAATATCATGATTTTATCACGATTCTTTGTCATAAAAAAAACTTTCAAGGTAAAATAAAAAAAGACCAGCAGACAGAAGAACAGAAGTTTTAGGCCATAGTGGGCATAGATAAAAATCTTTGTCGTTACTTTATCTTTGTCATTAGAAATGCAGTAGATTACAACCACACAGCTGCTGGTCCAAATTTCTTCCGTACTGTCAAAGTCAATGCTAACCAGATTGGACGCATTCTTCAAAATGCATTCTTCTTTTGTGTTCAGCACAAGAACGCAATTAAAACAGGTTTGGGAAAACATGTGAGTGAGTAAATAATAACAGAAATGTTTTTTTAGTTGTTTTTTTTTGTGAACTATCCTTTTAATTACAGCGTGCTTTGTACTGTCCCTTTAAGACATGCACGCATCCATTCTCTCGAAACGGTTTACTATTACTTTAGACATAACTAGCCGTGTTTATATGTAAACCTTGTGTGTTTTTGACAGTATTAGACGCCATGAGACGCGAAATACAAATTATAAGATCAGTAACGAAATCAGGCGCTGTCTCAAAATGTGCGCGAGCGTTATGTGTACGCGCCCAGAAGCAAGTCAGAACAGCGCGTGAATTAAATGTTTAACCAGCATAGCTTTAAAGCACATGCAATTAATGCACTTATATGACTGAGATAACATTTGATGTTAATTAATGTCGCGTTGTACAAAATATTGATATGGCTGATATGGATTAGGATTTAGATGGATAAACTATGGACTTATTTGCATTACTGTATGATTTTTACCTTATAAATGTATATGAGTGTACAGCAGATTACTTGATTAGTACTTTGTAGGGGTGTGATGTACAGGAGTCATTTTTCATCGCACAGTGTGTTCTTATAACTAGACTGCCATCTTAAACAATTTTTTATATAAAAATTCTGAATGCTGCTTTTGAGAAAGTAGCTCAAATTGTAGAATCTTCCAAAAAAAAAGGGAGATGTCGTTGGTTTGGCTGAGGATTGCTGAAGTCATTCCAGCGTGGGATTTAGAGGGTTCAAACTGTTGCCAAATAGAATGAGTTATATCACAGATTGCATATTTGATAACCTCTCTCTCTGAGTTAGAAATCTACCTCTTAGAAATTAACTTCAGGCTCTGAGAGCTTATTGAATAGAAGAAGCCAGCAATGTTTCCAATGAAAGCCACTGTATGTGTTTAAAGAGTTGCAAAAAGGAACCCACAGTATAATGCAATGTCTCGGGCCTCTCATTTTTAGGTGAACTGTAACGCTGTGCTCATGGAAACTTGTTGAGAGAGATCAATTTAGAAAGGCTGTTTATTTTTCACAGACCCTACTGGGCAAAATTGACGTAGCACCTGAGAGAACTACTGAGAAGGAGTAATTAAGCAAAGAGTAAAGTCTTCAAGAGAAAATGTGACTGACTGTGTTTGGCATGAGGTAGTGCTGCATGCCACACAAAAGACCCATTCCTTTACTGCTGTGGTGCAACCTGCCTTGATGTCTGGCACCATTTAATAGCATCTTTAGACATAATTTTCCTGTGAGGGTTTGTAAGCAGAAATTATGACTCATTGGATTTTGTTACGTAGCTACAATGCGCTGAACTTAATGCCAACGGGAGAATGATCTGTGGATTAAATATTTGATAAATCACACAGTTAAAACTTCTCCCAGTGACTCATCAAATATAGAAATGGGAGTAGCCATACCTTTTTTATACATCCGCTTTGACGTGTACACTAACCAAACCTAATATTATGATGTATGCATCATATCTGGAATACTTCAAGTAAAACAGAAATATGAAAAAACAAACAAACATGCATGTCATCATTTCTGTGTTTTTATTCAGCAGGTCAGTGAGAACCAGAGAGTGGACCCTCTTGGATCATGGATGGATTTTGTGAAGAGACCTGTGGGCAACTTTCCCGGAAAATGCAGAAAGCGAAAACGACCACTGGTGCGGAAAATCTTTACAATCACATATTATCATGTTTCCAACACATAATCAGCAGTAGCACGAGACAGAGCTGAAATTGTGGAAAGGAGAGGAATTTTCATTCAACCGGAATGTATAGAACAATTCTAATGAAGAAAAAATTTAGAATTTAAGAATTTGTTTTAACAAAAATGAAAATTTACACATAATTTACTCATACTAAGATGTAGACGAGTTCCTTCATTAAAATGTGGAGATATTTATCATTACAGTATATCATTTGCTCACCAATGAATCCTTCTCAGTGAATGGGTGCCGTCCAAACAGCTGATAAAAACATCACAATAACCCCCAAGTAATATACACAACTTGTGAATAACAAATACATCAAAGTTATTTATTCTTTACAAAAAAAGCATCACTTCTGACCATAATAGAGTTTATAGTGCAAATTAATGCTTCCTCCAGTGATGAAGTCCTTTTCTTGTTGTCCTTTTATATTATATAGACATATTTGTTTATAACTGTTTTTAAAACTGTGCTTGATCTGTGCATATTTCTCTTCTGATTCAGATAATTTCGAAAGCAATTCAGTGTGTTGGTGCATCACTGAGCAAGTGATATAATGCTAAATTTCTCCAGATCTGTTTTTGATGAAGAAACAATTCACCTTCATCTTGAATGGCCTGAGAGTAAATCCGTTTTCAGCAATTGATCATTTTTTTTAACTATTTCTTCCAGTCATGGTGTGTCAATTTTTCCCTAAACATATTTTGGCCTAGCATCTACAGTGATGTTTTTTTTTTTCAGCAATGTTCATGTTTATTTTTGTTTTTTTTTGTACTTCATAAAATAGGTCGCTAGTGACACAAACATCTCTGTGTGCCAATATGAACTAACATGCACCATTGAAAAAGTTTTGCACTTCAAAAAAGCTGTGTCTAAGAATGAATTTTTAATGTATAATTGATCTCTACCAGAGAATATATTACATAACACATTCCTTAACACATTTCAAGTCGTAACTCGTCATTACATAAAGTGAGATGCTCTTTTGAGCATTCAAAGAAATTTTAGTCATGAATAAATTGATTTGAAATTCTCTAACAGTTATATTTCTTTAACTATCAGCCTGGTCCCCCCGGTCCTCCTGGACCTCCAGGGCCTCAGGGACCCCCAGGATCCCCTGGGGCAGAGGTCACTCAAGAGGTCCTGCTGCGAGAATTCAAAGAAATGATCAAAGGTGAGGACTCACAACACATGTAAAGCCCATGGATGGAGATTTTCTATCATCATCAAGGTGCTACCATGAAGATGGGCTGGACGTTTTTGAGAGATACAGTGCATACAGTCACGTGTTTACTTATGGTCTGCTTGAACAGAGGCCACAGAGAGGCGAGCAGCAGTGGACAGGCCCAACGAACCCAGTCAGCTGCCCACGGCTCTGATTACTCTAGAGAGTATGACCTACAGGAGAATCGAGGAAGCCTTCCACTGCAAACTTAAAGGCCCTGTCGTTGTGGACAAAAAGACTCTGGCCGAATTGCAGAACTTTCAAACAGTAAGTGCAGACAGTAAATATCTTATATCAGTCCATCATAATGGATCTTATTGATCATAACTTTATAAAAAAAACAAATCTAAACAAACCAAAACAAAAACATATTTTCTACACTGATTTAAGAGCCATAGTTAATTGTTTAATTCAAAAGAAGTGACTCAACTGAGCTAATTCAATTTACTGAATATTGAATAGAATATCACAGGTAAAAAAAAAAAAATTGTAACAGTAATACAATGATTTTGGCTTTTTATCAATGGATATTTTGTCCCAAGTCACAGCCTTTTTGCTTTGAATACCAATGCTGGCAAAAATACAGCTTTTACATTTTAAATAGCTTTATAATATGGGGCTGTTGAATGCTTGAATCTGATTG
Organism: Enteromius fasciolatus; assembly: GCA_032361145.1. NCBI lineage: Eukaryota > Metazoa > Chordata > Actinopteri > Cypriniformes > Cyprinidae > Enteromius > Enteromius fasciolatus. The sequence continues at coordinate 9,490,690 of JAUMHR010000084.1, forward strand.
GCTGACAATATTCTAAGGTGTGCAGTTTTTTTTCTGGGAAAGGCACAGCGAACGTAGTTTCAGGCAGCTTTTGACCGCATTTCCTGTCCATATCACTTTGCCAAGTGATTTCAATTACTTCAAAGGTCAAACAACATAAAAATAGCCAAACCCCACAACTACACTGGAAAAAAACATATATAGTAAACAATAGGAAAAATGATGCATGGAAAGCACATACTCTATTTCTCTCGCTCTCTCTCTCTCTCCTCACAAATGCATACACATATAGTTTGGACACAAAAACATACACGTTAAATGTTGTTAGCCCTACTCTGACGAGTTTATCAGTAAAATAGTTTAGCAACTCAAAAGCTACATGCCATTTCTCACAAACGAGGTAATAAACAGCAGTGATCCGTGATGTGTCCGCATCACCACCTCAGCATTATTTTCTAAGAATTCAACAACCCATCATCAATTATTCCTTACGTGACCAGTATCCGTCTTCATTTTCAGCACTCTTTAATCATCCATTTTACATTGATGTCTTCTGGTTATGGTTATATCTTATGGTCAGATAATGCAATCAGTCACAGTTAGGCCTATATCTAGACTTTTACCATCAAATGAACAAAAAAAATGCATTTTTAATGTGTTTTATACTTGTGCTGCATGTTGAGCACATTACTGTTAACAGCCCAACAAAAACGAAGGAAACATTGCAAATAAAACTGGGTAACAATCTAAGCTCACACTAATGCTAATTCAAAAGAGCATTCCAGCTATTTAGAAACATTTACAGTAAGTGATACAGCTTCCAAAGCGAACATGTGATCGCCTCGTTGCGGCAGAGGGATCGGCTTTTGCCAGAATGTAAAAAATTCCAGTCTGTTGCAAATAATTCAGATTGGCTTATTTTGTCTTTCTTCTTCATGGTGACAGTTTTACACAATATACTGTACACCATTTCAATTTCAGAACGCTTCCAACCTGTGTGTGTTCAAAGTGAAGTGTGTAATTTCTCCATCACCACACAGAAGTACAAAATCAATCGGTCAGTCGGACAGATACCATAACTCTATCTCAATCAGCTTTAAAGACACAGCTGTATTAAGGCCACCTGTGATTGTAAGCTCCTGATTGACTCTTGACATGATCGTTAGTGACAAGACATTGGATTGGCCGAATGTTTACTCAGCCAATCAAGTAGGGCCTAATCCACCCACCTCCTAAAAAATATATCCTTTTTCAAATGCGCTACATTGCTGTCTTGGTGGTGTACAAAAGGTACTCTGTCTGAGGTTTTGGACGAGTGAGTGGTGTGTTTAAAAATAGACACCATTTGAAACACTGCGCTGTTTGAAGGAAGAGCTTTACCCTGTGGCATTATGATCAGCCAAGGACACACACCGAAAAACCATGTTTTAGACGCGTCTTTTAGTCACGGAAAGAACTGCGATTGATTAATGCGGACAAGATTTAATCTAAGCTCCAATGAGCAATTTAATTCTGCTGATCACCGAGGATTTTTGATTCTAACTTTCCGTATTAAAGAAATTATGATCATATAGTCTTTCAGGTCTGTCAAATGGATGAAATAACAGTTGCAAATGTTAATGCAAAGCTTTATTCATCCAAATGTAGAAATAGATGTCAAATGAAATTAAGCTCTTCTCATGTATCTGTTGGGATCTGACATGTATATGAAAGGCATTCATTGTAAGTGTTCAAAGCTGACAGCACAAAAATGGCAGAACCGAACAGTGTTTAGCGCACTAATCGGAGGACTCATTATAAAAGAGTCTGGAACTCTTGGTGGGTTCTGGAGGCGTAATGCAGAATAATGTGGTCTGGCATGGCTGCAGTGTGCAGTTATGATCAAAAACAGAATCGGAGGATTCTTGGCAGATGTCTACATATTTCTAACCATTTAATGGTTGTGTGCTCCCAAACTGAGCCCTAAAACTGGTATATTTTCGAAAGCTGTATGCAGAATGCTTGATTTGCATGAATGTTTATTAGAGTGCGGAGAGCAAGACTTCTGCTGAAAAACCTATTCTTAAGATGCTTGGAATGCTCAGCAATTTACAAAGTATGTTTTTCAGATAGATGTAGAGTGAAGGATGTTGACCAATGGTTATGAGGTGTGTTCATTGTAGGCCCTCTGTAATTCTCACCTGTTTCATACCTTCAGCCTCCCGCCAAAGGTGCCTTCCTCAGAGGGACGGGGATGGATCAGTCCACTGGACGATTTACAGCTCCTGTAACTGGAATTTATCAGTTCTCTGCCAACGTTCATATTGGTAAGGAGAGGCTGAAGGGTTCAACTCATCATAACAAACTTTGTAATCTTTTGTTTTCTTACACTTTTTCAGTCTTAGACATGAGATTTGGAGGTATGATTATGATTAGAGGAATCAAACCCATGTTCAAATGCAGTAGAATGCATGAATGAACTGCAAAAATGTACACAAGTCAAGTTATATATATGGATGGTACACAATCTACAGTCAAAAAAGTAATAGTATATATTAATAATAATGTACATTATATATGTCAGTATATTTCAATAAATAACATGTATTCCTGTCATGGCAAAGCTGAATTTTAATATTTTTAATGAATATTTAAAATGTAGAAATTGTATTATCCATAAATAACACTAATATGCTGATTTGGTCTTTAAAAATGTATTATTTTTATTTTCAGACCTGAAAACTGTTGTCCTTGCTAAAAGTTTTGTGGAAAGAAAGGTAGCATCATTTTATTTCAGGATTCTTTAAGTTCAACAGAACATTTTACTTTGAAAGCATACAAAATATTGATAAAACTAAATGCCTTTATTGTCACTTCAGATCCATTTAATGTATTTTTACTGAAAACAATATTAATAAAAAATGCTTATTGACCCCAAATTTCTGAATGTGATGAATATGTAGATTTTAGTAAAAAGAAAATGTTTGGATAAAATTGTCTGACAAATACATTAGAGGGATTCTACTGTAAAAATTCATTTTATCTGCTATAAATATGAATGTATGGAGTGCAAATAAATATTTCAATGCCAACTCTATCAGGAGATGCCATCATGTAATGGATGTGTTTCAGACTTGGCACTTTCTCAACAGATGGATTGCATTCCCCTGTAACTTACATTCCAACCGTGCTGCATTTGTTTGCTGAGATTGAGGGTGTCTTGCACAATCTTGCATGTTTAAAAAGCTACAAAAATTTGTGCCGTGCTTGAAAGCGCACAACCGTACTTTGTTTTTGTTGGTTGATGCTCTAAAGAGGGGGTCCAGTGATCCCTCATCCGTCCTTTCAGAGGCAATGCTTATGTGGAGTTACACTGAAATAAGCCCCAGGGACTCTGAATGCAAAACTCTTCTAATCTGTGGCGCCGCCATGCAGCTCCGGGAAAAGGAATTGGCTCTTTGCAGTAGATTGTGGCAGAAAATCAACATCCCCAAACAAATTCACAAATCCACTGCAGACTTATAGAACAGACCAATATTTAGATGCGGCTGGAGGTCAAACATGACTGGCTGTGGCATCGTGTGCTCCACATACAAAGCTCTGTCAAACAACATTTCAACAGCTTTTACTCTTCATACAACAGTTTGTAGTGCATGCCTGAAAAGTATTCTCAGGAAATATCATTTTTTGTACTTTGTGTACTTTCTTGCAGACCACACTGAGGTGAAGAAAAGTAAGAACCAGCTGAGAGCCAGAGATAATGTCCGAGTTTTGATCTGCATTGAATCGCTCTGCCACAGATATACGTAAGTTTGCTTTATCTCACATTAAAGGGATAGTTCACGCAAAAATAAAAATTCTATCATGATTTACTGAGCCTTGTGTCGTTCCAAAACTGTATGAAGTTATTTCTTCTGTGAAACATTTTGATATTCTAGCTTTTATGCCATTCAAACAAGCTTAGTATCACCCAGATAGTTCACCCAAAATGAAACTGAATCAAAAATGAATCACCCTTATATCTTTAAATAGACAGAAAAGTATCATAAACGGGGTTTATACAGCTACATTATTCTATATAAGTCTATGAAGTCCATAAATAAAACTAACATGAGATGGAGATGGAAATAAATGTAATGCTTTACTCGCAAAAATGATATGAAGCAGGAGGAGAAACTATATTTCAGTGCTTTTGTGAGCAGATGCAGAGCTTCTCTGGGGAATGCAGTACTTTTGCAAGAGAACGCAAAAGTTTTGTGAATGAACACAACGTTTCTCAGGGATCGCAAACATTTAGCGAGCAAACACAAAAGCTTTCAAATATTTTTCCTCCTATCTCATATTTTTTCCTCCAACAATGTCCCTTTAGGGGCTGCAGACAAGTCCTATAAAGTCATACAATAGATTTGTGTGAAAGCCGACTAAAATGTAAATTATTATTTACTGAAAAGCTATTGACAGAAGTAGTGATGTTTGATTCATGAATGAACCAACCATATAATTAAAGTGCTAGAATATTAGTGTGTTTCTAACTGGCCACACAGAGTTTCTTGCAATTTGTGTTGATTTCAGGTCTTTCTGTCAGACTTGGTGTCAGTTCTGTTAGCCGAACCATCCAGGAGAAAATCTGACACCAGCAATTTTGTTAGAAAAGTTATTATGATTGCATTATGTATAATTTACCCTCAAGTAGTCTATTTATTAACATTCGATTTCGGACCCGTTGTCCACAGACCACATCCACATCAATATAAATTCATGATTCATACATCGCTTATGATGAAAATTAGTATTTTTCTTGAGCTCCTTTCTACATTCAGAGCATGTGGTTTTTATTTCAGTGGCTTAAGCGTGTGAGTGCATGCCATAAAAATCCGCTTTCACAAATCAAGCAAAAATGAATTTACTTAAACGAAAAGAGAGAAAAAAAAACTATACATGAGGTGGGAACAGGGGTGGCAGATCAGCCTAGAAGTCTCTTCCAGTATTAGCTGGTTGTTACCGCTCTTTTGCTCTTAGTGAGTAACGCTTGGGCTGTAAAGCATGTTGTCTGTTCTAGCTTGTGTGGAACCAGCAAGGCATTTCCTGTGTTAAAGTGGAGCAGGCCTTTAAAAAATGTCCTCTCACCTTCAGTCTGGTGTTTGTCACCTTAGTAACCTTTACTGCCACCTTTGATCCCTGGGGTCCCTGTTGGTCTTCTTAGCAACAGTACTGAAGGGTAATTCCTAAAATGCATTGCTGCTAAGTGCTAATAGAGACCTTTAAAGGAAAATTATTAATTTTTAGGAATGTACTTCTATGTATAAAAAAAACAAAGTGAAAATTGTTTGAATAACCTTAACACTGTGCAATGATTTCACTAAGCAAATTAATTAATTAACTAAATTAATTAATTATATTGGAATTATTTTAGAATTACAATACTTTATATTTGGCTAAAAAATAAATAAATAAATAAATAAAATAAATAAATTCAATTAAATTGAGTGGAAGGCTCAAACCAATGCTTTATGTCTTTATATCTTGGATAGGGGAATTTGTGAACTGTCATATAAATTCTAAGCAGTGTAACATATCATAGGAACATAATCTCTGCTGATTGATTTTGAAAGCAAACACTTTTTTTATTTTTACTGTAATAGATCCTTGGAAATGATTGTTGGCCTTGAGAGTAACAGCAAGATATTTACAGTATCTGTCCATGGACTGCTGGAACTTCAGGTAAGAATTAATTAAACACACTCTACTCAGTTTAAAAGAATAGTTCAACAAAAAAGGGAAATTACACCATAAACTACACACCGCCAAGCCATCGTAAGTGTGTATGACCTTCTTCTTTCAGACGTTTATAAAAAATGTATCCTGGCTCTTCAAAGCTTGATAATGCTGGTGGCGGATTGATGGGTTCTTGTAACAAGTCTTAAAATTATAACTTGAATTGACTTCTGTATATATTAGAGTTATGGACCTATGACACGACGAATGACACGACTTCATGAGCCTTTTAAATACATAAAATCAGGTAAAACGTGTTGCAGATTGACACTGACTTGGAATAATGTGATGTTTTCTTTGTCACAGGCCGGGCAGTACACCTCTATATTTGTGGACAATGCTGCTGGAGCATCGATCACAATACAGAATGGTTCAGATTTCATGGGCATGCTGTTGGGGGTATAGCCTTGTTTTACAGCCAGACTATATCTGGCAGGCCACGTAAGACTGCATAGCTCCTCTTTGGACTATCATCCAGCACCATATATCCTCATGAGACAATATGTGACTGCTACAAAGCTCTCGGCTTGCTCATGAATGAGACACGGACATAGTAAAACCCACAAAGCAGGGACAGTTGGATGCAAAACTGAAAGACTTTACCGAGGACAGTCGTTCCACATCTGCCTCTCTCATGTGCCGTCTACAATGAGGTTTTTACCTCTTCAGAAAGATCAGTTCTCACTGTTTTCACTCACCATGTCCTATTTTGTGATTTATAGATGTATACAAAGAGATTTTTGTATTTTGACATTGTGTTGTTATGTCCTTCCTCCTAATTAATAGTGTTTATACAGAATGTTTATATACACAGTTTGTTTTTTTATGGTGAGAGGTTTTCTACAATACAAGAGCTGAACTATTTTGGATTCATCTTGAAGGAATATTTTACTCTAAAATGAAAAATTGTTACAATTTCTCACCCTCAGGCCGTCCAAGATGGGTTTGTTTTTCATTGAAACAGATTCTGAGAAATGTAGCATTATGATGGATCCTCTGCAGTGAATGGGTGCCGTCAGAATGAAAGTTAAAAAAACCCGAATCCTTCAAGTTTGCTGATGTTAGGTTTCTCAAAATTTAATTCAGCGAAGAAACAACTCGTTTTCGATGGCTTGAGTGTGGGAAAAAAATCATCTCATTTTTGTGTTAACTATTCCTTTAAGGATTTTGTGATCTTTAGAGGTGTTACGCAAAGCACCTCCTCTTTTGCATATATGCCTATATTTTTTAATATAACAAGCTAGACAAAGTTTTATTTACTATGCAGCTCAGAAAAGCATGTTGTAGTGACTTGATTATTGATAAAAGAACAGATTTTCCATTATACTTGGCCAAAAGAAGGAAACAGCCAAATACAAGAAAAGAAACAAAATTAATGACTCGGTCTATTTTTATGTCCAACAGCTAACAGTCCAAAACAATAGTGTTTATCAAGGAGTGTGTGTGAATGTGTGTTTGGAAAGCTACTGCCATGATCGATTAGACATGTTAGAGTCCTGCTGAGATCTCATTTTGTTTACTGCAATGCCAAATACGTCATCTGAATGCTCTGTTTTTCACGTCTCCATGGAAGTTTATTTGCTTTCTTTCAGATGTGTTGCTTTACTTGCTTTCCCTCATTGCCCCCCAAACGTCATTTTTATTAACTTCAGTAAATAGAGAAATTTTAATGCACATATATTTTAGCATATGTACCATTTTCCATACAAATTATTTATGTTTGAATGTATCTGCCAATTAAAACAATATTTTTTTATTGGCTTCTAGCCTTCCAGTAGATCTCAATACAAGTGAAAACAATGTAAGCAAACCTGTTTAAATATACAGTATTTGCTTGTATTGTGGTGTAATGGAAATTAAACTATATTCAATAAATGTAAAATATATCTATTCACCTGGGCATGCTTGCGGTTGACTTAAAATCACTTTTATGAGCTTTGAAATCTTGCTAACGTTCGTAATCCTCTGCTCGATAAAGCAGGCAGGACGTAGTCCCGGTGCCGCACGATGAAGCTCATGGAAAATATTCTTTGGAGCGGTAGTGTGGAAAATGCTTTTTTTTGCATCATTTGCATTGTAAATAATCCAGGATACCTCAAATACCTTGGCAAACAAGAGCGCGTCTGACAGACTGATGGTGGTACAGTATGCCACCTGGGCAAACCAGAAACCCATCCATGAAATCCAAGCATTTGAGTGTCATTCAGATTGTCACATGAAAAAACAGCACTCACACTGCGCAGATAAATAATGTTTTTTTCTCTCGACCTGCGGTTTCACAGAAGCTGCTGCGCCTTCAAGCCTCATCTTTAGTCAATAGGCCTTTTTGTTTTTTCTTTTCTACTTTCACTCTGAAAAGATGGTACAAAAAGTAGTTATCTGACGTGTACATATTAGTCCCTAAAAGGCAGCTTTTGTATGTTTTTTCGTAGTTTTTGAGAACCGTTCAAAACAAAACCGTGATGAAGGATGCTGTTAATTAGCCTAATTTCATTAATGAATTAATTTTCATTATAAGCCAATACCACAGCTTTGTAATACAATGCATTGTGGTTACATCAATCAGTCTTCTGTAAAACTGTCTGCTGAAGTGTTATTTTAGTATTATTTATACAATCATACTTAATACATACATTTAATAATATTTTGAATGGACTATTATATTTTCAGCTCTAATTTTAGTTACTATTGCATGCTTTTGTCCTTTTTTTTAGGATTTTCATATTTCTAAATAGTTTACTTTTTTTATTTCAGTTGTAGTTTCTGTTTAATTTCTGTTAGTAATTTTAGTACTTAATCTTTTAATTAGTTGCAATAGCAAAAAAACCCTTTCAATTAGGTTTCATTTGTTTAACATTAGTTAAAAACAATGAACAATACTTCTGCATTTGTTAATCTTAGCTAAAGTTAATTTCAACATCAAATTTAAGATCAAAAGTTCCATTGGCATTTTAAAGGAGATGCCTCTTTTTTATTTATATGTAATAAAAGGTATGTCACGTGTCCCCAGAATGTAAGGTTTAAAAAAACCAGACAGATCATTTACACTGTTTATGTGCATGTCTCTTTAAATGCAAATTAGCTGCTTCTCACTGCCCACTTTACCAGATTAGGGCTGTGCCTTTAATTTCTGCTGCAAAAAGATACATTTAGTTTTGTCTATCATGGTGAAAGTGTGCATTCTATAGCCATGTCAGTTTAAATTTCTGATATAAAATTAAAACATTTCATTTTCGTGTAGGTTAATGCATTACTAAAATGCTAAATTTCCTTTTGTGCACGCATGACTGGATTTTGTATGGGTTTACATGCACCTTCAAAAAGCATGTATGCTGGTAACTGATTTAACAAGAGTTGTTTCATGATGTTTAGCCACCAAAAAAAAAAAAAAAAAAATCCAGCTAGTAAGTGATGATGATTCAGTCTGTTTTTGTGTCCAGGTCTGTAACGGTTTTGCTACAGCTTGACTAAATTAAGCCCTTATTATGTGAAAAATGTACACATAAAAGACTCCCAACACTTGTGATAATTTTGCACCACTTTTCTTTGCACTTAGGGATAATAACTGAAACCTGAATACTAGTTACACAGTGTCTGCAGGTAATCTCTTTCAGCTGTTATCATTATCAGCACTGACCCGCACAGTAGCCGCAGCACATATTAACCATCCCGCATTCACTTCAATCCACTTGAAACAGATTGTATTTTGCAAGCTTACGTTCATTTGGAGGATACATTTCAAGGACTTCCTCTGCTGTTTTGATATATACTGGAGATAAACATCATATCACAATCGCTTCGCTTTTTCAAAGTGAATAAAATAAATCGAGTCTAACTTTACTGATTAAATGAGGCTTTAGTACAAATCAATAAATGTAAGGCCTTCACATTTTATACTGCAGCTTTTTGTATAAGGCGGTTTAATATGTGTGAGTTATGCTCTAGACACGATTTCTAGACATGGCTTTTTCAGTCCAATGTTTGAAAACATAGACAGCTAAACTCCTTCACAATTTAGTTGTAGATTTATACTGCGGTTATTGGAACATGTGGTTTTAAAAACTAACTATGCTTTGCCTGGCATACAAACTTTTGGCTGAAGGACTGCATGGCCATTTTCTTAAAATAACATTAATTGGAGCACAGAAACATGTGGTTAAGAACACTAATGTTGCCGTGCACTTATAAAGAGAACTAATCAAGTTTCTTCGCTCTTTTATAAGCTCTTAGAATCAACCGAGAAGAAACAGTGCAAATGCGAGTGTACCACAAAACCGAATACTAACAATAGAGAATTATTATTTATTAATTGATCATAACTAATATCAGCTTCTGTCCTTTTATTAAATAAGGCTCTCAAAAGTTGTGAAAACTTTAAAACTTTTTTATATGTATGATTTTAATACATATTTAGTGTAATCAACTAAAAAATAAACATAAACCAGTTAAATAATTATCCATTTTTTACCCACATTGAATCATCGTGAATTTCTTTCCCACCACAATAAATGATCCATCAAAATTTATCAACTGACATTTAATAGAAATTTTCAGATGAATTTTTTTTTAGTACAGAACCGATTGTTAAAAGACAAATATAACTTCTTTTTTTTTTTTTTTTTTAAATACATTTTAGGGGATTTTTCTAGTCATGAAATAGCTGCAACAATGGCCAACATCATTCATTCAACAGTTCTGTTTAAATCTTTGTATTCAGTGGTTTTATATTAATGTGTAATTTGGCGGTGACCCTTAGCTTTTTTTTTATTCACAGAGGACTTAGTTCTTGCATATTTCCATTAATAATTCTCAAATAATAGGTGTGCTATCAATGCAAAGTCTTTGTCTTTTTGTTGTTATGTTGTGTTTTAAATATGTTTAATGACAGCTATGTGAGCATGCTTCAACTCATTCACCATCCCAATGTGCAGCGCTCAGAGCCTGCCAAGGCAGTTGCGAAACCACCTTGCACCACAAACTCTCTGACAGGAATTTCCCATTGCCCCATTATCAGCATCAGACAAGCTGAGTGATCCCAATTACCTCTTGCCCAAATGCTAAGAGCAACTTTTTTTTTTTTTTTAGAGAGAGGAGAGTGAACGTTTATGAATGGTTCCATTGTGAATGTGAAGTTTCCTTGTTCACTGAACACTGTATAAACAATCACAGCGTATGGCTGTAGCCTATAGGTTTTAATTAATAGATTCCTCATCCTCAACAAGAGGACAGGTAGGAAGATAACAGCACAGACACGAAGGGATTGACTCCAGAGATAAAATGAGGCACCGTTAGATGCTTAACAGTCTTCCTATTCACAAATCTATGCCTTCATTGTTGAACTGTAAAAAATGTTCAGAAATGTTCCTTCATAAAATAATAACAGCAGCTTTTAAACGTATTAAGTATAAAAATATATATATATACAGATTTATATATTTATTATATAAATAAATATTTATTATATTATATTATATTATATATTTGATCAGATTTATATATATATAGATATAGATATATATTTATAAATTAAATCTGTGTTTTTAAGATTTTATTATTTCTCTGAGGCTGCATCATTTCATCTACCTATCTAGAATTGTTTGATAAATAGAAAATATAAAAGAAGATAAAAATCTTTTGATAAAGTCTTTACTGTCACTTTGTCGATTTAATCCATTGCTGAATACGAGTATTAATTTTTGTAAAAATCCCAAACTTTTGAACTGTAGTGTTAAATATAATTGAATTTTCGGAGGTTTCTAAAATGATGAAACCTCAAAATATGAAATATTATTTAAAGTAATACAGCTACTTTTTGCAACATTATTATATTTAATATGTAGGCTATTTAAGGAATACACACTCTAAAAAAATATTTGTAAATATCACAAAAATGTAAACTTATATTAACTTAGTAAAATATTCACAGATGCCTCCACAACAGGGTGGGGCACCACGTACTGTACAATGGGCATGCAGTTTCAGGGGTTTGGACGGAACCACTTCTGCACTGGCACTTCAACTGCCTCGAGTTGCTAGCAGTTCGTCTCGCCCTGAGTCGTCTCAAAGAGCACCCACAAAGAGGGCCGTCATGTTCTGGACAACACATCGACTATTATGACTATTATGCTCTCGTCGAATGTCGCAGCTCACCCGCCACCTCCTCCTATGGAGTCAGAAGCATCTGAGGTCACTTCGCACCATTCACATTCCAGGTGTAACAACCAGATGGCCGACGAGCTGTCTCGAGCTCAAGCGCTCCCTGGAGAATGGAGACTCCATCCCCTGACGGTCCAGTTGTTTTTCGCTCTGACCAAGGGAACCTTAGGCAGAGACGCCCTGGCACACAGCTGGCCTCAGGGGCTACGCAAATATGCGTTCCCCCCAGTAGCCTTCTCGCACAGTTCCTGTGGATGATCAGGGAGAGAGGAGCAGGTCCTGTTGGTAGCCCCTTATTGGCCCACCAGGACCTGGGTCCCTGAACTCATGCTCCTTGCGTCATCCCCTCCCTGGCCGATTCCTCTGAGGAAGGATCTACTGACTCAGAGACGGCGCACCTCTTGGCACCAGCACCCAGATTGTGGAAACTCCACGTCTGGACCCTGGACGGGACGCGGAGGTTCTAGGTGACCTATCTCAAGGGGTAATTGACACAATTTCTTCTGCGAGAGCACCTTCAACAAGAGTTGAAGGTGAGTGGTAGTTGAGTGGTGTTCTTCTCAAGGAGAAGACCCCTGAAGACCCCCGTCTCTCTCCACCCTTAAAGTCTATGTAGCTGCTATCGCGGCGAACCATGACCCTGTCGATGGTAAGCAGGATCTGGTCATCAGGTTCCTTAGGGGGGCTAGAAGGTTAAATCCTCCTAGGCCTCCTACTGTACCCCCTTGGGATCTCCCCTTGTGCTGAGAGCATTAGGAGAGGGTCCTTTTGAGCCTTTGCCAGCAGTCGAGTTGAAGTTCTCTCAATGAAGACACTCCTCCTGCTTGCATTGACCTCCATCAAGAGGTGAGGAAGTGGTGCATAATGGGATATTGAGTCCAGTAAGCAACAGCGAGTCCGATATGCAGCGTATATCATGAATCCTGCTTTTAAGCCGCCGATCTGTCTTGTCTCTACGTCTCTAAGTCTCTACGCTACACTTATAATAAGTGCTTATATTTGAACTAGTGTATCCTGGTCAGGTCATCAATGCTGCAGAGTAACACATACCTGCATCGAAGGTTTAATTATCAATTAAAAATGTGGGTGTTATCGGTAATGGACTAAGTAACAAAGTACATTATTTTGCTAAATTTGTACTTAAGTACAAGTAAAAGTACAGCTTTAAAAATATACTCGAAAAGTACAAATACATGAAAAATACATTTCAATGATTTCGCCATTTTAAAATGTGCTCAATATTTTTCAGTGTAAAAATTTTCACCAAAAAAATTGAGTAGATCATAGTAAAAGTTTTTACAGTGCACTGTAAAAAATAAAATCCATAGAAATTTACAGCAAAAAACTGGCAACTGTGGTTGCCAGAATTCCACCGTAAAAACACGGTAGATTGGTTTAAATTTACAGTAAAAAAACACAATTTCATTAACTGATAAACTGTTAATATACCATGCTCTGAAATCTGTTTTGTACCTTTAAAATACACTGATAACTACCAAATGCACCAAACTAGGAAGAGTTGCCTCAAAGAAAAAACATCAAATATAAACAAATTTAGTTTGATAGCGTTATATCTGACCTGACAGCATAAAAATTTCATGGTTGTATACAATTACAGAATTGACAGCTTCTGAAACTTGCTCTATGAACATAGTGTTTGGTAAAAATCTTCTTTCGCAATATAGCTAAACCACCAAGTCCCAGTGTGGTTTTATTGTTCACTTCTTTGTGTTTTTATTTATTTATTTATTTTTGACGGATTGAATTTACAAAAAATATTTAACATAGTTGTGAAACCAACTACCTAGAGAAAACAAGCATTTGTACTGACTAAGATATATTGTAGCTCAAGTGAAAACTAGCGCCAGCATTTCTTACACTACTATGTACCACATGATCAAACCCTAAAGTGAGACACAAAAAGTGTTTCTGGACATTATACAAGACTATGGACGTTTGGAATGAGCCATAGTTCTCTACTATTGCTCCAAATTTCCTATTTGTCAGCATTTCCAAACAAGGCCACCTGTAGAGAGCAGAGCAGACAGAGAGACTCTCTCCCTGGGCGACGCTGAGTCCCTGTATATTATGTTTTGTGCATGCTTCAGATTTTTTCATGGCAACCCGAGTTACTCTAAACAGCTCTGCGCAGCCCCAACCCCACTGATACCAGTCGCCACCAAACACAGCGGTTACCATGCCAACGGCTCGATCATGTCTCGTTTTGGTCCATTGGGTGAAAGATTGAAAGAAAGAATGCCTAAAACTGTCTACGACATCTCCCAGGGATATTTCAAGTTGCACATTGCTCAATGTGTCTGAAAACCACTCTTTTTGTTTATCACTATTAGCATTATTATTTGTCTGCCTGTCTCTAAGTCCCCACCTGGCAACATAGCTTCTTTCTTTTCTTTTATCCCACTTTCTTTTTAACCCCACTTGTATTTGTGGTGTTCTGGATTATAAATGAGCCTGACAAGTCTCTCCAAGCTTACGTTTCAATGTGCAGCACTGTAAAGCTTTGGAATGAGCAAAGTACACAGACAGTGAGCAACGATTGATTTTCCTATAAATTGTGAGCGGGAGCTATTGCTCAGACAAGGAGGCTCCGGTAAGACACTGAAGGCCTTGCCAGGAATGAGAACGATGCTCCTGTCTCTGTCTATTCCTCTGTCTTATTCTGCATGCAGAGAGAGTGAAAGAGAGAGCGGGGGATAGAAAGGTGTGTCTACTGTCATGTGCTGTGAGAACTGCTTACCTGATTTCCAGCATCATTAAAACCAGATGGAAAGTACTTATTAACATTTTGACATTGCTAATCAAAAAAGACATTGATTTGACTTGATTTTTGTTCTGAATTTTTTGTTCTGAATTTCTAGCATACCCATTGATATCATCTACAAGACACACTACTAAGACTAAAATTTAAACATTATATAATTCAATCTTTTAAAAAATTATCTATATCTGTCACACAAACACTAACAATGTAAACTCACCATGTTCACACTTCAACAGGCAACCTTAGTTCATAATAATAATAATAATAATAATAAAAACATGTGATAAAATTATGTCAAAGAATTAAACATATAATGTTATATATTAATATAAATATTTTGTACCCTCCGAAAAGGAAACACCCCTGGCAAAGTGTGGTTTTGGATGATATCAGCATGAATCCTTATCATTTTTTGGTGCAAATACTAAAGTAACTTGATATTATCATTGAAGACCAGCAATAATAATTTTCATTTTGATTACATAATAATGGCAATATATACATGTCAAAGTTGAGCTAC
>JAUMHR010000084.1:9524083-9551639 GCA_032361145.1 Enteromius fasciolatus
AAACCAGCCTGAATGATTTGTTCATGACTGAACCTGGTCTCAAGTTTAAATCACTGACACTAAAGGGGAAGATTATCCAGGGCCGGCGCTAGCCATTTGGGTGCCCTAAGCACAAACGCTTGGCCTGAGATTATCTGTTCATTTTAAAGTGCCCCTATTATGGATTTTTTTTAAATGAACTTTCATTTAGCGTGTAACTCAACTCTAAGTGAATGAAAACATCCTGCAAAGTTTTCAATCTAAAAGTGCACAGTGTATGAAGTTATTGTTTTCAAAACGAGTCCGAAGCCATTTCATTTTAAGGTCAAGATGAAACATTAGTTACGTTACTGACCTACTTGCTGGTCTTTTTCTGTTGGTTCTCAGAGAAAATGCAGATTCATTCTTTGCCACTTAGGGCCACTTTTAGAGGCTCACAAATGCTGATTTGAATTAAATCGACCAATCACCTGAGGGTTTGGAAAAATGAACCATTAAACAAATCATTTGGCAGTCGAACAAATAAGGTAAAAATAAATGCATATTATAAGAAAATTAAAGTCTTTTTTGACCTTGCATGCATGTCAACCTGTTGATTAGGACTAAAATCTAAATATGAACCTTTCATAACCCATAATAGGGGCATTATAATAATAATAATATTAATGGAATTTTAAACACTGATTTTTTTTCTGCAAAATTAATTTCGAATAAACGAAAGGTCTGTTTTTCACACAAAACTGCTTTTATTATAGTTTGCTTTTCCATTGTAATTAAATGGTCAAAAGCATTCAGTGAAATGATTAAATAAAGAGAAAAAAAGTATTTGGTTTTGGAACAACTTGAGGGTGAGTAAATTATGACAAAATTGACATTTTTGGGTGAACTAATCTTTTACCTTTAGGAATACACAAGTATATTGCTTTTGTTGCACATATTAATAAAAATATGAGACAATATGCAGTCGCAAAAAGCGACTGATCAATGCTAACCTACTGTTTGTGATTTGATATTCACGAGAAGCAGCAACTCCATCCTTGAAATGACTGAACCAACAATTTATTTTGGCATTTTTGAAATACAAGAACCTTTTCAAACATTACAAGTTATATTGCAAGTACAAATGATCAATACAAAATTAGAAAGTTGTTCAGATTCACAAGGGGCCAAAACAGGCTGTCAAAACACCAGCACACAAGAGTTAGTGATGAGGTAAAGAACCAGATCTAAACCTTATGAACTTTACATTCACCTACAGAAACACACTCTATGTTATCGGAGTATTACAACATTGGAGATATTGTAAAAACAGGACCAAAAAGTTGTACTTTGTCACAACCATTTCTTCAACAAGTTGACTTGGAAATTTTAAAGATTCTGTTAAAATATTAAATCTATTTTACTATCTAGAAATATTTAAAGCTTAACAGATACCCTAGGAGATGTAAAACTAGCCCCATGTGCCATGAATATTTTAAGATATTTCAGCAACACCAACTGAAGATTTTGCTCTGGTGTCTTGAGCTATGCCCACCATCTGTAACAATAAACTTCCTGCATAGTAGGTTGTTTCTATCAATCATCTCTTGTGCATTGAATTTTCTTATTTGAAACATACAGTCAAAATGTAAAGGAACCTTGAATAGAAATTCTGAACTCATGTAATTTCTGTGCATTTATGTCATTTGTTTCCAGCATATGCAGTGTTGTAATTTCTTTTCTTTATCGTTTTAAATGAATGAATGTCAGGAGAAACTTTAACTATGATAATCATAATTTAGCATTTAGCAGGGTTTGCTTGAGCATCTCATGTAAAACTGTGTTATGAATGAACCATGTAAAACAATATGATTGAAACCACAGGGATAAACAAATAAAATATTGCGGGCAATAAAAATATAGAATTTTGTTAAATCATTTCTAAAATTAGAAATCAAAAAAATAATACAAATCATTATTTTGATCACTCAGTTTAGCTTTGTTAAGCATTATATATTATACAAATAATATTTTGGGAACATGGCATTCATTTTTCTTTCAATTTAAGTTATTTAATAAATTGTTTTTATATTTTATATTTTTCAAATATCCCTATTGTCTACACGAACATCAAACAAGCAAATAAAAATATGAACATGAACATTAGTTAATTGCCTATTTTATATTTTTATAGTTAACCTTGCTTCTTTATACAGTACAGAATATGAATATATTTTGTAAATGTCAGCATACGTTGTTTACTCAAGAATCTTTCCCAGACGATATGTCAAAATATAGAAAACATTTGACAGCCAAATTTAACTTACAATGAAATTACATGTCAAAAGATGAACGAGATGTCAACATTAGATTGAAACAGCAGGAGGATTCAAAGAGGAACTGAATTGCTATTAAAAGCAGTGCTACACAGACACAGAACCGCTTCTTTAAATGCTATTATAACAAAGTGAATATAAGCCACATAAATCAAATCAGACCTCTATGTATATTTCAGCACTTTTACCTTAAATGCCCACTTTTGTACTTCAGGTCTGGATGAATATCAATGTAATCACGTAAATTGATTCAGCTACATGTGGAGAGTTTTTGTGTGAACGGGGACGTAAACGTCTTTGTTTTGGCAAGAAATTAATGGATAGGAAAAATTAGTTGTGCTCTGATAGATTTAGTCTCTTTTTACACACAACATTTATACAACATCTATAACAAACTGATAAATATTTAAATACTCTTCATAAAACGCGTACCTTCACACAGTTTTCATACAAGGATTTGACAGAGACAGTGGTTTGTACTTAGTATACAGCACGTGACAAATCCATTCGCTTCTTTTTTCTCACTCACACCAAACAATGTCCTTTTATGCTCCATCCTTCCTGACCTTATTCTCAGTACTTCCAAAAGTTGATCCTACTTTCAAAGTCTTTAGATCTGAGCATAGCCATCTATAACGAGCCCTGCAGTGTTGTGCGGAAACTTCTGTTTGCACGTAGACCGCTTGCAGAACACTGCATCGGATTTCAAATGCTTCAGGAAAATTCATATTGGAAAGAAACATCTCCGCTGACGATACCAAGCTATTCTAGGAAAACAATGTTGGCTTTGAATAGTATTCTAGGTTTGTACAACACTCCCAAGAACTGACTGAGGATTGTACTGACTGGAACAGCTTGAACACGAGGAACATCAGACAGCACAGACTGACAGCAGGATCTTAGATCAGTGTTTGGGAACCATCTAAAACAACCCATAGGTGAAAATGGAAATAGCAGGGCTCTCGTTTTCATCGGAGTGACAAACGGAAGATGCCGAGCCTGGAGTTTTACATATGGCTCTGATCAAGGGCTGGCGGGAGGTTTGGGGGAGGGACAAGACCCCTGACTGTCAAAACTGGCCGTTCTGGCTTTCCACTGTAAGAGAAGACATATGAAAAACCCATCAGCGGGAGCAGTTTATTGTTATAGCAGAAGAGCTGCGCCTTGTAGGTAGCAAATATGGCTTTTACATATCTAATGCTATATTACGAGTTGAATATACTTGTTTTTAGTTACACTGTAAAAATATAATTGTAATTTTACATGTTAAATCTACATGTTAAAATAAAATGATAACAGTAAATCCCTGTTCTATACACAGAGAAAAACTGTAAAACATCTAATCAGACATTTCATGTAATGTTACAGTAAAATGCTGTCAACTGTACAGTTTTTAAGTAAATAGAACCCATCAATGTATAATTTACATAAAAAAACTGTAAACTGATATTCCCAGAATTCCCCGCATGACACTCCACATTTTAAAAAGTATTTAGCAGAAATAATCATGTTTTTTAAATAGTTTTTGTCCAGTTATGTATTTGGACTTTATGTTACATCTTCAGTTTTTTAATGAATGTTTATTGCGTTATTTAAATGTAAAAGTACAAAGTTATACTGAGTAAAGCACAAGTCCAGTCACATTTAATCCTTTTTCACTTAAGTAAGCGAATTAACCAACTTTATCTCCAACCTGATTGTTTTTCTCATGTTTTATGCTATTATTTGCATTCTACAATATAATACTAGCCTGGGCCCGCCCGTACTTCCTGTGATGCTACATTCTATTTCGTGAGCAAAGTTAGTCTGGCAAAGCTGCCGTTTTAAAGCATTTCTGTTCCCAAAAAAGTGGGAACCAATGAGAAATGAGCTCGTTCGGCTTAATTATAATGAACACTAATTGTAATAAAGGTGATCGTATTACTTTAAATGTACTGAAAACTCAAATACAACATTTAAATACCAAAGACGGTCTGTGAAAGCCGTTGTTTATAGCTTGAACTTAATTATTACTTTTAACCAAACAAAAAACATAATTTGCATATGGCCAAATAATTAGTTTTTTCACAGGTCAGAAAGGGACAGAATTTCAGTGTGTGAATTAAAATCAGCACTGACATATTCTTCTCATGTATTATTCATAAAGGACAGTACAAGTATGTGACTAGACAGATCTGAATGTTAACAAAGAAAGATTGGTGACTGGTCAGACATTCTGGAAATTTGCATATGAAAGACTTTCATAAAGAAAGAAGAATTCTATATAAAAAGTAACAGTAAACATTGGCTTGAGGGAGGATACTTACCTCTTTTTCTGATTTCTTAGGTTCCAGCAGGGGGTGCCAGTGTGCAATTGGCTTACGGGGGTATGCAAGCATCTCATTCCAATGGTCTCTACCTAGACCTTCAGCACCGCTGCTCAAACGGCACACACCAATTATCTCATTGTGCCCCACCCTGAAAATAAAAAAAATACAAAATTGTTACGAAATTATCTATACATCTGTATATTCCTTTCATGTAACACAACACTTCACTCATATATATACAAAAGAAATTTTTCCTCATCCTCAGGTCATCCAAGAAATATTACATCAACATTAAATCAATTGCTCTCCAGTGGATCTTCTGCCATGAATGGGTGCTGTCAGAACGAGACATTAAACAGCTCATGCAAACGGGACAATAATCCACAAGTAATGTACAAATTGTGTGTTTGCAATGAATCCAACACTAAAGCATCTATTCAAAATAATGCATTCTCCAGTGCAAATATTGTCCTGAATTAGAAGAGAAATATGCACAAATCAAAAGCAAACGCAGTCCAAAACAGTTCTAAACAAATATATTGATGTGAAAAGAGGATTATTATGGATTATAAACACATATTTTAGCCAGAATCAATTGTTTATAGTTGAAAAATACAGTTTTCACTTTGCATGATCTTAATTGATGGTCTGGACCGAATGGACTGATCGATTATTTATGGATTTGTGCCAAGATTTTTTTTTTTTTTTAGCTATTTGAACCCTTATTATGATGGCACCCATTCACTGCAGACGATCCTTTGGTGAACAAGTGAACAAGTTTCCATAAAGAAACACGCTCATCTGAATTTTGAATCGCCCAAGGGCAAATACATTTTCAGCAAATTTTCCTTTTTTCCATGTACTATTACTTTTTTATAAAAAATAAATAAGTATTATAAACACATCCACACTGGCAATGAACAATATACCAAAGTTTGCATGACCTAAAAGCCTTTTGTTAAAAGATAATATTTGAGTTTGTATGCCTTTTTGCAAAATGGTATCCATGTAAAAATATGTGCATATTCAGAGAGACTAGATGATGTGCCACAGGATAAAGAAATCAGCATACATTTACCTCAGCGGAGCTGAACTTTCCATGAGTCCTTTTGTGAACCCAAGGAAGAGAATTGTGAAATAGCAGTTTCTGACATTTATTAGAGTGTGTGTTTTCTCCGAAACTCTCAGTACCACAAACAGACTGTATGAGACTTGAGAATGTTGGGTAAAATATATATGTACCTGGTTCTTTGCTCGGTCACCTGCCTTTAGATAGGTGAGTGCTTAATGCTCTGACACCTGACCTTTTCCTCTTACTAAAGCACATGAACCATGAGATCATTCGGATGTCTGGTGTTCCTGCTATTCTAATGTTTCTTCTACAGGATGTTATTTGTAATGTAGTTCAGTTTAATTGGCACGACAACCGATGAATGGTACTGGTCAAGCATTTTTAGTTTAAGTATGTGTGAAACGTCTTAGAAAAAATGAAAACAAAAGAGAAATACATCCGTACTTAATAAATCAACTCCCAAATTGCAAAAGTCTCAAGTTATTTCAAACTGGTCAACTGTCAAATAACAAATAAAAATAGTTTTCCTTCATGCTATTACAAAGAATAAGGATGCACAATCATCATAAAAGTATCTTAAATGTCAAATAAGTCCACATGCCACAAAATATGCATATTTGCAAAAATAAAGTAACTGAATTTACATTTTTTGATTAAACTGTCTCTTTGCATTTCAATATATAAAAGAGAAATAGCTGTTTGTTCTACGCACAGGTCATAGTCCATGACTGAGATGTGCAAGCTGACTTGGTCCATGCTTTCTGGAGGGATGTCGAAGATAATGGCCTCATTATAAGTGGGATTCAGGGTGTTTTTCTTTGTTGTGGTCTTCTTCTTTTTCAGGCGTCTTCCATCACAAATGAGGGATACTTTCACATAGGGATCTGCTCAGAAAGAACACCGTTATCAGTTCAGCTCATATAAATGTTATTAATTTCACATTTGCAGCTTGAGTTTTTATCTAAATGATCTTTAAACATATTGTAGTATGCACTAGTTCCAATTAATCAAATCCACAAACAATAGCTTGAAGTTGATGAGAGTATTAGATGAGAAGATTAGAAATGAAAACCGGATATCTTCATTGAGCCATCTTAATATTCAGTGTGAATGGAAAGCCATTGAGATTTAGGACATTAATGGAAAGACTTGACTGCTGACATCAGAGCTGCATACTGATTTCCATCTCTCTCCATCATCGCACAATTTGTCTGATCTATTATGCTTGTACATTTGCAAGCCATAAACTACTTCCAGCTTGGGCAGAACAAATCAGACGAGGAGTACTCATTCTGACATCAAATTTGCTTGGGGCACTTCTTAATAGATATTATCCAGTTCATGTGAATTCAATTTTACTGCAAATGAAAAACGTTTACTCTTCAGCAGATTAAAGTAAAAATGTCTGGTGTGAGATGCACTGTGACCAAGATAGTGTGAGTAATTCATGTTACTGTAGCTTAAAATCATATTCTGAGCATTTCCTCAGACTTTCGGGTTTGATTCGCTCAGTGATGCTGCTTATTTACCTTTGGGAAATTTTGTTTATAACAGACAGAACAAAAGGCAATTTGGAGTACAAAACAATGATTAGAACATGCGGGAAATGCTCATTAACAATATATGGGAAAACAAAAGAGGTTTCCAGAAACCATAAAACCAAATGGAGCAATTATGGGGAGAGTGGTGCCACTTTTTACTTCTGTTGTCCTCTTGGCAAGGAGAAATGAGACAGAGGCAAAACTAATACACATAATTATATTTCAGCATGTGTCAAGAGGTTAAATCATTGAGGAAGGCATGAATGATTTAAATTTTAAAGGAGAGTTTTTTATGGTCCTTTTTATAATATGTAATATATGTCTCAGGTGTCAACAGAACGTGTCTGTGAAGAATACCTTACAGATCTTTTTAAAAATGCCTATTCTGAGTGGAAGCGGAAATACGCAATTTTGGTGCATGTTTCTTTAAATTCAAATAAGCTTCTGCTCACTGTCCCCTTTTTTAGAATAGGGTTGTACTTGTGCCTCTGCTCTACTAAAAAACGTTTGTTTGGTTTTGATTATCGTGTCTATCACACTGCAATCATGCAGATTGAGGGACTGTAATATTCTAATAATATCCGCTTTCTACAATATGAGGGAAAGTAAATCTGAGCATTTGGATTTGCTGCAAAATTAACAATAAATGAATGAAAACAAAATACATTTATTATAAAAAACGATTTTCTCTTGTGTATATAATGGGCCCTTTCTAAATGTATGTTCACATAACAAAAATAATATTTTTTCCCCCATATTTTTTCTAATCTCATGTCTGTTGTTTGGTCAAAGGCAGTAAAGCTGTTGAAACGCTACCTGAATATCCTGTAATGTCCATTGCCTTTAGGTTTCTACATTTGATGACAGTGAGTGTTAATCTGCCTGCCGTAGGTAGATAGCAGAGCGAGAACATGATCTCCCCGAGGTCCACGCTCTCCTGTCACACAGACACACACAAATCAATGTAGCATGATGTATAAGCACATTTTGTTATAAAGGTCACCTTTTCAATTCATAAAGCACCAGATAACAAGGCTAAAAAAACAGTAATTGTGCAATAATTACAGGCACTGTTCCCCTAGGTAGATAAAGGTAGAAAAATATGAGAAAAATGACAATGAAAAGTCAAAATTCAGTCAAAAAGTCCAAATAGACATGTAAATTAAGATAAAAAAATGTATGCCATAATTATGATTTTATCTTATAAATTAGTCTACATTATGAGAAATTATATTACCTTATAATTACCATGTTTTATGTCCTAATTAAGTGAACCATTGCGTCAGTACTGACACTATAACATTTCTTACAGTATCTTTCTCTATTCAGATGCAAAAGTGAATAAGAATAGAATGTCAGTCACTTTGCCATAGTTTCTTTTCGCTATTAGTTAGTCTAGCGCTGCTAGAAGTTATTTATTGGTATCTGAGGATGTGGTCTGGCATTTTGACTATGAAGGTTGGGTTTAATAAGCCTGTGACTCAATATTGAGGTGCACAGGAGTACTGTTTGGGCCAATGCAGCCAATTAGTTATTGTGATTCTCCAAGTCACACTGCTCTCCTGGACACCACTCAAGCAAACCGCTAATTAACCGTCAACACTCCTAAACACACCAGCCTGTCCACCTGGGCACGAGGTCTATCATTTTCCTCACAGCTGATCCAAGCGGGTTTCTTTTAGATCTGTCTAGATAAAATAAACAAATCCAGCAAAACCTTTTAATTGGTGAAACGCAATGCATTGGAACAGTGTTATTTTTAGACTTCAAGACCACCCACTTTTCTGAAAGTTAAGCATGTGCAAGGCAAAGGCGAAGGCTGCTATCTGACTGTGCTGGAGTTAGTGTGTTAGCGTCATCCTCTCAGCGGTATTAAGTCTGGTGTAAATATTAATCACTTTAAATGAGCTCAGTAAGCCACTCTCTGACGGACATATCCCATGACTCCCCTACTTGTGGCTTAATGTCTCTCTAGCCCTCTAAGGTGATTATTTGCAGGTTGCGCTTCAGTATCATATGGGGACTTTTTAAAGTAGATTGATGGATGGGTAAATGGAAGCTTGAGAGATTAAAGAATGCAAAAATGTTTCAGAAAAATATTTGTGAAGCAAGTAAACTTTCAGCAAATAAATAATTGGATATTACTAAACACTGATGTTTCATTGTAGCACAGGATAAAAAAGTTATTTGAGTAAAATAATTATGAAAAACTATGTCTGATTTCCAAAAGAGTAATGATGTGAGACCATACTGAATGTTGCTAATTTTACTATTACTCTGACCAAATTCCTTCAAGGTTCACTCTACTTCAGTCATTAAGCTCATTAAGTTACTTAATGAGTTAGCAAATGTCCTTTTGTCCCAAGTCCACCTGGAAATGTTTTTTGGCCGCTGTCTGTTGGCATCAACTTAAAGGGACAGTTCACCCCAAAATCAAAGGTGTGTCACCATTTACTCATTGTTATTTCAAACCTGTGATATTCTTTCTTATGTGAAATACAATAGCAGAAGTAGGTCTCTTTTCCTTCTAATGATAATGTATAGTCATTTGAGGATTCTAAATCTCAAATATTAAAATATTCTTCTGAAGCCAAAAAAGAAGAGAAATTAAATGTAAGTGACTGCATAGTTGAATCTCAATTATACTTTAAATCATTTTTTGAACTTGAGAGCGCCTAACTTAAATTGTATTTAAATAACAATACAAATTTGAATACAAAAATCCATATTGTTGAACTGAGTAACAACTTAGTCTTTTTTTTTTACACAAAGCTATCGTATGGCTTCACAGGACTTGAATACAGAACATGAGTCATATGGATCATTTTTATGATAATTTTATGGTTCGAGTAATTTTTTAAGCTTGTAATTTTTTTAAACTTGTGCTGTGTGGAAAAGAGCAGCGTTAACATCCTGCTAAACATCTCCTTTGGTGTTCATAGAAAAACAGAATTTTATTCAGGTATGAAATGAGTAAACGTATTGTCCTTTTTGAGTGAACTACCCCTTTTGATAGCTTTGAAAGAAGTGCTTTGAGTTCCAGATTAAAATTTCCTGCCAAGTGCAATAGAATGTGTGCTTTTGTTCAAGGGGCAGCCGGCCTCCTGCCATGAAAGCAATAACCACAGGTTTATTGAATCGCTCCTCTGAGAATTGCTGTAAATCTAGAAAACTCAAAGAAATAAGACTCATCCAGGAGCAGTTAAGATTCATCTAACTTGCCACTATGGAGTGATCAGCTAACCTCAGATGACCTCAGGACCTATTTTAGATGTGAACTTAATCATTTAATATTGTGCTGTGATTGGCAGCACCTCTTATTAGGGGCCGTTACGAAAATTAGGCAATTATTTTGTCCACACATACACCAACAGCATGTGTCAGTCATCTTCTTTTGTCAATTACTACCTTATCTGTGTGTTAATGAGGGTAGGGACTTAGCATCAGCGCGTGTACAGACAACATGTTGAATATTGTGTCTGCATTTTACCAGCCCATGTCAATAATTGAACAAGCTAATTCACATACCTTAGCTGGCATCTAATAGTCTTGTTATTTAGAGTCAATGGATTTTTTAATCTACACAACTGTCTGAGAAGCACAATATAAACTTGCTGAGGTCTCTCTTGCCAACCAAAAAGGAACTATTTGTGCAGAATGCTGCAGATTAACAACATTTACCAGGCTTGACTAACCAGGTTTATATTATACTGTGATATACAGTAGTGGGGTCCAAAAGTTTAAAACCATATAGAGAATTTTAATGCTGGTGTAAAAGTAATCTTGTTCCAAAAAATAAATAAATAAATCATACAGTCCCGTAATATGTAATGTAATATATGAAATAAAATAAAATAAATATTAAATTTAAGATTTAATAAATCTCATTTGAACCTGGATCTGAACATTTGAAAATGTAACAAATAAATAAATAAAATAAACAAATTTAAATTGATAAATAGTTTTTTCTTTGTGCACCTGGCTAGATGTTTTCAAACCAAATATGAAAACGTTTGGAATTTTTATGCAACCTTTTACAATTAAACATATCGTCATGCTCCCAAATTTAATTAATAATTAAAAATGTGTCTTAAAAATCTATTGATCTTATTCATTTCCACCCCATTTTATATTGATAAGCAAGTGATCAATACATACTGTATCTGCTTACTGTGCATCTCTCTGCCCATAAAAAATCGACTTAAAAAGCAGCAGGATTTGTGCTATCATGATTTGGCTAACACATCAAGAGAAAAGAGAGCAGCAGGGTTCTCTTACAGAGGTAGCATACTGAATGTCTTTCCAGATGGAGGTTTCCCTTGAGAGATCAGACACTTCAAACAGATTGTCCAGTATGACCTCCCCGATCATATCGTGCCGTGAGAACCTGTCGAAGTCGAAAACACTGAGATGGAGTTTCCTGACAGGAAGCTCATCGTAGGGTACAGGAAACTGGAAGGACTCGTCAAAGGTGGGGTTGAGCGTTTTACGATGAACTCGTGTCTGAAACTTCTGCTTCCGATCCGGCAGCAGGTAGATCTTGACATACGGGTCGGAGCTGCCGCAAAGGTCCTTGGCTGGGAGATCGAATGCCTTGAGTATCTTGACAAGCAACATCTCGTTCTCATAGTCATAGCGGAGGGAAAAGTTGATCTTGCCGCAGTTTTTGCCACCTTTGCTGTTGCCGGATTCGTCGTTCTCTGTGGTCATTTGCTTGTAGAGTTCAGGCTTGATACGGCCAATGCTGGTTGGCTGCTCATCCACATCATAGTCATCTCCCAGGTCCAGACTTCCTACCTGCATTTGACGGGGAAGGTGACGTTTGAAGGAACTATGCCTGGAAAAGGGAGATAAAGGAGAGAAAGAGTAGCATGAGGGATTTGATGAGTGTTCAGAAAAAGTTGGATTAAGAACTGAACGATTGACCAAGGGAAGTTTTCTTTTATACAGGGGCCACAAAACATGTAAAAAAAAATTAAATTGTAAATCTGTTTCTCTTTAATATAATAATTTCTTATTATTTATAATAAATGATAATGTTATGCTTGCATAATAAATATTATATATTACACACATAAACATCCATATACTGAAACAAATTGTGCAGAAAAAACGTACACAGAAATTTCTGTAATTTCACAATAAATTACAAAGAAATGACAAGTAACACATTCACTGCCTATATATTTAAAAAAAAGGGTCCTGCATATTTGATGGTCTTTGCCATCAAAAGGTTTAATCCAATAAAATACATGGTCAATATTGTGTGGCTTCCCATTCAAATGAACCTGGCCCTTTAATTCTAGTGAAGACAAACCTTAACGCTAAAGACAGCATTTCTTTCATTCATTATGTAACAGCTGTTCTCAAAAGGACTGTTAAGATGAATTACGGTGTATAGTTAATTTAACTGCATATTATTAAATATGAATAAAACCACAGCTGTGCCAAAGCTCCATATAGCAGTGTAAATATCTTTAAGAGCAGCCATATACTGAAGCTCAATTAAATATTACTATTTATTAGACAAATAGTACATGACAAATATTTAATTTCAAGTGGAGAAGTACAGTGCTGTAATTAAGTGTGTCCTGGAACAACCCCAAATGAATCAAGTATGCTTGAGTTGCAGGGATTATGGAGCAGCTAAACAATAAAAACTTGCCCTGAAGTGACACCAAAATACATTATTAAAGACATAAAATAACAAAGCAGTCTCAGATGAAAAGATCCACTCTTCTCTAAATATTTATGCATCGTCAGCGATATTCTTTTCAAATAGAAATATTTTAACACCTCTCTTGTTGGTGTCAGTGTTCAACTGCTCTGTAATGTCTTTGGGAGATTCTGTGATTGATGATGTCTGTTGAGTCCTGCTGTGAATGGTCTGACAGCGTGATTCATAGTATGCATTTCCTTCAGGTTTATACAATACAGCATATTTTAATGAAATGTGTAAATGTGTATGCAGCACTGGGTGTGTAAATGACTGCAGGCACAGGCTGAAAGTATAGAGAAGCAGCAGAAAACGGGAAGGATGGCATGCAGTTGAATTAAGGGAAATATGGTAATTGGGGAACATTCATTTGGGAAATATGTGAAAACATTTAGTATTTTTGTCATTGTGTGTTGCACAATTACAAAATAACTAAATGTTTTCACGTTTTTCCCAAATCATAAAATGGACAAATGGCCCCTACCTTAGGCAAGAAGCTTCCTTTTTAAATGTAGTAATATAATAGTAATATTTATATTTAGTAATATTTAATATTTAGTGATAACATTTATACTTATAAGTGTACAGTAGGTGTGTAACTTGGCACTATTACCTGGTGGATGACGCTGGCTCGGTGGTCTGTCTTTGCATGCGCTGTGTGCGGCGCAGGAAGTGCTCCCTCATGGAGAGCTGCACCTCGGCAGGGATGTCGGGAGAGGTGTGACTTATTTTAACAGCTGCCTCCAGGAAGCCCATCGAGGCCAAAGGATACTTTTCCTTCTCAGTCGCCATAGTGACCTCAGACGGCTGAGGGCTGGGCAGAAGAGATGGTAAATGAAACGAAGGGCAGTCGTCAGGTGCGAGGGCCGCAGAACTTGACGAGAGGGCTTTATTCCTCCAAGGGACCCAGCACAGCTTCCAGGAGACAAATGCAGCGAGCAACAGCAGCGCCAAGCCACACGCTATTATCACACCGATGGGGAGGCCAACAGCGAAGTCTACAGCCGGGCGGAAGCGAAGGGCCGCACAATATGGACAAACAGATGGTCGAAACAGCGAGACAGACAGAAAGAAAAGTGCATTAGAAGGGTCAAACGAGCAATGACTCTCATCTATGGAGTTGTTTACTGTAATCATCTGCAAGTCAAACACTGAATTTGACACCAAGCACACTCTTACAATCAGTGCAGAAATGATGAAATGTAATTAAAGTTATCACAGATACAGGCCTATAGTCTATTTCCAAGGGAACAATGCTAGCGGAAGATGCCGCGGCAATATCAAACACTCTCACTTGCGAAGCTTTCAACCCATCAACGGCTCTTATGCATGTAGGCGGAAAGCAAGCTCAAACTCAGTTCTTCACAATTACTGAGAATTTGCTTGCAGTGGAACAAATGGACTGGAGCAGCTCCAAAACTGCTGACAAGAGGCATGTAAACATTAATTTAAAAGCATAGGAAGATCTGTCATTTTGTGTGGGAGCTCTATAGGAATACAGGTTCTGTGGGCTTTATTTTCGACTGAGGTGTGTTTGCACAGTAAGAAATACTGATTGCATTTTTTTTTAACCCAGCGCTCTCCGCTCACTGCTTCGACCGGTTTGATTTATTTGAAATAATGCATGCTAGGATCTCCCTGGGCTTCCTGAGGAGTGTACAATGTGTCCTTGCTCAAATGGAATATAAATCTATACTGACAGTTCAAAGGGCCCGGGGCCACATCTAATTTAGTCTTTTAGAACTTTGTTCTTCATTCGGTTCCTCATTTCTTGCCAAGTCGTTTGTCATCACGTGACTACTGTAAGCACACAAAACAAAGAAGACTCAAGGTCAGAATGCAGAACTGGAGAAATTAATCAAAACTTTGGGGGCCATTCAAAAAAAAAAAAAAAAAAGTATTTTAGAATACACATTTTAGAATACACACACAAAAAAATATGTATATTTGAACTTTGCATTTATTTGATCAAAAATAAACTAAAACAGCAATATAGAGAAATGTTATTAATATACTCATATTATTACAATTTAACATAACTAGTTTCTATTTGAATACATTTTAGATTTTATAATTTATTTTTGTGATACATTTTTTAGCAACCATTACTTCATTGTCACATGATCCTCCAGAAATCATTGTAATGTTGATTTGAAGATCAAGAAACATGCATGTATTATATTCCACACCACAATTTTAACAGTGGCTAACCCCAGTGATCATTTTATTTAAATGCATTTTTACATTTTAACAATTTTCTTCATGCGTCCTGCTTTAAGCATGGCAAATATATTGGTTTAATTATTTATTTGTTTTGCATTGCATCATACTGTAAGTGCTGATGCGTTCTCTAAAGTTTCTAATAGTTTTGATGTTACAAGCCTTATTTTTGCTGAAGTACCCCGTTTCATGTGAATAAGCTGTCTGGGGTTTTCTGTAAATTCCGTAAACTGCTTTCTCTAAAGTGTCCATTTGAAGGGCTCAGGGTTTATCCCGAGTAGATATGAAATTTCTAGGTCCAGGGATTTATGTGTTCAGAGGATTTCCACATTCAAACGCTGCCATATAGCTGTTTCGTCATCTGAAACGATCCAGACTCTGAAATGTGGATCCCGCTGGTTTGTCTCTGTTGTCTTTTGATTTCTAATCATTTTGGCTAGCCTGCGCAGCTGGACACCCGTGATAATTTCAAGCTGATGTGGCAGTTTCGTTGTGTGCTTAAATAACAATTCAAATCATGTATAAAATTAGTGATAAAATGTATAAGAATGTCAATTTAATACTTTTCGCATTCAAAATAAATTAAAATAACAAGGCACCCAGTGTGATTATTTATGGTAGGCCTATGCAATTTATGGTATGCTGGACATTATGGATAAATTGGCTGTTAATCAGCATGAAGACAGCAGTACAGAAGCCATGGGGCGGTGAAGCAATGTGAGCACTGGGGTTTTCTTCCATCCATTGAGATATGGATAATGAATCCAAACAGTGTGACACTGTGACTCCCCATGGACCTGGTTGCCAACCAGCATGATATTCCACACAGCGCTGGTTATAATACTCAGATAATGAGCCGTGCATATAATAGTTCATAAATGTAATCAGTCAGTCAAAGTGTATTATTCCCAGGGCTGACCAGGACAGAGATCACTTGTTTGAGGTGGTTAGAGGAATCCTTTGAAAAAAAAAAGCCTCACTTGTTCATGGATTAAAATCAAACTCCAAAACTAAGGTCAATGACATGTAACATTATTTTGTGTGTTCACTATATGAAATATATTAAAACAACTTTTTCCAAAAAGCCATTAAACATATTTTTTTCCCTTCTTCCAAATATCACAAATTAGTAACTGATACATTTTTAGGTGGTCATACAACACTGACTTTTCTACCTATTTAAAATGTTATTTATGCAAATTCAAACACACTTACACGATACGATACTATAGCCTACAACAGTGGTTCCCAACCTTTTTTAATTCACGGGCCACACAGCCAAACACATATGTTTCCGCGGCCCACTGAAAAAGAATTTAAACGATCCCGCTTTCTGTGTCGGGTTAACTAAGTACTCAGAAGCAAGGCTGTTATTTGTCTTTATTGAATAAACTGGTAATATATTGAATAAACAGAAAACATACATAACAGATCAGCAAACTAGACATTTTTTATTATATTAACAATATTACAATTTCTGTTAATAATAATTAGCGGCCCCCCTGCAAACGGTAAGAATTGTAATATTTATTTAACATGTTTCTTAAGTTCATCAAGGCTGCATTTATTTAATAAAAAAATACTGGAAACAAAAATAAATATTGTGAAACATTTTTACCATTTAAAATAATGTTTCTATTTTAATATACTTTAAAACATAATTTATTTCTGTGATGCAAAGCTGAACTTCCATCAGACTAAAGTGTCCTTCAGAAATAATTCTAATATGCTGATTTATTATTAAAATGATCAATGCTGGCAAAGTTGTCATGGAAAATATTTTTATTTTTGGAAACTGCAATATTTTCTCAAGATTATTTGATGAATAAAAAGTTCAATAAAAAGAACAGCATTTATTAAAAATATAAACCTTTGCCATCACTTCTTTTTAATTTAACACATCCTAGCTGTTTTAATTTATTTCAAATAAATAAAATAATAAAAATGTATCGACCTCAAACTTTTGAATGGTAGTGAGGATTTCTATTTAAAATAAATGCTCTAAAATAAATCTACCTACCTCTTTTTTTTTTACACAAGAAAGCACAGATCAGTGGAGTGGATTGCGGCTACACATTCCAATTACATACAGTATGCAGCCATACTTTTATTTATTATCCATCTACTCTCCATATAGCTATCATCCTGAAAAAACTACCTCGACCTCTGATGCTTAATGAATCCAGCATTTATGTTTGTGGAACCTGTATCCCATCTCGTAAGCCTCTCTTGGCACTCAGCAAAATTTTCCACCCCAGTGCTGCAGGAGCAGAAAGGAGAACATGCTGTCCTATGAGATAGCACATGAAAGGAGGGGGCTGTTAATTTCCCCCCTCCTCCTCAGGCACAGGGTTCACCAAGGTTGAGCCATGTCTGGAGCACATGAGTAATATCAGGAGGCCTACAAATTCAATTAAGATTTGTTTTGAAACTGAGTCAGAGCGCAAACTGGGGCCTGAGGGTTTTCCCTTCAAATGTCTTCCAATGTAACCTGGTTTCCATAGAAACCCAGCTTTAAGACCCGATGCGTGCCCTGTCAGATCTCATTATCGAATCCCGAGCAAAAACAAAAAGCTTTGTTGTGTGCTCAAAGGACAGTATGAAATGAAGAATTAACGTGTGAGGACATAAAACGCCAGGCGACAAACAACAACATTAAGGGGTCATCTGAACCTTGAAATATAGCCAATTAAATCATGGTCCTTTTGTTAATTACTAGATAAAATTGCAACAGAATGGACTTCCTAATTTACCCACACACAAAGGGCAATCAGGAAGACGGGAACACTGTGTGTTAACCCAAATCAGTGGCCCTCAATTACACAGACTCTCTTCCTCCCACGCATCTCTGACAGCTGATATTTTCAGGACAAAGGGAGCACACTGATAGGAACTGGCATCACAATCAGTGGCCACTATTAGCGAGAGCTCAGAGGAGTTCCATATCATGCCATTGAACTAGATCTGCATCCCCATGTGAACACATTTACACTTAATACCAATGCTGGAATTGGTGGAAGAACGCACTGCAAAGTGTAAATCTGTCTCCTATAGGGTCTATTGCCAGAGGATGTATGCAAATATAACCACAGATTGTCTCTAGCCTCCGAGTCCACCAAAGCCTTGCTACGTTTTTCAAGATCAATTACATCGGCTTGAATAAATCAATGTGACTGCTCAGTAAAGAGCGCTCTGTGATTTTTAGTAACAGTACCTTATACACTATTGTTCAAGAAGAGGACTTTAATCATCAAGGATGCAAAAATAATGTATGTAATAAGAAGGCATTTATAATGTTACCATTATGTACATTCAAAATAAATCCTGTTTATTTGAAGTTTCTATTTATATTTTTTATTTAAAAAAAAACAAACAAACAAAAAAAAACAGTTTGATAACAAAAAAAATTAAGCATATTTTTCACACTTATATTATATTCCACACTTTTGAATGGTGGTGGTGTATCTCAAAAAAAAAAAAAAGTAATAAAAATTACAAGGCTTTCAAATATTTACAATATATATTACATATTTTAATAAACAAATTATTTTTTTATATTATAATAATATATAGAACTAATTGAAATCTGATCAAGCATTTAAAATTGGAGAAAATACAGGACAACAGTTTCCTAGGAGGTCTGAATAGGACAAGTGTAAAAATCAAGGTGCAAGCCTTGAGGACATTCTTCAGTTGGTTGCTTCACAGCATAAATCACAGCACATGATGCTGCATGACATCCCAGGCTTTTTAGGGGGAGCTTTTCTCCTCGCTTCCTCACAGAGCAAAATATCGGCTCTGCAAGTAAATCTCCATGCCACATCCGGGCCATTTTTAGATTGCTCTATTTCATAGCTCCTTCTCCACTGCAATCTCAAATCCCCTAATTCCCCGGATCTCTAAATGGCGGAACACCAAAGCAAACAAAGCCGGGGTTCTCAAACTGAAGGACTGCTGGGAGCAATGCAGAATTCATACACTAAGACTTTGGGAGGTAAACAGCCTCTCAAAGAGCTTCAGGCACATATTCATAAATTCATTGTAACACCGTCTGATGCATCTGGACAATGTTCTTAGCAATGACACACCGTCCCAGAGCTTGACAGACTCCAAGAAGGCTTGGAGAAGAGATTTATTCCATGTAAGTGAAAGTGATCTTAGGAATATCCTGCTCATATAAGACTAAACCCAAGGGTGTAAAATGGGAGCCGAGTCTATCATCAAAACATTGGAATGCTCAGAACTCCACACAGTTTCCTAAGGATAATGATAACCAAAAGACAACGAAATTTATATATTCACAGAATC
The DNA here is from genome assembly GCA_032361145.1 of Enteromius fasciolatus. NCBI lineage: Eukaryota > Metazoa > Chordata > Actinopteri > Cypriniformes > Cyprinidae > Enteromius > Enteromius fasciolatus. The sequence goes on from JAUMHR010000084.1 coordinate 9,543,544, forward strand.
CTATTCAAATACACCAAAGAGACAGGCAGTGGTTTTGGAATATAGCCTTGAATAAAACATCCGGTGAAACATCAAGGAGATTTTTCTTCTTCAAGCATTTTAAATTATGGAAAAAATGGAGAAAGCTAAATATAGAAGGCCTAAAATGTAGATATATAGTCTCATATGTATAACATGAAGTTTTAAATGAAATTTCTTTTCTGCAAAAAAATTACATTTTTTTATTATTAGCTATATAAGCATGCTCCTTTTTTAAAACTGTTACTAATTTTAAAAAAGTGTTCTTTGAGTATACAAAGGTTTACAGAAATAGTTGCTGTTTGATTATTACTGTTTTATTATTACGCATGTGACTGTCGTCAGTGACAAAGTCTGTCAGCGCGTGGGTTTCATGCATCTAACAGCACTGCATTCAAAACGGTATAAATAAAGCATATCTAAAGAATATCTAAAGTAAAACATGGCAGATGGAAGCACACACTGTCAAGGAATGTGCACGTGTCTCAACACAAACTCTGCGCAATGAAGCCGATTCGAAACAGAATCGATTCAGAATCGTTGAAGAGAGAATCGCGATACAACGTTTTTTTCTCTCACCCCTACGCATACATAACATACAAGAATCACCCCATAGCAGATCTATACAGGAGGAGCTGGGGAAGGTGGAGGGTTTCTGAGGCGACTGCAACTGTGTTTGAATGTTGAGCAGCAAACTCATTGGCTGCTGACAGAAAAAGAACCAATCAGCTGCACCACTGATGATATCATTATGTGTGTTCGCACTGCGCCATCTAGAGTTTCATGACAAAACTTTGAATATATACATAGAAGCTGCACTCACATTACTTTTAAATGGGAAAGCACAACACATAATATAGCAGGACAAGTTCACCTTTTAAATAACGAGCTAGTCACTAATAAAATATGTTATTTAAATGTGATTGTGGCAAGCAGTATCAGGGTTTCATTCATCTTATTCAAGTAGATTTGGTCTTGGATGCCTAAAATAAAGCAGCCCCAACCTGATCTCATGGCAATTCGTACATATTTTACGAGGTGGCTAATTCGTACGAATTTGTACGACCTCACTTGTACGAATACATACGATTTATTCTAAATCGTACGTATTTTACGAGATGCCAATTCGTATGAATTAGACAAATCGTACGAAATCGTACGAATTGGCACAAATTGGCACAAATTTGGCACCTCGTATACGAATTGCTCGTGAGATTGTGTTGGCAGCCCGGAGGCATTGCAAGACTTCAATGAAAGGGACTTTTTTGACTATTTGCTTTTGTATGTTTTCTCTGAAAAACCTCCAGACCCCATGGGAAACACACAACTGTTTTCTTCGCACCAAATCCCTATTGATAGAGGAGCTTGTCAATCTAGCCATAAAAATGTAGATTATGAGAAAGCATGTTTTCACTTCTTCACTGAAAACTTTTGAGTGACAAGATTTGGAAGAGGCAACAATTTTGTGAATAAATAAATAAAAGGAATAGTCACGGGTACAGTGGAAAGATGTATGAAGTGAAGCACAATGTTAAGTCTTGCCGTAGCCTGCCCCATGACAACGCTGAGTAATCTGCTCACCTCCTACCTGAATGTCTCACAGGACGGTTCCCATGGTTTAGCAACAGACTGCATGAACACACACACACACGCTATTAAATTCCTGAACTCACATCTTTTATTCGACACAGCTTGATTGTCTGAAGTGTTTATCGATCTGAATCTACCACACAGACCTCTGTGCGAAAGGTGTAACAAATCACATACAGCTGCTGTGCGCCCCCACATCCACATTGCCCTATTAGCAATAACATGCCAGTGCAGATCATTTCAACAGTAGCCAGGTGTTTATACGACAACAAATGATAAACCAGCTGTTCTGTATCTTAAAAGATGCTCACATCTACTGTAGTCAAGTGTGTCTAATCAAATATGATCAAATTAAACATGCTGTAGGATTTTTTATTTATATATTTATTTACATTGAGATGATGTTAAAACAAACAAACAAACAAAAATTGCTCTTCTTTCGAACTTTCTGTTTATTAAGAAAAACATGTATCACAGTTTAAAACCAAAATATTAAGCCACTTGACTGACATTAAAGACTGAATTAAATCAGCTTTGAAACAAATATTATATATTAAATAAATATTTTCAAATATTATATTATTAAGTAATATATTTTTAAATAAATAAAGAGGCCTTAAAAATAAAAACAACAACAACAAATTTTGAACAGTGTACTTTACAAGACATCTTATTACAGGCCAGCACCAAAATAGGAACCACTGAGTTGTATTGACATATAAATATACATATATGCCAGATTTATATATAAATCTGGCATATGCTATACTAAATCACAGTGATCGCACTATAACACCAACACTTGCACATCATTACTTCAGTTTGGCAAAAATATTATGACAGGCTCAGCCTTTTTACTCCAGCAGCTAATGGGGTGAGGCTGCAGTATTTATTCAGGTCTTTGCATACATCTACATTTAAAACATCCATTTCGGAAGAGAAAATTCCTTCTGATGACTAATTTAAACCCTGGTTGATATGTAAAATAATAATCATTTTTATTTTTAGAGCTTCTATTATAATACACCCACTTGTGCTTTTGTATCAACAGAAAACACACTGATTGGAACAACAGAAGAGTCAGGGGGAAGAAGGAATAAAACATCAATGAACATTTTTAATGTTCTGCCTTGATATACCAGCCATACCCAGGACAGCCTCATAAGAGAACTGTCACTGTAATGACTTTAGTCCAACAACAACGTCTAGGTTACGAACGTAACCCATGTTCCCTGAAGCAGGGAACGTAGACGTTACATATGGGAACTCGCCAGAGAGACCAATTGCCTTTGAGCTTTATACAAAAGGCCAATAAATATTGGCGTGCACTTGATAGCGCTCAGGTGCACCTCATCACTGTGTGAGTATAAGAGGGCACGAGCGCTGAAGAGCCGAGCCAGCGTCAGCGCGACCTCAGAGTTACCAGAGAGTTAAAAGGTACCCCTTTTTCGTCACTTTTCAACGTGAAGGGCCCTCCATTGTTTTCAGGTGTTTGGCTTAACGTAATGGTTTGCATGCATAATTTTATTATGTATATTTTTACATTTATTGGAGCACCAAACACCACCCCTACCCTAAAACTACCCACCTCTGAACAATTATAAACACACACACACAGGCAAATGCATGCATTACTGTACAGGTATTTATTGCACAAACTAATCATTAACAAGCAGGGTAAATACAGTACATTACAAACAAGTCGTGTCACATTTTTAAGTCTTCTAAGGCATACAAAGTCTTTATACGAAGAAGAGAGTAAAACACAAGGTTTTAATCACTAAAAATGATCCGTTCACGCGCTGTCAACTGACATCAGGATTCTTGGATTTTTTTGCAGCGCACAAGAAGTAGAGAGAAGACGGAGACAGCGACCACGTTTATTCCTCTCACAACTCAGTCATTTTGCCTTGGAATATTAATATCTTTCAAATAAATTATGACGCTGGTTGTTTCTGCCTGCTATATCTTGTGTTTTATTGACAGATGGTAGGTTTAGGGGCAGGGGTTGGGTTACGTGCTCATTAATGTGTAAGTAATATCATTTAAATAAAACTGTTTTGAATGTTTACATTAAAAAAAAATCACATCAATACATATATGCAATAGTGCAACTATGACGATAAAATGAAAAAGGCATATTCATGCTAAGGATTTCCTATTTAAAACAACGGAGAACCCTTTACGTCAAAAAGTGACTGAAAAGGGGTACCTTGAGCTTCAAAAAGCGACGCAAAAGGGTCTTGACCAAGCGTCAAAATGTGACGAGTTGGAGTGAGACTGTGTTGAATATGCATACATAAATATGTGACCCTGGACCACAAAACCAGCATTAAGGTATGTTGGTTTCCAACCATAAATATAGTAAGTTTTCATTTTTGATTTTGCTAAGATCTTCATTTGGACAACTTTAAAAGCAATTTTCAAAAAAATTATATTTTTTATTGATGTATCTCAACCAAATATTGTCCTATACTAACAAAGCTCATTCATCTTTCAGAGAATGTATAAAAATCAATTTCCAAAAATTGTCCCTGACTGTTTTTGTGGTCCAGGGTCATACATAGAACAACAAAACTGAGACTGATGCCATATATGCTCAACAAATAATTATTTTCTTTTTTCTTCTACAAAAAAGTATAAATCGCATGTGACATTTGACAGTTGACTGAGCTTATGTTTATTTTTAGTGCAGTGGATTCAGGTGTGCCAATTAACTGTGTGGGCTGGCAATAAAAGAGCTGCTGTCTGTCTGCACTGTCCACTGCAGCATTTACAATCCCTTATAATAACTGAACCCATTACACATATCTTCCTATAACACATATCCTGGACTTTAATTGGTTCTATCAGGAGTGATATAAACACAATTTATAGATCTTTCATGGAGAGCAAAAACACATCCTAGAAATCATGCAGGCAGATGCCTTCGGACTGACACCAGGAGCATTATACGAGCGCAGGGAGATTTATGTGACATGGAAAACGTGATAAGGTTTTGTAGGATTTGGCCCACGCATATCCTGGATATCCGCATATTATGGCTGCTTTCATCTGAACATGTATCACAATAAACTCAGCAGGGTTTCATTTCTCAACTGTAAAATTAGATTAGGCTCATTTAATGTTTCACTTCTTTTTACTACAGCTGGCATTGAAATGGTAAGCCCTGTCTGTCCACGGGTAAAAAAAAAAAGCCTATTATGTCTGATTTTCTCTTGACACGTTATTGCTAAAATGAGTCATGATTCTGCCAGTCTGATCTTGTGAAAGTTGCTGTTTTATAAAAATATGGATCATGCATAGATGCTTTCATTTAGCATTTGATTGGATCCCAGAGAAAAAGTGTGCAAACCAAATTGAAAAGCCAAGCTTTTGTGCTTAGCCATTAATATCATGTGTCAGACGGGCCTCTTGGCAGAGAAATTTTATGTAAGAAAAAAAAAAGAGAAACATTTAGCTTGTTGGAAGGAAAAAATAATAGTAGGAAAAATACTGAGTATCAAATGCATTATGATAAGTGCTTTTTGTTATATATCCAAACCTACCCCTTACAGAAAACTTTCTGCATTTTTACTTTCTCAAAGAAACCCTTTCGGTATGTTAATAAGCTTTTGCACCCATGGGGACCTCTGTTTAGGTGACACGAGTCTCCATGAGTCTGTGTGTACTTAGGTTAGGTTAGGTACTACTTAAGTCCCCATCGGGATATATATAAACTAAACCACACACACACAAGCAGTTCTAAAAGTTGAAGAAACTAGAGCGTCAGTAGAAGGTAATATCAGAGCTTTTCACATCCTTTCTTGTCAAAACTGTCTATGTTCATTACTCACAACCAACCAACCTCAGGCCTGCACTGGATCAGGGCTTATTTGAAGGTCAAGCAGACAGTTGTTGCAGATATAAACCTTTATAAATAACATTAATGCTTTTTGTAAATTGCTGACTAATCCGTTGCCTTGATAGCTCAGGGCCTTGATTCCTTCTGGCCTTTGGCCTGTGACATGAAATAAACATCATGTCAGCACTGGAGAGAGCAATGCATCACTTTACTGATCCTTGACTTGACACTGGCATGACAGCGGGAGTCACGGGGCTGTTGGGCAAAACATCACACCGCATTAAGACTGATGAGAACTGAGTGGGGGGTCTCTTTTGCACATTTTCAATGTAGAATAGAACAGGGGGGAAAATGTTCATATTTCAGTTCAAAACTGGGTCCAGGTTTAAAGGCATGTACAGTAGTTCACTCTAAATTCTGCCATTATTTGCACACATGGATGCTGTTTTTGTTTGTTTCTGTGAAACATAAGTGTATTGAAGAATCCTTCACACTGTAGATCGCTTCTATATAATGACAGTTTGGACTGATGTGACATTGGATTACACTCAAGACACTCAACACTCAATGATATTGAAATGATTAATGTGCCATTGTGTGGAGTGAAATAATCTTTCTATTCATAGTTCAATATATTTCAAGTTAAAATATACTCTGAGTAGCAAAACCGAATGCTATAACTGTTTGTAATGTCTGAACTTAGGGAATAATTCAAGGAACTCACCTAAATATGTAGAAAATTCTGGTTTATTTTAGTTAAATCACTTAAATTGCCATTCTATTCATGTAGCGGAATTCTGCTTCATTCTAGTGAATCCGTTCATTCAGATATTATATTTAATTGAACAGTTTAACAAAATAGATTCACCAATTAACAGGTGTATGTTATTATTGACCAGTTGTTGTTGCTGTTAGCTAAAGGAAACGATTAATATTTTCCAATAGGGTTAATTAATTAAGGTTAATTAAAGTATGAACTAATATTAATTAACAATGAGCAATGCATTTGTTACAGTGTGTCAATTAAAAGTACAACTACACAAATGGTTCATGTTAGCTCAGGTCCATTAATTAATATTAACAGATAACTTTAGATTTTAATAATTAATTAGTAAATAGCTGATAAAAAGCGGATATTGCGTCATTAATGAACAGGGACGGTTCATTATTTAAATCTTTTTTCTTTGAATTTACAAATCCTACCGAACTTTTGAGATGTAAGTTCACAACTGCATGAAATATATAACACTGTGCAAGTGTTTTTTGGATATTTTATTACATCTTACATCTTGTGCCTTTAACTTTAAGTGCTAAAATGATTAAAACTAAAAGTAAAGAAAATAAAGATAAATATATATATATATATATATATATATATATATAAGGCTACTAAAATGACAAAAGCACAAAATGAAATTATGAAAAGAAACTAAATGAAAGTTAAAAATATTAAAAGGAAACTTATTCAGAACATTGATAGATACAGTAATTTAAGTGTTTTTGGCCTGGTTTTGTTGTATTTAAAGTTACCTGCTTTATTTGAAAATAAAAGATATATATTTTGTTTTTAATTCTATATGAAAAAAAAATTCTTAAGCATGTTATGGTTTTGCTATATTTTTGGGGTGAACTATCCCTTTAAAAACAAGCACTGTTCTCACCACGTTCTGTGCAACATTCTTCATTTGCCTCGACACATTAAAGATTGATTTGCTGATCCCGATTAACTGTGAAGAAACGTGTTTGCTGGCCGCAGGATGTTCCCCTCATAGGAGATAGTTTTACAGAACCTGCTGAAGTGTTTGGATTTGACAAGTGTCCTTAGTGTTGCTTGAGGGAGAATTTCCCATTAAAATAACATGAGTAATTAATACTGCATGGGTAAATTATTGACAGAACACACTACAAACTACTGCAGCACACAAAGGTACTGTATACATAGAGCTTTCTCTCTCTGCGTGTGTGTGACTACCATAAAAATGAGATCCATTCAAGTTAAACAGCCAGCAGCTGCTCTCCCAGTCTCACAGAAGCACAATATCTAAATCTCTGTTTACGTTTCACCAGCCTGCATGATGTTATTTTCAATAATTTTCCACTCAAAAGTGTAGACTTGGCCTGATCCAAAGTAACACCCCTGGGGAAGAGTGCTACTGTGTTTTACAGTTATAAGACAGATAGCTCCTTTACTGGTTCTCTCTGGGGGTTAACACACACACACACACACACACACTCTCTCTCTAAGCACATCTCACACCTCGCCACTCAAATTTGCCACCTGCCAGTACAGACTTTACAAGTTACAAAATCTGTAGTGTCTCACTTGGTTCACACATCCAGCTGTTACATGGAAATTCTTTACAGTTTTGTCAACCAGTGACATTTGTGAAGCCCTAGAGTGTCCTGCAGGGCCAGAACCGTTGGGTAATCTCTCTCCTGACACTGTCAGCTCATATGTAATGTTGTTAAGGTCTGTTTACAACAAGTCAGATACTATGACACTTTGCAACAGCAAACAAAACAACCTGATCTCACAGAATTGCGTGAAATAACCACGAACTCTTAAAGCATAATTCCGTGTTAGTATCACGTAATGATCAAAAATTGCGTGATGGGCTCACGTAAAAGATTACAATGTAATTCA
>JAUMHR010000084.1:9559716-9590731 GCA_032361145.1 Enteromius fasciolatus
TTAGCTGATTGCTAACAGCTGTGGGCAATTCGTCCAGCGATCCACCCGAACTATGTTATTGTCAAAACATTTATTAAAAATTGGTATTGGTAATTGGGAAAAAAAAGGAAAATTATGACTACATATATAGGGTTTTAATGTAAAAAGTTGTATATTTAGAACTTATATTTAGAAATTTGTAGAAATTTGGCAAGACAGGCCTTTTTGAATCAAAAAGGCCTGTCTTGCCAAATTTCTACTCGCATGCCATTTGATCCTTTCACAAAAATTTTCAATTACTGTCTGATTGCCTCATTCAAAGATCGTTTATGTAGCCACAAGCAATTTTTCTGATTTGAAATTTAAAGATGGCATGCAATCACTTGATGAGATCAGTTTTCTCTCCTGAAACTATAAGGTGAGAGGTGAGACATGATAAAGGCTTGACTTTTACAAATTTATAAAATAACTGTCAGTATGTTTTCTAAATCATGATTTGTTACTTGATGTATTAAAGTATTTGATTGCACAAAAATCTGTGACTCAACAATAATTTTCTTTTAGGTAACGTGAAAATATTATCAGATTTAGTCAGGGTGGCTAATTTTTCTCTGTAGTCCCAGGGCAAACAACAACAATTAAAAAACTTCTACATATTGTGCAAAAATACATATATACAACTTTTAACATTAAAACCCTATATATGTAGTCATAATTTTCCTTTTTTTCCCCAATTACCAATAGCAATTTTTACTAGTTTTAGTTTAGCTCAAGTTAACTGTAATACTGATCTGCTCAAAGTGAATTTGCAAGTTAAAACACAAGCAGTCCTTAAAGCAAAGAAGCATGGATTAAAAGCCGTCTCACAAGGTTAGATAAAAGATAAAAAAGAAAAACAAACAAACAACAAAAAATATTATTCATTCTTGTGCAAGATCATTCACATGATGCAATCTTTTTCTTTTTGTCCCTGATGTACCATGATAGTACGGTTCTGCTCATTCACATTATGCCCATAATGTCAGCCCCTACTGTCATGGGCATAACTGCAGGGGGTTCAAGATAACACTTTACAAGAAAACACAGCTTCTTCAACTGAGCGGTTTGCAGGAAACAAGGAAGATAATGTCTGTAAAGCTTTGTCATTGTTGGAGCAGATGCTCTTGCTGCACCGAAACACCCAGACTGTCTGTTAACACAGCATGGCACAGAACGAGAGGAAGAGTTTGCTGCCAAACATGCTTTCTAATCTGCATTACACCGACAAGGAAGATATTACATGCCATATAATGCATTTGCAATGATTGACTGCCTCTAAATAACACAATGAATAATAAGTACACAAAACTGAAATCATTTCTAATGAATTAGAGTCAAAGCTACTAAACCTCATATGTTTTAGTTCCTATGAAATTCTAATTTCTGGCTTTTAGTTAAAGTTTGTTAGCTTTGAGGTTATCTAACTGCAGGTGTACTCTTAAGCACTGCTCTCAGGAGGTATTCCAGTATAATGATGATGACTCATGTCACACCACAAAGATTTTAAGCAGTAATCGTATCACCTGAGACTGATCTTAATACCATGTGTAAACAGGGTTATAGGGTGTAACTGCTAATGACTCATTTTATTTCTTCAGAAAAGTGCACTCATTGTTAGGCCATAAAAGCATTGGAATTTGCTTGCAATTTGGTCTGTAAAGAATGAAGTGTTCTCATCCAATTAGCAATGAGGGTGCTGAAACCTCTTCCCTCCCTTCATTAATCTGTCTAGCAATTACCCTGCAGCTTTGGTGATGCAGATGGTGTAAGTTGACTCTATTATGCTGCTGTTCTGGTCAAATCAAGAATAGGCTTTTCTGTATGGACACACAAATGGTACAATGTGTTTCTGTTCTTACTCTTGAGATGAGCAAGAAAACCTTCGGTAACAATCTAAAACAGAATGGGGGAGATTATATTATATATTATTTTATATATATATATATATGTTTCAGAGATTCTTTCTGAAGGTTATAGAATTATTTCTGTAGGTGGGTGAAAGTGATAGCCTTCTGAATATACTTGCCTACCAAATAGTAGGTGAAAAGAAACAGTAATAGTAGGTGTCCAAATTAAGAGTATTCATAAAAAAGTAGGCGAAATGTACCTAAGGCTGGGCAATATATTGCATGATATATTCATGCATCGCGTCAGTAAAGCCTAAAAAATGAAATAACAGTGAAGTAAAGTTATTTCATTTTTGAAATAAACAAATTAACTGTCAACAGTGTATCTATAAAATAAGTTGCTCAGTATTAAAGTGCCCCTATTATGCCATTTCAAATATGATCTTTCATGCAGTGTGTCATGTAGCTGTATGTGAACAAACTATCTGCAAAGTTGTGACATCGACGTCGATGAGTAGTCAGCAATTGAGTCTTTCTCTGTTACGGATCCACTTCACTAAGTAACATATCTGCATAATGTCCGCCCACGTTCTACGTCCCGAACAACTTGCCCTGCCCACAAACAGTACAATTTCATTGCATTATACAGTGTTGAAGTTCACAACCTAGAGATGTGCCAGATTTGCTTACAAAAGCAAATTGCGAGCACTTTCCATGGTAGTCCGTGCTTACTAGTTGATGTATGCTTTCTGAAAGCATCCCTAGTAATGTCAGAAAGACAGCGGAAGACCAATCATAAAGGGCTGCGTCATCTGACCAATCACAGCAGTGAGGGCTCACGGAGAGGCGGGGTTTAGACAGACTGATTCTTCGAACTGTTTCACACAAGCTGTTTACGAATCATTTAGAAATGGGGTAAAATTAAATCTATTTTTGGAGAAAACTAAAAATAGTGTTTTTTGACCTTGCATACATGTAAACCTGTTTTAAGAGACTCATAAAACAATATTAGCAACTTTTAAAATGGCATAATGGGGCACTTTAACTTGTGTTATAACCATTGAACAGAAGCAATATTAGATAAATCCATACTAAATAGCAGCACAGCTATGAACCACATCACTCTTGCTCATGTAATATTTCCTTATTAAATTAAATTATACAGAGGCACCAGTTTAGTTTATATATAGCATATCCTGTTCCACTGGCAATATCCGATAATGTGGCTGAAGCGAAGCTTGACGTTATTGAAGATGCTTAACTAAGGATCATATACCGTAAAGGGCGAGCTGTTTTAATGATTTGTATAGACACAGTTTATTTGTATCCATCAGCTGCAGCTTGTACTTTATTAGACTGACTGGTTTTCACACCTCTCTCTTTTCAGGCCCCGGTCCCCTCAAGCTTGGGCTCCAACAACACACAAAGCAACAATTACCCCAGTGTCAGAAAGACACATAATAATCACGTAAATTAGCCAGTGCTGTTGGACTTGTCGTAGCATCTATTTGCCTCTGTTAACACCAGTGCAGCAAAAGTCTATTATCTTCTCGAGCCAAAATGGCTGCTGGCCAATTTGCAGGGTAAAGACTGTGTTTTCTATAACATACTTGAGACGCATATGAATTATTGAAAACATATTTGCATGTAGAGCACAACAACAACCAAAAAAGTGGCTTATTTTGCACTACAGCTTTTTCCCCCCACACCTGCAATGCAAAACTTTCTCCATCCTTTCAAAGAATGCAGCAGAGTCTGATGAATAATCATCTGCTACTAATGTCCTCTGCAGGGAGTCTGCTTAATAAAGCCATGATGGGATTGTGAAAATGAGGTACAATCTAATTAGAGCTGATGTGGAAATCTGACACATCACCTGTGATCTGGCATCCATCATTTCAATAGGTTTGCATGTGGACAAGGACAACTGTGAGGGCGTCAATCTGTTTTCAGTTAAACAGAGCTCCAAACTTATAGAGGTAAATGTTGTTTTTTTTCCCCTCTACTGGGCGTCTCATCTTTAGACATCTGTTGACTGTTAATAGGATTGTGCAGGGCTTTCCATCCATCATCCACAGCCACACTGCGTCCTGTCATCCCCGAACAGCATCTGTGCTTCAGTACCCAATCCCATGAAGGTTTTCACGCTGGAATACTTTCAAACTAACCTGGAGCCATGTAGTATTTACCTCAGTGTGCTTGGAACAGACATGCTTGGATATAAAACACAGAAACGTGGTATTGTTTTTGAGTTTGCCAGAGATTAGAAATCCCAGACGCACATGTTGAATGCCTCGGCCTTAGACAAGGCTTCTGACATTTGAAAACACCAAAAAATTGGCATGTTTACAGAATCGCAATGATTTGGCAGCCAGTAAAAAGGCAGGAGGAAATGCTGCAAAGTGATAAACAAACCACATTTTGTCATTGAGACGAGCAATATTATCACCCTCTCGTACAATTATCTCACAATGTGAAATTTTCTATGCAAATTACTCCTGAGGAACGTTTCCTCCCACTTTTCAAATGCAGCAAGCTGCTTGACATTTCCCTCTGAAGGAAACCAGACACTTGGTTTGCTCAACAATATAAGAAAAGAGCCTCTATTCAGCTTTTATCTGGCACTAGTGATTCACAGTGATGGTCCGATAACATGCCGTGGCATTTAGTGCCCCCACGGCTCAGCCATGGATGCCAATGGTGGGCTGGAGGGCCTTCGATTTGCCTAGTGAGGTTAATACAAAGTGACAAGATTTTTGTCTACATTCACTTGACACATTTCTTCCAAGCAGGGGTCTGTCAACACATCGACATAGCAGAACGACAAAAACAAAACCGGCCAAAAATACCTCCAGTCTGGTTGCCAGCAAATTGATTGAACAAAAAGCAGCTTCTGTGTGTTTAATGTTTTTCATATATAATAAATATTAAAAACAGACATTCTAAATAAGCTTTAAAAGCACATTAAAAAAAATGTATTTGGCTTGATTCAATAAAAAATTATTGGTTTTAATCCAATGCTTTTTGAATATTAACAAAGAATAATACAATTCTAATAAATGTATTATGACTGCTTTTAATGCAATGCATTCTTTAAAAGTCAGTGCTTTCAGAGATGTGCTCATTCATTACAACTTTCCAAGCCCTGTTACTGTATATCACCAAAAAATTAAATAAAATAAAACTGTTTAAATTAACTTAAAAATTTTGTTTCAATTAAATTACCTTTAAATTGAATTAAATTTATTAACATTTATTATTAAATTATTTATGTTTTAACAGATCAATGGGACCCTAAAAAAAAGAAGTTTCATATAAGGCTTTCACACATGATCAAATGTTTTAGTCCACCTCTAATAATAATACAACATAGTTCTGATAAAAGCATGAGCACAGAGTAATTTTGTCTGTCACGGTTTATAAGTACTGTAGCAAATCCAAACTATTTTTATCTCTCGGGGACACTGAAACGGTTATTGCCAAAGCAATTTTCTTAAGAGTATCATCTGATAGGAATCTTTGTCTGGCAGTGCTGGCAGTTGTGGACTTAAATAATTATTCCCACTACAACCCACACAGGAATGCAGTCAAACTGTGAGTGATGCTAGAGAGTAAGTCATTTTTATCTTGATACCAGCCTGGCTCACAGTTGTTCCAGTTTCACAGTTGTTCCTGAGCCAAAATAAAGCTATTTCTAATTTAAATTAGATTCTCACTCAGAAAAACACCATTAGTAACAACATAATCCACCTCTACAAGCAGCAGAACCATAAATCTAAACAAAAGGTCTGGTCATTACCTGAATCCTTGTGGTTGTAGTCTTGATTGGAGATGAGAAAGAGGAACTCCTCACAGGTGTTGTGGTCTAGCCGCGGGCTGTCCTGCGTACAGAGGTCAACTATGAGAGACACTGCCTTCTGACAGATCATGTCATGCCCCTTTCCGGCAGCAGTCATGCTCCCTGACGCATCCTCGGCGTTACTGCCTCCTCCAGCAGGATCCGAACACACCCCCTCTCACCCACAGTGCCGCTGAAGCAGCCACATGAACGCAAGTTTCTCCTGCTGCTGATTCTTATTGTTCCTCAAGTGCGTGTGCAAGAATGTGCGTGTGACAGTTTTGTTTGTGCATTTACGTGGGTGTATCATACAAACGTGTGTGTGCGATGCTTAATGATTCACTAACGGCCCTAGGTATTCCAGAGATGGCATTATTGCATCGAATTTTAGTCTCAAGATCCACAAATGAAATGCAACAAATGAGTCCAGCGGCGCAGGAGGGGGGGCTATGATTATACAGCGCTGAGCATCTGCCTCCTTCAGCCCTTCTTTGCTCTCCGCACCCCCGCATCACACCAATGCCTGTAATGAAAAGCCTTTCATTATGACCATTGGGCTTGTTTTTCTCAGGTCGATGTGTCCCTCAGAGCCGCCTCCTCGGAGATCAGAGCCCTGTGTGCATACGTGTGAGCAGAGGGAATAGTGTGTGCTTGTGTATGTACCGTTTGTGTCTTTAGGAACACTATGTGGATGATTCATTACTCTAATTTCTGTTTTATGATGACTGTAAATATATGTGAATGTTTGTAGTTAACTGTGTTTACATATTCACTGCCGATGTGATATATGGAGACTTTAATATGTTCAGAGCACTCAGTCAACAGCTGTGTTAACTTCATGCAACTAAACTGCCAAGAGGAATCAGCGTTATGGGGTATCTGTTTGTATCTGTAAAGAAAAACAGAAGATATAAATATACACGTTTAAAACGTGCATGTATATGTATTTATACAGTACAAATGCACACAAACATGTAGAGGTTAAAATTTGAGAACAACATACATATTCATATATTTCAGGTTCTTAAAGGTGCTCTTTGCGATGCTGTTTGACGTCACTTCCGCTGACGTTTCACCTAAACACAAAACAAAACAGAGCAATCTCCCCTCAGTGTTTCTGTAACTGCTGTGAACGCGCAAAGCGCATTGATACGAAAGGTGGCGCTAAACCAAGAGAGACAGCGACAGAGCTAACATCAAGCTAACATGTCTAAATAAAAATAAAAATCTTGCCACCTGTGCATCGGTTTGGAAGTCAGTTCTCTCCACCGTTCAAACGAATCCCCAATGTAAATCCGGGTCTTGTTTCATTTCTTCTCAATTTCTCTTCTTCTCACCTTATATTCCTCAGAGCGTCTTTTCTTCGGTCGTGCCTCAGCCATTTTCCAAAAATAATACAAATTATTCGGCTAACCCAGTCTCAGATTTGCGCTGTACACCTCTGTCTATTATGTGCACGCGCATTAAACCCCACCTCTTCTTGATGATTGGTTGGCCTAAGTTGGTTTTTGCTTTGGTGCACATCCTGTGCCCATAGTGTTTGTTTTGGTATTGCAGCCTCTGTGTTGTCTTTTGAGACCGGGTTTTTTCCCAATGTATTCAGAGAGCAGACAGCAAGACGATCAAGGGGTGAGGCATACGGTTTGAGATAAAAATGAAATCGAGCTAAAATCATGCAACATCGCATAGAGCACCTTTAGGTTATCCATTCACACTTTATATTAGGTGGCCTTAACTACTATATACTTACATCAAAGTAAAATGTACTTATTGTTGTCATTTTATTGTAAAATTCTTGCTGCTTTTGGTAAGGTTAGGGAGAAGTTTGCTGGTATGGGTAGGTTTAAGGTAAAGGTATAAGGGATGGGTGAACAGCGTAGCTGTAAATGAAATAGCAGAACTTAAAGGTGCCATTTATGCATTGATACAATATTTAAAATTATTTTCTGATATCTACAAAGAAGGTATGTGGCTTAAGTAAGGGCAAAAGAAACAGTATTACATGTGCATTTATATCCCAGGATTTCTCTCTAGAATTTAATGGTCGGTTATTGGTATCAGGTAATTATACTGTAAATAAAACGCAGGCATCAAGGAGCCCCTATTACTCTTATCACTGGTTACATTCGCTATAAACCTCAGTCAACTCTTATTGCTCGGTTTATGTGGTAAGTTAAATCATCTCAAGGTTACGTTTTTAACCCTAGTTCCTCGAAGGAACGAGACACTTCGTCGACAAGATACAAGGGGGAACGCCTCCAGTGTGACGGCTCTAAATAGTATGTGCAATCAGTCCAATGGATGGGCAATGTCATAGATGGATGACATCATTGGCTAGGGAGCATAAAAGCACTTGGAGTGCAGCCGGCTTCAGCTTCAATGTCATGAAGCGAGCGCAGGCAGGGATACCGGAAGTGTGGTTACGGCATGCGGCGTCTCGTTCCTTCGAGGAATGAAGATATCAAGGCCTTTGAGGGCATTCAACACTCCACTAGTTAAATGAGCTTTGACACAGCATTGGCGGGAGACTCTTCTGGCCGGTCTCCCTTAAGGGAGAAGGACTGAAGTCCTGCAGTACAATCGGCTGTGGTGTGACAGCAGAGACCCTCAAACAGGGTATGGATGAAGGGTCCACTGCAATCTGAGATCTCCCCTATGGGCTCAACAGGTGGCTCTAACACCATGGCCAGATCCCATGTAGGGACTTGGGATCGTACTGGAGGCCTCAACCTCGGGCGCACTGTGGAGGAAACATGCAACCAGGGGGTCTCTAGCAAATATGTGCCCACCAAGAGAGGCGTGGTAGGCCGATATTGCCACCACGTAAACCTTCAGGGTGGATTGGGTGACTCCAGTGGAGAATCTGGCCTGCAGGAACTCCAGCACTGTACCAATGGGCAATTAACTGGATCCTGCTGGCATTCTCTACACCAAGAAGGGAAAAGTTTCCACTTCAGGGCATACAGTTTTGTCATGGCCACCATCTCCAGGCAGTTGATGTGCCACGTGAGATGGTGACCACTCCACAGACCGCAGGCCACTCATGACCGCTACCCAACCAGTGAGGGACGCATCCGTTGCTAGCATTACGCGGCGACAACACTGATGCTGGAAGGTTTTCACTTTGATCATGTGAAGGAGGTTTCCCCTCAGGGAAAATCCTCTGATCCTGAGCCACAACTGTAGGGGTCTTATGTACAGCAGGACAAGGTATCACATTGGAAGCAGCTGCCATCCAACCCAGCAGTCTCTGAAACTGCTTTACGGTGAGTGACTGGACTTCTCTCACTCTCGCAACTCAGTCGAAAACCCACACCACTCCAAGGTAAGTGGTTCTCTGTGCTGGAGAAAGCACACTTTTCTTGGCCTTCAGCCTCAACCCCAACTGTTTCATACGAGCGAGGACGACACATCGATGTCTGATCACTTTGTGCACCGACTGTGCTAGAAACAGCCAGTCGTCAATGTAACACTTACAATGTAAACATTCGGGGTGAGAGTGCAAGGCCAAAAGTAAGAATCCGATATTGGTACGAGTCGCCCCAGAATATGACCTCTCGGGAACATCCTGTGTGAAGGATGGATGGACTTGTGGAAGTACAAGTCTTTTAGATCTATTGTGACAAACCAGTCATCACACTTGATTTGGGACACAACCTGATTGATGGTAAGCATCCCGAACTTCAGTTTCTTTACTGAGCGGTTCAGGAGCCTGAGATCTAAAATGGGCATCAGCCCTCCTTCCTTCTTTTGAACTATGAAGTACCAGCTGTTAGGGCTGTTAGATCCCGGACTCTCTTTCATAAGGAGGACTACATCGATGGCCTCTTTACTCAAGAAAGTATCTACTTCTCGTTCCATAACCACAGCCTGCTCGGGGCTCACCAGCATGGGCAGAATGCCTTCAAATTGCGCAAATGATGCATGAGAACAGTGTGAGGATCTATCTCAGAGGTGTCTCAACGTTTATAAGAATTCACTGCAATGATGAAAGCAAGTTTCATTTACTTGGGGCAAACATTATTTTTGTTGTTAAACTGGGGAAAGTCGTAGAGGAGAAAGGGTCATGGTTTAGGGGATGTTTTCTGCAGCAGGTGAATGCTTTTTTTTTCTCCTGCAGAGGCATGCAATTCCTTCCCTGCAAGCATCACACAGTAAATTTTCATGCAAGAATATACTCCTGTCACACTGCAAAATGAGTAAACAGTTCTTTGAAGCTAAGAACATTGAAATAATGCAATGTTATGGCTGTCACTGAATGGAAGAGACTGGAAAAAGAGTAGACCAAGATCACACCAGAGCTATGAGAGAATCTACTGATGTCCTGAGGCCACAGAAGTGCTGAAGTCATTCAAAACATGAGCTTATACTGTAACTACTCGCTGGTTGTTAAAACAATCCACGCTTCCAATACTGATGTCCATACGTTTTATTTTGGGGACATGGAACACCGTGAAAACTCTGTACAAACAAAGAAACATAATTTACACAACAATTTGAATGACATCAACACAAACAACATATGTACCGTATTGGCCTCGAAACCAGCAGTAGAATAACGAAGAGCTGTAATATACCTGTCTGAATTCAAGTCTGGTCATTGAGTTTATACAAACGCTTCCAGGTTAAATTAATCAGAAGGATCACATGACCTTCAACGTAATAAAACTTAAGAATACAACAAACAAACACCATACCAACAAATTAGAAAAATAAACACAAAATACATATCCAGATTATGAAATTATGAAACAATACACAATATAAATATTAACAACGGACACAGCAAATACATAATTCATAAGTGACCTATCAGCGCCAGCTACATATACACTTCCTACTAATTTCTGACTGCTGTAACCTTCAAAATGTTACTGTAATGCTACTGATCACTGTGTTTTTGTTGAAGTGCCTTGGCTATCTTGTAAAACACTGTCCTACTAGCATGGTATAAGCACAACTAGAATTTTTTTTACATTTTAAACAATGAAGACAGTGAAAAAACAATGTTCATAAATTTTCATCTACACTGTATAATCTCATTATTTTCTATAATACAAAACAATCAATTGAATGCACTGATGAAACTAAAAATTCAATACATTCAGTATATATATATAAAGCTCCACTGCACCGCTACGCTGTAAAAAATGTCAACCCACAAAAACTCACTAACGTTCAATTGCAGCCTTACAAAAACATGATGACCAGCAGTGATGAGTTCACTGCATTTTTTTAACACTCTGAAATTAATTGCTGATGACAGTCGAGTTAAAACCCATAAAATCAAGTAGAAATAAACCATTTTGACAGCCTGTGGTTAAATGGACTAAAATAAATATGAGATTAACAAAATCTTACATAACGTAACACACACAGTATAAAACTATAATATAAATGTAGTACAATAAACATTTACATTCTACTTATCCACTTTAAATACAAATGTACTAAAAATATTCTGATGCAACAGGTCAGGTAAATTACAGTCAGGTAAACTGCAGGAGAATGCAATTAATCTGATGTATTTCACCACATTTTGTCACACACACCATTTGCTGATGTTTTTTAATAAAAAAAAAATAAAAAAAAATGTATAAACACACCCATGCATGGCTTTCCTAAAAGGCTTTGTAACGGTTCACTTAATGCTGTGCAGCTCAATGCAATGAGTTTCATTGAATTAAAGATGTGACACAGAAGTAGTAGCTTGCTAATTGACATCTTAATTTACTGCTTATCCTCATCCAGAGTCCCCTGATAGTCCCTGTATATTAAGAACAGACTCAGCAGTCTAAGGTTTAGACTCATGATTTTTCTTTCTTTATCTGCACTGTGGACCCTGACGGGTCAGATGAACCTGTTTGTACCTGTTTGTCTATAATAAAGGGTTATTCCATCACAGCGAGAAATTATTAGATAAATGCCTCCGTCAGGCAAGGGTTACACAGTGCCATAGGGAAAAACATCATTTTATTACTGCGCTGTGCTTTGCAGTGATATCACAGTGTCATGATTAGACTAGCAGACCTATAATTCTCTTTCTACTGTATGTGGCTCAGACAGACTTGATGTCTTTATAGCAGGGCATTAATAAGAAAAAAAATACTTGGTCAGAAAGAATGATGCTTTTCGGGAATCTGAAATGTGTGTCATCAGCCAAAGGCCTTTTTGGCCCTGTAAACTTCCAAATAAAATCTCTTAAAACATATTAGCTTATTTAATTTGTCTACATCCAATGTATTAAAAAATAAAGAAAATTAGTTGTTTTTGTAATTTCCATCATATCGTGATGTATTGTGTTTAATGGCAAAATGATTAGAGGAAAAAGCATTAAAAGCAGTTTTATTGTCCCTTCATATAGCAGAAGCAAAAATAGTTAGATTTAATGATATTGAACACATAAAAGTGAGACATAAAAGTTGAAAAAACACCCAAATATACAATAATATTCTGTAACTGGAACAGAATCACCACTCCAGGACTTATCTTCATCATTATAAACATGATTTTGGCAATGTTGTGTTTTCCACTGAACACACAGGGTTAAGCAGGTGCTCACATAAACTGTTTTTTTCCCTTCTGCATCATTAGATTGTTATTTCTTCTGGCTGCACTGATCTGATTGTGAAAAGTGAGGGATGACAGGCGTTAGAGACTCTGCCACAGTGGAATGGCTAAGGTGACACTTCGGTTATTCATGCTCATTCATGTTCACTAATTTCCTCCAGCAACTCAAATCACTCCACTGACGCAATCTCAGTCTCTCGCCGCAGCCTAAACAGAAGTGAACTGCACCTTTTCATTAGGGCCATTTCAGCTTAATAACCAGAGGCTAATCAAAAAATAAATAAAATGAGTAGGTCTGATTGCAATCAATATCGGATTGTTGATGAAATGTTTATGGTGTGATATTTCAGCGGAATTGTATGAATTTGCAATAAACTGATTACATTTAGGAGCCAGTAATTATATATAGATATATAGATTTGCCAGTTAGGATGTTGCTTGGTTGCTTGTAGCCCAGCTGTAAACAATTCTGGTGTTTATTGTAAAGTTGCTAGTGGCTGCTTTAAAAACTTGGATGCAAACCTTAATCTCAAAAGTGATTGTTACATATAAAACAAAAAAAAGAATAGACCAATGTAGTGTAAAAATGAGTGCTGTCGAACAATTAATCGGGATCTATTGCATGTAAAATAAAAGTTTTTATTTACATAATACTATATATTATTATATATATAAAAATGTATACACATACAGTATATGTTTTGAAAATATTTACATGTATTTACATGTATATTTATATTCATGTTTTATATAAAAGTATATTTTAATATCATTTGAAACTACTCATAATAGATTTAATTCAGACAACTAAAGTTAATTCCAAGTGTTTGGAGTTTGTCCAAAAGCAGTGATGAGTCTCTGAAGTGACAAGGCCATACCTGCAGGTGAAAAACTTCTCTGTCTGCCTGTCGCATGGTATAAGAGCCCGCTTATTCAAATCATGCTAATCAAGGCCTGTCTAACGCTACAGACAGAAGTGCTTTATGGGATACATAAACAAAACAGAATGCATTTTGTTCAAATAGAAGTCAATTTGTGGCCCTGTGAATCCAAGGAACAAATACGAAATATGACACGCATAAAACATAACCATGACCATCAGCAAATATAACCCAACCCCTGAGGAAGTGCATCCAATCTCAAACAAAGTTTGCAGAGAACCATGCGGTAACCTATTGGAATTACATTTTCTCCATCAGCTTCATAAACCTAATAAAAAGGATAGCCGTTTCACTCATCTTCTGCAATCATAACATACGTTTATCAAGGCATCACATTTCCAATACCTTCATTACTATTGTACAAGGACATTTCTTAGAGGTTACATTTGATAGCATAAAACATGAACCTTCATTTCAACTACAAGTTCAACCTTGTAATCAAAAATCTCTGCCTGCATGCTAATTAATCTCCCTTAATTGGTACCTCTTGGAGGATAGAACATATTTCTGAAATATTCTGTTGTTTCCAGCTGTGTCTAGAAATGGGTTAAATTAAGCTTTATTATAATTAAACATTACACTAAAGTTTAATGTGGAAGTGATTTAAAAAGGCACAATATTAAGTACACAAGATCAAATCAAGAACATGTTAGAACAGAAATTGTTTCATGCTACTTTTGCTATGAACTACTTGGCCCTGAACAGTGAACTGCTTTAGGACCCAGATTAATGATTGAAAAGACCATAACAACAACTTTTTGATATCAGCATATTTTCAAAACATCTCTTTTGTGCTCAAGATAAGTGGAGGCTTATCCACCAAATAAAAAATTAAAAAAGGTTATTGTGACCTTTAATCTCGTAACTCTGACTTATTTTATATAAAGTGAGAAATCCGAGACAAAGTCAGAATTAGTAGACAGAGTCAGAATTGCGAGTTTCGAGATATAAAGTCAAAATTCTAAGAACATAGACTTTTTTTTTGCTCAAAATTGGACTTTATAAAATAAAAAAATATAGATAAAAAGTCACAATAACCTTTTTTTAATTTTTTTTATTCAATGGTGAAAAATGGGCTTCCACAGGAGGGTGATTAAATGATTACAGAACTTTAATTTTTGAGAATAGTCCTCTCTGGGTAAATGAACTGAAACACAGCATGATGGTTGAATAGGCTGAACATGAACCCGGCAACTGCATAAAGGCATAAACAAGCTATAGCTACTATCCATATAAGTGATGCTAAAATACACAACATTAAAATGTATTAATTTGGCTACACAGCTTTAACTGGCAACAATAAAAGATGCATGAAGATACATGATGATTCAGGTAAATTAATATAACTAGTATGCAAAATTCTAATTTGGGTGCAATACCATTAACAAGTGTAAAATATAAAAAATCATGGCTGCATGGTAAGTAACGGATACAGCTGGTTATTTCCTTTCTCCTGCACAGTGCTTTAATTTCAGTCCTAAATGAAACAGGTTGTACACAATCAACCTTTTTGATAAGAGCTAAATGAAAGAGAAGAGCATAAATCCATAGCCAACTTTGATTTCATCCAAAAGGAGATCACAGAGACGGCTGGAATGCAAATGATGTGCTGCCCTTTAAGGGAGGCCAAGCACTGAATATTACCCTCAAAGACAGAAGCTGATATTGAGGACACACGGTCACCTGTTGCCTCCTTTTTTCAAGAAGCCGACCGCTTTGAAGTTTACATTTAATTTATTGTACAGATTAATTTGAGTTTGTTAAAAGATTTCTATTACAGAAAGATTTCTAATGCAATTACAGTCTGACTGAAACTAAATCATATTACCAGCTAAAAAAAAAAAATCTAGTTTACATTCATGTTTTTAAGTTGTATTGACTGATGAGAATGCAGTGCCGTTATGCAGTTTTTTAACATTTTCCATATTGTTGTCTGCCTAATATCAAAGTTTTAGCTGCTTTTACTCTTTTTTGTTCAGCACAATTGGCCTCATCTATTCACAATACAATGTAAAAATCTACTAGAAGCCTCTCTCATGAAGGGAGCCTCATATTTACTTTGTTATTAATGTTCCTGTCGCATCGTTGCTCCACCCGAGGCGATGTGAGAGATACATTGTAAGATCATGTCAAAACTCCTTCACCTATCTGGCTCAAACATGGCCTGGCATCTCCTGTAAGCCGAGCCGAGGATGTGGAATTAATTTAAGGCTGTGTGTCATTGTCATCTCAGATGTGGTAGTTTATACTTTACCCCTCACTGTTTGTTCAAGTGAATCTTACAAGTAATATCTTACTTTTTTTATTTATTTATCAGAGATAAATAGCCACACCAGTGTTTTATAATTCTTTTGTGCCATATAGTAAAATGTTTAACTCCTTATTTAGTGTCAATATTTTGATTACTAATTTAACCTGATTTAGTGTTAATTAATGCATGTAATTAATATGCTTGCAAGGTTTGATCATTTATAACACATTAAATGTCTTTTCTCATTATAACACGATATGAAGCACATAATATTAAACTAAATTAAGCTACGGACAAAGGAAATGATGTGCATATAAATTAGTGCTGTCAAAAAATTTATCGCGATTAATCACATCCCCAAAATTAAAGTTTTTGTTTACTATGTGTACTCTGTATATTTATTATGAACAAATAAATACAAACTCATGCATGTATATAGAACAATATGTTATGTTTATATATCAAATATATGTTAAAAAAATACATAATGTATACTGAAATATATACATGTAAATATTTAAAAAATATACTGTGTGTATCGTTTGACAGCACTAATATAATTCTTTTTATAGCAAATTAATGAATCTACTGATGATTTGAAGTTGAGACAAAGTTTAAATCTTAACTCATTTTTACAGATGAAAATCATTAAAGTGGTTTTAATTGTTGACAGATGTTTTCATGTCCATATTACATTTTTATTTCTAAAACTTGTATTGCATGAAAACTTTTGTTCCAAGTCTCCTGCCTAATTTGGCCCATGACTGTAATTGCACCAATTCACTCTGGTAACTAAAAGCCTAAGATGGACAGGGAAATTGCGGGTGCTGTGCGGTCAGCCAGCGAGACAACAGCAAGAGCCGTCTGAGTCTGTCTGCACCAAAGCAGACAAGAGAGTGCAAAGTTCTTAGCAAGAGTGACAGCGAGTTTACAATGACCCAGGAGCAGCTTCCCCTTTCTCAAATACCACACGTAGTAATTGAAAGAAAGACTGTTCAGCTGGTCTCAGATCAGAGTACTAAATAAAGCTTTTTCTAAGCTGTTTTCTCTCCAGCTGTGCTGTGTCTAATAGCAGTCGCTCAGTGTTTGAAATCAGCCAGGTGGAATGATGTGAGCTTTGGCTGTGATGCCAGGGTGGGAGATTTATTTTTGTGTGGATAAATACAACTTTCACCACCATCTCCTGGCCCTTGATTTAATTTTAAATGGGGAGGAAATCACCACGATCAAGCTACTGATAACTTTCACTTAAATAACTTTCAACATTCGATTTTCTTATACAACCCGAATTCTGAAAATATTAGGATGCTTTTTTAAATTTGAATAAAATGAAAACGAAAAGAATTTTAGATCCCAACATATCCATAATTTCAGCTATATAAAGTTAGCTGAATGCACAATTCTTCCACTTTTAATAAATGCTTTCTATACTTAGACAAAAGTCAAATATCATTTTATATACATTGGATAAATAGTACTGGCTGATGAACTAAAACAACTTGGAAGGCAATCTTGGAGATTAACGAACGGAAGGCAGAGAAAAGTTATGGATGCTGCCATTTACTGTAACTGCACAAACACTGGGCGAAACACTCTGATGACATCTAGCAAAAGGTCACACAACTAACTGTCGTCACATACAAAAATAGTCTGAGAAGCCGAGAGATAACCCCCAGATACAGTTTCCCACCAGACAGAACAAAGAAAGAGCAGAAACAGTGAGAAATGTCAGAGGAAAGAGGTCATGCAGAAAACTCCAACCTACCTGTGCCAATTAAATTCATTCGCAGCATTCTTAAAACTTAACTCGTCTTCATATTTAAACCACTGCACAAATCTAAAATAAATATTTATGGGCGTTTCTCTGGGTATTCTTGTGTCTTTTTTTCTCATGCTTATATGAAGGTCACATTGGAAACTTTTACTATGCATTCATCACTTATTATCGTTTTTGCAACTTAACCTTGTAATATGTATTTTAATATATATATATATATATATATAAGCATGTCTAAAATGAAAAAGAAATGTAAAAATGTACAAGAAAATAAATGAATGAATAATATATATATATATATATATTTATTTATTTATGATAAATAAGTATATGATAAACAGGCACACTCACTTTCTTTCTAAAATTGTAAATCATTTACAATCAAGCTATAATTTTTTGCCAAAAAATTAAATACAAGATTTGGAATTAGTCTTATCAAACCTCGGAGGAGTCAGCTGGTTTATTTAAACGTGTTTAAAATCCACCAAAAACTGAATAACTTGAGATATCATGAAAATGATTGTGGAAATATTCATGTCAGAAAAAAATGACTCCTAATAGCCTAGCAGTTAAAAACATATTTTCCACAATGCGGTGACTGTCACGTTAAGTTTTGTCCACATAGAAATAATTGGAAAGGCCAGGAATGTTAAATATAATGGATAATTAGACATTTCAGTAGCTCACTGCAGTAAAGAGCATCAGTGTGATTTTTACCTTCAGTACATGTGAAGACGTGATGACGTGCACCTTTGACTTTGAGCCAGGCTGTTCCTTTCTTCTTTCCCCGTCATGTTCTGGAGAGCTGCAGGCAGAGAGGTGATTTGAGGGTGAGCAGCATTATAATAAAGACTGAAAGCAGAGTCAGAGTTCAAATGGAGTGTGAAGTTTTGGGGGAGAGAAAGAGAGAAACTTCATCATGAAAGTGAATTACATGGGAAAAGATGAGGAGATTGCTATAGGAGTTGAGCTGTAATTGAATGTGTTCACTTGAGCTGCACTGACAGGATAGACAGTGTAGTGTTACCACTAACGTATAATCAAGATACCATAATTGAGATACCATATAATTAAGTTACTGTAATAATCAAAACATTGAAAAAAATGGACAACTTCTTGAAAAGCAGAAGCACATACTAATTCATAAAAGCACAGCGGTCAAATCTGAACAGTCTGAACAAGAATAAAAATACCTTCCCAAGCCGAGTGTCTGAAGACCAGATTGAATCTTTTATCTGCAATTGTTCCAAAGTCAGAAGCCTCTTCAAAGTGGTTTAGTCAATGTGAAGCCACACTTTATTCTTGTTAATGATCAGTTGACTTCATTCTCTGCCCACTGAGGCTCTTTTTTAATGACACAGCCGTTTAGCTGCCCGGTGATGGGCCAGCTAATTGAAGGGTCCTCCAGAGGGTGACGCAAAGCTGTACTTCAGACTGTGAGGGACATGTGGTTCTCAAGGTCTCCTGGGGTGTAATGTCTTGTTATTTTGCCATGACAAAACCAGACTAAGCACAGTCAAGCATTGTTGGCCATCTCAAGCAGTTGTTCAGCCATGTTCTTATATGGCTCACCCTGCGGTCTCAGGCACTTTTCTTACATTTTTAGGTTTTGATTTGAGTGGGTTTGGATTGAGTTGTACTGAATTTCAAAACCTGACAGGAGTTTCACCCTTGGCTAAGCAGGCACATGCTGAGAAATATCAAAAAGTGATAGCAGACATGAAATTGACCAGCCTGGACTCTAAAATGCCTCCAGAGGGATTAACACATGTCTCCTGAAGCAGATCGATGGATTTTTGTAACAAAAGTGTCTGGCTGGCAATGCACGATCACGAGAGAGAGTCCCCCCTAAAATTTCAGCTTTGCCATCACAGGAATAAACAAATTGAGATATATTGAAATAGAAAACAATATTTAATTGCAATATTTTTGTAACGCTCAGATATCACACCAGGACAACTCGGTAAGATCACAAAGAAGGGGTTTATTAAAAAGGTATTTTCCAACAGAAAGGAAACTCAAGGCTTTGACAGGTGTAATAACAAGCAACTCAGACTCTTGGGCAGCGATCTAAAGATCACTATACAAGCTTGCTGTCTTTATGAACGATCTCCGGATCACTTCCCCATCAGTAGATCATTAAACTCAGGTAAGGACACAAGGTAAGTAGGCCTACTTGAGGTAGGCATTAGACCGATCGCTTACATCTGGTGAATCTCAGTGCAGTCCGCTTCCAGTACTCAGTCTCTCAAAGGTAGGTAAGCCAACCAGGCATAACATAGCAAGAGCCTAGTTACCTCAAGCTCAGCCGTCTACGCTCTGGTGAGCCCTGCTTAAATGCAGAGAGCTTGATTCAATTCAGGTGGTGCTCGTTAAGACTCTGGTGGCTGTGAGTGTGAGTAGTCGGCTGAGCTGGGATCAGTGAAATATGACAGCGTGACAATTTTACAATACTACTGTTTTTACTTTCATTTTTGATCAAATAAATGCAACTTTGCTGAGCATAAATATATACAACATAAACACAGTAGCACATGGTAGAAGCTCAACCACAGTAGTTGTATTCCATTCATTACAGCATTTTCTGTTTGACCCATAGTACCACACTTTACAGGTCACAGTTCATGCTAAATTGATGGTCTGAGAATAGCGGGGAGACAGAACCACTCCAGGATAATAGGCGCTTTCACACATGCAGCCTGTCCCATAAATTTAATCACATACTTTTCTGTTCAGAGGTCGACATGTGAAATACCAGCAAAATTCCGTAATGATGCATATGTGTGAACAAAGCCATACTAACAGTTTTAGCATGTTAGGATGATCAAACATGTTCTGTCATAAGATGTCTGCTGTCAAAGAGTTTTTTTGAGTCAATGACAAGTTCTCAAAGAGCAATGTTTGTTTGAGATGGGTTTTTTGTAACAATGTAAAAGTCTTTACTCTCTAATTTAATGCAAAAAACTGTATATATTTTATGAACAATTATATGTACAGGGTACAACGGGTCTAAACGTGCACTTGGCATAAAAAGCGATTTTGATATTATTTTCATCTAATCCACTAGAAGGCACAAAGACGAGGTGAAACACTTTTCAAAAAGATGCACGTGTGTATTTGTCTGATCTCTGACACGATCACATGCAACAGTGCAAAGTTGATTCTGTGCTTACTTGATCTAATATTTAGTTTTTTTTAAATGAGAATCGTTAAAGTTAATGCATATATTTCGAGACAAAAGTCAGCATAAAATACTGATTTAAAAGAAACAGTTCAAAGCACACTTCAAATTTCAATTCAGGGTACCTTTGAACCTTGTGCCGGAGTAGCGCTTTGAGACACTTACTACAGTCATGAGTAATGCTGTGCTGGCCTTTCTTTCAATTGCCGACAGAATGATTGATTGCATTGAATAACGGGTAAATGGATGGCTGAATGTCAGTTGATTTTGGACACTCTGTGAAGGCGATTCTTCCCTTTCCCAAGTGTGTAAATAAAAGAACAAATTCTGATAAATGTGTCCGAAAAACAAGAGTAAATTGTAATGAGTCCTAACACATTTCTGACAAAATGAAGATATGTGCAATAAATATTTCTTGTGCAAGTGAAGAGAGGTGCTAGTCTTTGAGTTTTCCTAATGTGACTGAAACACTGAAAGACAAGATAAGTTATTTCCATCCCATTTCACAAATGATGGGTCATACCAGAGGAATTCAGTCGAAAAAAAGCAAAGACTAAACGTCAGTAGAGTCAGTAGAGCCTTGCAAATGATGTTTATTTCTATTTCTGTCATGACTACAGAGGAGCTGACAGAGAGAGCCAAAGGAAGCCTTTATCGAATTTATGGAATCAAGTATGTGTGTCCCATAGGACAAGGGTTTCAGGCAACTATGTATAATGAATGTAAATTCAGTCACTGAACAGAACAAAGATCACCCGCAAGATATAGACACATTGGTGATTTCACAAACCATAAGTTACCATGTCAAATGTCTAGAAAGGGTGTCTCTTTTTAACCAAATAATGAAAATTCATTTACTTCACATTCACATCTTAAAAGATAAGCACCTAAGAAGATATACTGAAGTACTGTTTTTGTGATGTTGTGAGGATTGGCACAACATCAGGTTAAAGGTGCAGAAAATAGCAGGTTAATTGAATTTGAGTTATGAATAGTACCCACAGTGAGAATTCATTGTGGTATTTAAAGACTCACAGGGGTTAATGACAACAACAACCAAATAAGCTAAAGAGGCAATGCCAATTGGTCTAATGAAAAAAGACTAATTACAGGTTGGTGCTGCTGGAGGTTTATATTCATCTCATGAAACAAGAACCCATTTTTATGCAGAATTCTGTAAAATGAATCAAACAAGCCTTATGCCTCATTAATTTCCTCTGGCTGCACTAATAGAAGCAGATTCTCTAACTGATTGACCTGAAATGCTCTCTGAATCCACTAAGTCACTTACAGGTCTTCAAAATCAGTTGCATAAAAATGCGATATAATAGTTTGTTGAATATACTTTTGTCAGGTGCTATTGTTACATAAAGAATAACACCCAGTCAACAAAACTTTTTTAAACTTTAAGAGACTGCAATTAAAAACTTCATCAAAATTATATGTAATTAAAGTAGTCATACACTCCATTTTATTTATATTTGTATTATGAAATGTGAGATTTCTGTTATTGTGAAAGGAAAGAAAATTGATACCTGTCAAGCAAAGTATTTCAACCTCTAATTTAAGAGAAAAACAGAACTGAAAACTGTAACAACACAAAACCAAAAAAAAGGAACCTATATTTTGCCACAAGGAAAAAGAGCAGAGAAAATTTTGACCCTATGAAAATTATAACTGTTACCGCCATCTTAAAACAATTATAGCTTGACATCAATATTTTTTGAACATTTTTACTGTTTAAGATCAAATAAATGCAGCCTTGGTAAGAGACGAAAAAAATTAAATCATACCTCGAACATCTGAACAAAAACGTGCATTAGGTATTTTAGTTCAGTAATGTTGTAAAAGTGTTATGTTCAGCTTTGAACTGGGTTCATGAGACAAACGTCTGCTGAATAAATGAACAAAAGCCAGAAGCCGGCTCTACCTGTGATGTGACAGCAAAGATAATGGCATGTCAGAGACTAGACAAGACAAATTTATGATCCTTAGAAAGAGAGATTTCTGACCCGATATTGTGGGCACGGACCATTTCAAATCAGAGTTAAAACAACGCAGAAAAAGCAGCCTAAACAAGCACATTGACATTCAGCTTCAAGGTGAAGGGCAGCTATGAATTGAATTTTTGCTGTCAACTGTAGATGAAAGCAGCTGGACCTTCTTTTAACTGACACACAGCCTTTAAGTTGAAGGATAACAGCTAACTCCATGTCCCCAAGCCATCACATCCACGTGGAAATGATGAGTCCAGCCACCATCGAGTCACCGGTCTCCAAATTAAAAAAAGCTAACGGTACTTTTGCTATTTGAAGGATAATAAACCTCAGGCCTGAATAGCTAAAACACTGATAAATGGAGGTATAATAGCAAATGTGGAAAACTTTAAAAATACTCTGGGAGCAAAGTTGTGTGAATAATGAAACGTTTAGCCACTAATGGTTTGTGCCAGAAAAATAAATAAGTTTCAGCAACCAACAACTATACTGTTGTTTGATTTTCCATGATCTTAGCGTGGTAATTACTCAGGTTTTTAGTGCTGAATTTGGAGCTGTACCTTTCCTTCATTATTAACACTCTGGACATAACATTTGGATTATATATGAGGTACTGTAAAAGCAGTGACAGAACAAAAATAGGATGAGGGAAAAAAAACCCACAATGCTTTTCTTAGAAGTCCACTTGAATTCTAAGCAACACCCTTGAGCATCACCTGATGATAAACGTTTCCCTGGAGATTTATGAGTTCAGGTTAGAATTCATTAACCCTCTCACCCAGGATCTTCAGCGTGTTTCACCATCAGATGTGGACTGGCACACGCACACAAAATGATCTTAGTGCAGACATTAGCAACGAACATTGTGCTAAAGCTGAGTCCATTAGCACAGTACTAACAAATATTTCATTATTACAAAATACAACAAAGTGCAGTAATCAGAACCGAAGTGAATGGGGGAAAAATACATTAAAAACAAACTCAGGAACACTACAGCAATTATTTTCCAATATAAAAATATTGACTTAAAGTGATTTAGTAATAGCTTATTATATGCATGCCATCTTAAAATTTAATACTTAGAAAATGAGTCCATTGTAATGTAATCAACAATTAGCAGCAGGCCAAATATTGATATTAAAACCTAAATCCTCTGAGGTCATTTTCACCCCAGTTGAAAAAACAGAGAAAAAATAAACAGCTAGTCTGTGGGACCAGTAGAGCTGTGAATATTAGAAAATATCAAACTACTAAATTCCATAATCATCCGTGCAACAATAGATGTTAGTCCCTACTTACTCAACCTGAATGTTATTTTTGGCAAGCATGTATTTATACGCAGCGCTTTCAATGCAGCGTTATGATTATTTCTGTGTGCCGAGAACTGTGCAAAATCATACTCTGAACAATTTCCCTTCCCTTTTTCTTTCCCTCTCGGCTGAAGTGTTTATTGGCATTTCCATCCACACTCTGATTTAACAGTTGTATCAATAATTTATGCTCTCACTGTCTGACAGTGATGTTTTTTCCCACCGCTCTGCTCAGCAGAATGATAATAGAACAAAACAGCCCACCGATGTAGTGTTGATCAGTAACGTTATGCTTCAGTGCCTAAATCTAGCTTTACATTTACATCATCCAACTATAAAAATGACTAGACCAAACTAATCATTCTTATGTTTAATGCACAAAACTGGCAGTGTGTCTGAAACAAAGCTGTAAATCCATGCTGAACATTGCCAAGTCGAGTGTGGAAAATGAGAATATAACGCACAGTGTTTTTTTCAAGCAGTTACCTATGCTTGGCATGCAATGATAGATTTTGCTGCATACATGTAAACTGATCAGAGCTTGTTTTTACATAATAAAAACAATAATTATATTAATAAATATGATGGATAATACCAAATATCTATAATCTATAATTCAATAATAAATTTACCTATACAATAAATTAAATCCAACCCAACTCGAAAACAAATACATTCAATATGTGACATAGCTCCATCTAGTGAGTAAAATGTTCCTGTACAGTCATTTGAGATGGATAAACACTGTAATCTAACTCAATCTAATCTCTCAGAAATAATCATGGGTTCTTAAACTAGACTGAGCAAGGAGCATTTTAGGTTATTTCC
The DNA here is from genome assembly GCA_032361145.1 of Enteromius fasciolatus. Taxonomy (NCBI): domain Eukaryota; kingdom Metazoa; phylum Chordata; class Actinopteri; order Cypriniformes; family Cyprinidae; genus Enteromius; species Enteromius fasciolatus. The sequence goes on from JAUMHR010000084.1 coordinate 9,584,275, forward strand.
CCCCTAGCCATAGCATTACTGCATTGAAAGACTTGCTTAACGGCAAACTCTCTTTTCAATGTTGAGTACATCGAAGTTATGTGGTGGTTTCTTCACCACATCAGTTGTGAGCGTGGTAAAATGCACTCAGTTTCATGGCTAATCAATGAGGAGCAGCAGCATGAGGCTGGCGTCAAAGCGTTTTCTCTCTATAAGGGAGAGTCAGCATTTTCTTGGCCAATAAAAGTTGATGATCCCCCACATACTTCATGGGAATGTTAGACTACTTGTTTTAAAATAATAATTGTGAAGAAATATGTAATTTGAAGGTGCATTCTAAATGATACATTTAAAAAAACAAACTTGATTAAATGTACAGTCATTTGAATTTCTGGCACAAAACTGCTTCAGGATCAGCCAGATTTATTTATTGGATCCTATGTAATTTAATTCATGTCACAAATCATCTCTCATTTCATATTTAAAAACCTCTGAGCACACATACTAAATCCAGATTTGGAATTGAACATGATTCAAAAATCTGACAGTGTTTGTCAAAATCTTATCTGAAATGTTCTTTCAAGCAGAGTAGATTTATGTTTTTCATGTAACTCTTCATTCACGCAAATAATTATCTCTGATTATGCATGCAAAGTCTTTTAGTCTTGGCAGAAAGATTATTTTACAGCAACAGAGGGCCTAGCATCTTAAATCAAAATCAAGCAAAGCATGAAATAATCCCTTGGCTTTGAAGCCAAAAGAATTATGAGCAAACATTAAAATGCAAAAATGTTTAATCAGATTAAAGATTTGAAGTATATTTTTGTGTGTACATACTAGCTACGGAAGGTCACTATATTTTCTGTTCTGTCTTTTTGTATTTAATAATATCCAGAAGTCTACTAGTTGATTCCTAGTTAAATTGATTATTTTACTAGTAAACCATTTAGTTATTTAACTATTTCCTAGTCAAATCAATTGATAAATTGTATGGTTTGTTGAATAAGTAGGGACATGTCACTGACAAAAAAAAAAAATTGCATTTCATAATAAAAATGTATATCTTGTGCCATCTTCCACAACAACCAACTAAAAAAATCTATCTTTGATGAAATAAAAAAATGTAGGCCTATTTGTTTGGAATAGCCTATTAATACAAAAATATGCTAATAGATAAATATAAATACATTTACTTGATAAAGTACAGTAACGCTACTGGACATTTGATTCAAAATCTGATACAACCGTGTCCGTGACAACTTAAACCAGCTTTCAGTGTAGCGATTTATGCAAACTGATTCTCTGTGATCTTTTTAAAAAGACTCGACACGAGAGCTTTAGTGATTCTGTACAAACATAGCGGTTTCACTCAGGGAGCAGAGAATCAATGTAATGATGCATGATGCAGTTCAACAGTTTGGACAGTCAAACTTGACTCACGTCATCATGTAACTGCTGCACAAGTGTCCAATGAGCGTCTCTTCTGAAGCGGAGTCACGGCGCTGACGTGAGCGAAGACAAAACAGACACACTAGCAAAGTTAAACGCTAAATAGGGATTTAGGACAATTTATACTAATCTGTCAAACTATCCGAGCCGGTTAACAACCGAAATCGTTAACAGCTGGAATCGGTAAGTAGAAAAGCGTCAGGAACCGCCTGTGTATGAAGGAGAAAATGTGACGCTTTCTCGTGTTGTTTTTTTTTTCAGCCGAAGCAGACGGTTATTGTGTTTTCATGTGCTATTTTCATGCGTGTTTCTGTAGCGAGCATGACACTGAAGTCTTATTTTAAGATTATTTCAGTGGATCCAATTTGTTTTAGAAACGTTTCCGTTGTTACGTGAAGCCTCGTTGGTATGTAGTTGGCAGTAGGTGAAGATGAGCAATGCTTGACATTAACCATCAGGTCAAATCTTAAAATAGACTTGGTTTTGAAGGTCTCTTGGCTATAGGCTCTAGCAAAAAGGTCTGGTGAAAGGGTAAAACTAGCTTTAATCCCAACATTCAATGTTTAAACATGGTTAATAATTTTATAGTTTATAAATTTGTAAGCAAATTAATTTTATATGCAGTGCAGATGGTTGAATTGCTACCTACCTAACTTACCTATTTTTTGTTTATTTTTAATTGAAAGAGAGAGAAGAGGACAAGTATATAATTTGCATATATTAAATGTTATACAGCAATATATAAATATGTAACATTAAATAAATATACTATAACACAATATATATTTATATACAATATAGTGTGTGTGTATTTAATATATACAGATATACATATACACATACACACTGATAACCACCAAACAAATCTTATCTTCGCATAAATGTGATTAATGAAGGACTGGTTTAACTGTCTATATAGATTGCAGCAATGCCTGATTGTGGTTGTCCTGAGGCCCAAACATGCTCAGCTCCTTTGGGCTTGTGCTAAAGGAATGCAGAGCCGCGGCAGCTGTGTTATGATGGGCATCTCTCAGTAAGGTGCAACATTAGACTGCAGGCCCTGGTGTGTTAGAGAAACACAAAGGGTGTACAATGGCTCTGCGGATGGAAGAGGGGCCCTGAGGGATTCATAAAGGGTTTTGTTATTCCAAAATTGTACAGAGAAGTTCTACTGATTGCAAGGGTCCAGTAGACACATTTCAGTTTCAGTCTCAGTCTTGCATATATATATATATATATACACCTATATAAGGGTTGTTGACAAATAAAAATTGGACTGTGTCCTATAGTGGGACAGCAAAAATGTAGAAAAAAACATAAAAAATAGAGAGGTTTATCTTCAATGCTAGTTTTTTTTTTTTAGTAACATGTTTCTGTCACAACATAGGACACATCTTTACGTCAACTACCCATATAAGTATTTAATAATGGATTTGTTGTGCTTATTGAGAAAGATCCTTACAGATCTTTACACATTTATATGGAAGCTCATATTACATTACAAAGGTGTGTTTCCTGTGCATGGTCATGAATCATGCCTCATAACTAGAGATCATGACACTGTATTGACAAGTCAGATGAAGCTGTGTGTCACTGTCAGACATGCTATTCTGGGATTGACTGGTAAACTGACTACAAGTAAGCAACTTGCTATGTGAATTTCGTAATGCGCAACACTGAGATGCCAATATATATATATTCTCCATAATGCAGCATCCAATGCATTCCAAAAATACCCAGCCTCTCGAGAGCCCGGTACATGCACAAATGAATGCGTTATTCCTCCACCCTGCTATGCATAATGTAGGTCTCTTACTGAAAATTGTAGAGCTTTGCTCTTCAGAGCAGGTCTATTTCTCTGCAGTTTGTTGACCCTTTGGGGCCCCTCTCTCTCTCCCTCTCTCTCATCCTTTTTGATGAGCCAACCTTCATAAAACTTCCCTGAGCTGCCTAATGTCACATGGCTCTCCAGTATAAGCTTTGCTGGTGTTATACTTTCAAGGACTTGTTTGTTTGCCAACCTGTTTTGATACCTGACCCTGAAGATGGAAATGCCATTTTATTTTAAACTCGCACGTCTGCCATTGAAAAATCCCTTATTTTAGCTGCTTGCCATGTGACTCTTGTTGAGAATAGATGAGAAACAGTGAGGGCATATTTTATGCAGACTGCTAAATGCTCTTTCATTTTGTAAAGTAACTTGTGAGCAGAATATTGTATTATTTACAATTTGTTCATCTTGCTTTAAAAGGACACATTACCCAAAATACATGTTGTTACTTATTTTTCACCCTTAGGCCTATATCATACTTACTTTCTTCTTCTGTAAAGCACAAGCACTTGCATAATATAAGTAAATGTAAAATATAACTATTTTATTTTTTGTTTTCTAAAGTCATAAAATAGGTTTCTATGATAAACAGACCAAAATATGGGTCATTAAGAAAGACCCATTCACACTAAGGAACATAATTTTAATGCTAACTATAACTATGTTCTTGGTTAAAATGGGTCTTTAGTGTAGACAGATGAGTTTGAGAGAAAAGAATATGCCCTTAATGTCCACAAGTCATTCTTTCCTTTCTGCTTTAATGAAAAAATAAACAAAACTAATTTAATGTCATGAGATTAAAGTAAATGATCTCAGTTTTATATCTGGTTGAACTACGACTTTATTTAGATTTGTTGTTGATGAGTTGTGGAGAGGTTTGTGTAATGTCCAGTAAGTGAAGCTAAAGGGTGTGTGGTGAACCTCCACCCCAACCCCCCACCAACCCAGCCTGTGAAAATGGACACTGCTGGTGTATTTATAGACCAGACACGACGAGCACACTTTCTTAAGAGATCAACCGTTGCGCACATTCGTCATAACCACATGATATTTTGCTCTAGAAGCTTCTGTGTCACAAATTTAAACGCTTCGAGAAGATACACAGGTAGGCTGAAACTTCAGTTTGGCGTTTGCTTTTAGTTTGTTTCACAAACTTAAATAAGGAACTACTACAAACAACTAATAAAACTCCTGTTCTCTCTTTAAAGATGATTCCAAAGTTCTGACCAGACGTACGCCAAGAGAAACACCGTAAGCTATGGAGAAACCAGTTTTACAAACGCAGCCCTCTATGCTGCCCTTCTTCGACGCGGCCCACGCTGTCAACTTGCTCCGCGGCATCCACGAGCTCCGTGCCGAGCGCAAGTTCTTCGATGTCACATTGTGCGCTGAAGGCAAAGAGTTCCACTGCCATCGAACTGTGCTAGCAGCTGCCAGCACCTACTTCCGTGCTATGTTTGCGGGCACCCTACGAGAGAGTGTCATGGACCGCGTGGTGCTACACGAAGTGTCGGCTGAACTGTTGGGCCTCCTGGTGGACTTTTGCTACACGGGTCACGTGACCGTCACGCACGACAACGTGGACCTCCTGCTCAAGACAGCGGACCTCTTCCAGTTCCCATCTGTCAAAGAAGCATGCTGTGCATTCCTGGAGCAGAGACTTGATGTTTCCAACTGCTTGGAAATCCAAGACTTCGCAGAAGCTTACGCTTGTCGCGAACTAGCAACTAGTGCTCGCCGTTTCGTGCTGAAGAACATTGTGGAGCTGGCAAAGAGCATGGACTTTGAACGATTGTCGTGGAAGCGGCTGCTAGAGTTCGTGTCTGATGACGGATTGTGTGTGGATAAGGAAGAAACGGCGTACCAGATTGCTGTGCGCTGGGTTAAAGCCGACTTGCAGCACCGGTTGCATTACTGGCCTGAGTTGTTGCAGCAAGTACGCCTGCCCTTTGTTCGCCGTTTCTACCTTCTGGCCCACGTGGAGAGTGATCCACTGGTCTACTTGTCGCCAGCCTGTTTGGGGTTAGTCAGCGAGGCACGCAGCTTTCAGTCTTATGAATATGACCGCCATGACCGACCCAGTCATCGAATGCGCCCACGTCCGTCCACCGGCCTGGCCGAAATTCTGGTTGTGGTAGGAGGATGTGATCAAGACTGCGATGAGCTTGTTACTGTGGATTGTTACAACCCACAGACCGGACAGTGGAGATACTTGGCAGAATTCCCAGACCACCTTGGAGGTGGCTACAGCATAGCTGCACTGGGCAGTGACATTTACGTGACCGGTGAGTACAATGATGACGTTTCCTTGAAATCATACTCAACGGCCAGGTTCAACTTGTGCGGAAACTATTTAATGCTAAGGGTAACAGAAGAAAGCACAAATCTCCAGGCAGGTTCAGAGTGTGCTTCTTTCCAAACAGTTTACAACATGGCAGCCAGTGTATAAATAAACATCTATATATTCAGGTATGTAAGAGTGTGGTGATTGGACATAATGTTCTGCCAGATCAGCAGTGGCTAACATGATTTCAGGTGACATAAGTGTTACCTTCAGGAACAGACAATGTTTCATACCATCTCATTCTACTTCTGTTCTAAGTGTCCTTTCCTGTTATGTAAGTGGTGTTTAAAAAGGTGTCTGAGCACTGACTATGGAATTTAACAGGGGCGATTGCGATTCCACTCAACGGTTCTGGTTCTTTTACAATTCTTTTATTACTTTCAAGTAATATTTGGTGAAAAATAGATACAATACTAATGATAATTTCAATAATAAACTCAAAGATTCTTTTATAAATGATAAAATGAACAACCAGTCAATAACTACATTAATTTAAGTCAGTTAAAGGAATGGTATACCTAGGGATGGGAATCGACCGGTTCTTGTTGAGAACCGGTTCCCAGTGTTTCGATCCCTTGGAATCTTGCAAATTTTGCAAACGATTCCAGTGGGCACGATTGACGTCATCACGCGCATTGCGTAACTTACGCACGTTGCGTAGCTTACGCTCAGTCAATAAGCATGGCGCATAAGCGGAACAAACGCTCAACAGTTGGTTGTATTTCACCAAAAAAGACGAAAATAGGGCAACTTGCAATACTTGCAGCGTAGATATTTAGGGAGTAAATACCACTAACATGATAAAACATTTGCACACACAGCATGCAATAACAATAAAAGAATGTTGCTTTTTC
>JAUMHR010000084.1:9590910-9613107 GCA_032361145.1 Enteromius fasciolatus
CCTTTTCTTCCAAATGAGAATCGATAAAGAATCGAATCGTTAAGCAGAATCGAAAATGGAATTGGAATCGTAAAAATTCTTTTCCCATCCCTAGGTATAACCAAAAATGAAACATTTTGTCATGGTACTATCATTAATAATCCCAAATTATCCAAATTCATAGCAGTAACCCTGAAGAGTAGCACAATGCGAGTCTATTAGTGTAGGCAAGTTTGAAAAACAGGGTTGATAAATGACAGGAAAGAACATCTGTTCTATTTCTGGCTGTTTGGTATTGTGTTTAAGCTTTCGAACCCGTTTGATTTACGACAGGCGGCTCAGATGGATCACGTCTGTATGACTGCGTCTGGCGATACAACTCCAGTGTGAATGAGTGGACAGAGGTCTCTCCCATGCTGAAAGCCAGAGAGTACCACAGCTCCTGCGTCCTGAAGGGTCAGCTCTACGTGGTGGCCTCTGATAGCACAGAACGCTATGATCATACTGTAGACTGCTGGGAGGCCCTTCCGCCCATGCCACATCCCATGGATAACTGTTCTACTACAGCGTGTAGGGGACGACTCTATGCCATTGGCTCCTTAACTGGAGAGGACACCATGGCAATTCAGTGCTATGATGCTGAAAACAACCGCTGGTCACTAGTGAACAGTGGAGAACTGCCTCCGTGGTCCTTTGCCCCTAAATCAGTGACCCTAAATGGGTTGATCTACTTTGTAAGGTGAGGCGCTCCGTTTTATTCCCACATTTTTAGATATCCAGTTTGTAATGATATGCAGAAATTAAACAAAGAATGTTAGGTTTCCATGTTTCTCATGACGACTGTTGTTTTTCAGGGATGATTCAGCGGAAGTAGATGTGTACAACCCACAGAAAAACGAATGGGATAAGATTAGTCCCATGACGCAAGTATGTCAATTTCACCTTGTTTCACTCTGTTTTTAAAGGAATAGTTCACCCAGTTCACAACAATTTTATGAGAAACTAAACAAGCATCACATCATTGACTCACATAAGGCATTCACTTGGATAACTAAAAAGTCTCACCTTCCACAGGTTCATGTTGGAGGCAGTGTCTCAGCTCTGGGTGGCCGACTCTATGTGTCTGGTGGCTATGACAACACTTTTGAGCTATCTGATGTGGTGGAGGTCTACGACCCTTCTGCCCGATCATGGTCCCCAGCTGGCCGGCTTCCCCAACCCACCTTCTGGCATGGAAGTGTCAGCATATTCCGACAGTTCATGCCTCTTGTTCCAAGCACCTTTGAACCCATCGACATACCTGAGGCCAATGCCATCCACCTCCACAGACACCACCGCAATCAGGCACTTCACAACCACAACAACAATGTCAATCAAAACCGCAACCAAGATGTCAATGAAGTGCATTGAGAACTTTTCGAAAGATGGGAGTGAATGTCATTGAATGTGACGTTGCTACTCTCTGTTTTGCACTTTATGATATGTTCACCTCAACTGGGCAGCAAAGGGAGCTGGTGAATGGACAATCAATGTTTGCATTATTTCTCCCATTAACCCAGTGTTACTACAGCTTTAATTGTTGCATGCATTTCTAATGCTGACTGTGTTTACCTTAAACAGAGACTTGAGTGAAGTGACTCATGAAATAGTGCCTATCACGTTTCGCTTTCGTGAATTTCAAGCAATCAATACCATGAAAATTGCATGAAGGTTATGCTATTATTTCTTAAATTTATTCTATAATTCAGCATGGACCTCTTAAAGTGATTTGCAACTTCAAGTCAACGTTGACAAAAAATATAATATTATAGCCATGACCTAATGTGAAGTAAAATAGCTTCTTAAAAATATAATTTTGAGACCCAATCATTCCAAGAGGTAAAAGTTTGGATTGTAGATGCATGTTTATAGCGTGATTCGACAGTATTCTGCAATGTGGATAACAAATGTTATTTTATATACACAGCGAAAAGTTTGAAATGAAATATTTAAGGGAATTCAAGATTTTCCAAAAACAACATAACTTTGTTTGACAGATAAACAAAACTGTCCCAACATAACCCATTGTTTAATACTCATTTTACTAGAATTTCATATTTTAGACATCTAGTGTGCATGCAGTGATCACATTTTTTGTGAATTGTATCCAACTCATATTTTAATATTAAATTAAGTTTATTATTATCTAGTCATGTTTTATTTTAGAGGAAGGTGTTACAGTTTAGAAGAAACAGCTTGTGTTTATTAAAACATGAGGAATGGATGAAGGTTTTTTTTAATGTCAAATTGTATTCGGATGCTGTATTAATAACTGGAAGTAGTAATTCAGTATCTCGTTTTTCTTGAGTAAATGTATGTGTTTGACAATACCAGTACTTACGAAACAAATTATTTACGTCACACTTAAGCGATACACTCGTGATGTTTATTTAATTTTTCTTACAGAATGTTTAGTTTGTTTTGTGGCCAAAATCATTCGTACAATACAGACAAGGCGATGATTTGTGTAATGTTTGTTTGTGTGGTCAACCAATAAATGACTGCCAGCACTGTTCCTTTTTGCACGTTTCTTGTGTATATGTAATAAGATCACAATCACAAGAGATATATCCAATTTCCATCAAGTTCGAATTATGACAACATTAGAATGGTTTATTCCAATAAAACGGGTCACCAGACACGATCCTGGAGGGCTGAGTTTAGCTCCAATCCTAATCAATAACACCTGAAACAGCTCAAAGTCTTACTAGGTATACTTGAAACTTTCAGGCAGGTGAGTTAAGGCAAGTTGGAGCTAAACTCTGCAGGACACTGGCCCTCCGGGATCAAGTTTGATGACCCCTGCATCAAAAGAATAGTATACATGAAGCAAATGACTATCTTCTTGTTTTACAGCAGTCTTTAATTTATATAATTCCTTCTAGATGCTGAATAAGTCTAGACATTCTCATACAAGAACTTTGGTCACAAGTGCAAGTACAAATAAAGGCATAATGCATCAGTTTTTCTTTATAGAATAAAAAGATTTTGGTCTGTTCATCCAAACAGCGAAAGAACATTTTCAATGAATAATTGCATCCACAGTCTTCCTAAAGAACATTGGTTAACTGCTAAACATTTTTGCAGAAGCTAGTTTCAAATGACTTTTTACGATTGATTACAAAAATGTATTAATGAAAATCATCGTGCTTGATACAACCAGGTCCACAGTAATTTCCAATATCTCTGAAGATAATAATTTAATGCAAGAAAACTATTTATTATATGTTAAAGTGATAGTTTACCTAAAACTGACAAAATGGTCATTCATTACTCACCCTCATGTCCATCCATACCCGTGAGACCTCATTTTCATCTTCTTGTTTGCAAAAAAATTTCTTCTCTTCCAGGTCAGTCTTCCACCATTATTGATGCATGGGCATTGCTTGTATACTAGTTGAATCACATGCATTGCTAATGGTAAAGGACTTTACTCGAAGAGAAGAAACGAACGAATTTTTTATAAATTATTGAAATATTCGTAAGACTGAATATTATTTTTGCAAACAAAAAGTGTTCTTGTTGCTTTGTAAAAATGATGTCCTTACTACCGTTCTGTGCATTTACCGTGGTTGGACCCTTGCTGTTTGTGAAGGTTTAGAGGGCACTCTGATTTTATTAAAAATATCTTAATTTGTTTTACGAAGATGAGTGAAGGTCTTCCCGGGTTTGGATAGACATGAGGGTAAGTAATTAATGACAGAGTTGTCATTATTGAGCGAACTAACCCTTTAAATCGCATACTTTGATGTCAAGTAGCTTTGTTGCTCCTGACTCAATAAGTGCCTTCATTTAGACTTTCTCATCATCTGAAGAGCTGTCCAGTTCCACCACACTGGACTGATGGATGGGGTATGCATCGGTCACCAGCAGGGTCTGCTCCATCACATCCGCTACAGTGAACGGAGTCTGCTCCACTCCACCATCAGTCCTTCCAGTCAGAGCAATCCCAGCCTGTTCTCCACTCACTGCTCCATCTGTCATTGAATATGTGGCCTGTTCACCTCCTGTTCCCCCAGCAGAGGCTGAGATGACCTGCTCCACCACAACCATGTCTGGTCCTGCCTGAGCCTCGGCCTGGCTGGGAGGGCTAGATGAGGCAGCTGCGCTCTCGTCCTCCACTACCAGGTTACGTAAGCGTCTCTGTCTGGGGTTGTAGTTCTCCACACGGTTGTGGATCTGTGAGTGTCGTCGCAAATGTGCCTGTCACAAGCAGGATAGAGATGCTGAAATCTTAGACATCAAGTAGGAAATGTAAAAGTTATTTTTCTGATACATGTTAGTCCATTAATATATCTATTTCATACCTGTCTGGTGAACTTGTAACCACATTCAGAACACTCAAATTTTCTCATGCCTTTGTGACGTCGTACATGAACACGGAGCTGCTCGATGGCTGATGGGGTATTATGGGATATTCAAATTATAAGTATTATTTTAATTTAATAAATGCATGTTTTTATGTAGCATAAATTATATAAAGTGTGTATACATATCAATTTAGATATATGAAAGAATATTAAACTGTATATAAGCAATAAAAATATAAACTATATATAAGCAATTGTAATATATTATATGGTATATATATATATATTTTACATTATTGTAATGAAGTAGTACTGAAAATAGTCAATTATTTCAAAGTCAATTTTAATAATTATTTACATTTTATACAATATATATATATAAACAATGCAAATTATTATTTTTTCATCAAAATGTAATAATAATAACAATATTTTTTCTTTTTGCCATCTATAGAATTTTTCTTAAAACTGCCTTAAAAATGTCTTACCTTTAAATGTTTTGTTGCAAATGTGGCAAAAGTGTGGTCGACCTTCTTGGTGTTTGCTTGCTATGTGGCGTAAGAGAGGGCCTTTCTCAGTAAAGCGCTGTTCACAAAACTCACAACTATATGGCCGTTCTCCTGTATGCGTGCGGTGGTGTTTGTCCAGACTCGCTGTTCACACAACCAGCAAACATTTGATTAACAACACAAAACTAATACAGAAACTGGATGGATTTGGTTTAAAAAAAAAACCTAGAAATACAAATAGCCAGAGCTAAATCACTGCTTCTGAGAAATGACCTTGTGTGCGAAATGTCTTGCCGCAGAGGTGGCACTGGAAAGGTTTCTCTCCAGTATGTGTTCGAAGGTGCATGTTGAGATTAGCTTTCTGGGTAAAAGCATGATTGCAGAACTCGCACACAAAAGGACGCTCATTTCTGTAAAAAAGCGCAACAGATACAGCTCAGCCAGTCTCCAACCAATATACACAAACATGCATTACACACATAAACATAAAAAAAGAGACGGCTTTCTTTCATTCACATTGTTTAATCTCTTTTCGCCACATGCATGCAGTTCAAAGATGAAAAAGGGTTTCACCGTAATTGAAAAAGTGTAATACTGCTTTAAATTGTTGTTACCTGTGAATGGCTTTGATGTGCATTTGCAGGCCGTTGCGGCTGGAGGCCCGATGGCCACACTCTTCACACACAAACAGTTTCTCACCACGATGTTTGGCTGCCTCGTGTAGACGTAGCTCAGTGCGGGACAGGAAACACTTGGGACACAACGGACACTAGACGAGACATGTGCCACATAACACATCCGTAATCAGAAAAAAACGTAGTTTCAATAGCAGGGCATAACGATATAACTTTAGAATCACCTACAGCGTGTGGTTTGGGAGCTCCGTGAACTTTAATCATGTGGATTCTGAGGTCTTTCTTCTGCATGAACTGCTCAGGGCATGACGTGCACTAATAAGACAAGTAAAATTACATGGGCACAGTGTCCGTTGATAAAAGGTCATATTTGACCTCTACAATGGATGAAGTACCTTATTGGGCATCTCTCCTGTGTGCGTGACCGTGTGAAGACGCAGCTCATGTCGCTTTTTAAAGGTCATGTTACATTTTGAACAGGAAAACAACTGGCACAAAGCAAAAGACCCATTAAGTAAGTATTTGTAAAATAAAAACTGCATTTGTGCATCAATAACTACCAAAAATGATGCATTATTGCTAACGTACTATGTATGCATATTATTAATTGTCCTCCACTTTTAAACTCACCACTTCTGCTCTGATAAGACAATTTCTGGCTTCATGCTCCAGCAGGTTTTCCTTCCTATAGTAGCACTTCCCACATTTAGCACATTCAAAGGGCTTCTCTCCTGTATGTCTCCTTGCAGACAGCAAGAAGGAAGGAAAGACAGAACTTCACATTAAGACATGATGAGCTATTGATGAGATATTAATTACTTATAACAAAAATAAAATATTAAATATACCAGCCTTTATACTTATATAACAATAATGTTATATATAGTATGTATACAATATTATTTATACAATATATAAACATTCAAACATTGGGGTCAGTAAGTTAACCTAAACTTTTATTTAGCAAAGACAAATTAATCAAATGTGTTATAATGTAACAAAACATTCAAAACTATTTAAATAAGTTCTGTACAGGCCAAAGGTTTGGACACACCTTCTCATTCAATGTGCTTTCTTTTTTTTCATGAGCATTTACATTGGTAAGATTCTCACTGAAGGCATCAAAACTATGAATGAACACATGTGGAGTTATGTACTTAACAAAAAAAGGGGAAATAACTGAAAACATCTTTTATATTCTAGTTCCTTCAATATAGCCACCCTTTGCTGTGATTACTGCTTTGCACACTCTTGGCATTCTCTTGATGAGCTTCAAGAGGTAGTCACCTGAAATGGTTTTCCAACAGTTTTGAAGGAGTTCCCAGAGGTGTTTAGCACTTGTTGGCCCCTTTGCCTTCACTCTGCAGTCCAGCTCACCCCAAACCATCTCGATTGGGTTCAGGTCCAGTGACTGTGGAGGCCAGGTCATCTGCCGCAGCACTCCATTACTCTCCTTCTTGGTCAAATAGTCCTTACACAGCCTGGAGGTGTGTTTGGTGTCATTGTCCTGATGAAAAATAAATGATCGTCCGACGAAACGCAAACCAGATGGGGATGGCATGTCGCTGCAGGATGCTGTGGTAGCCATGCTGGTTCAGTGTGCCTTCAGTTTTGAATAAATCCCCAACAGTGTCACCAGCAAAACTCCCCCACACCATCACACCTCCTCCTCCATGCTTCACAGTGGGAACCAGGCATGTGGAATCCATCCATTCACCTTTTCTGCGTCTCACAAAGACACGGCGGTTGGAACCAAAGATCTCAAATTTGGACTCATCAGACCAAAGCACAGATTTCCACTGGTCTAATGTCCATTCCTTGTGTTTCTTGGCCCAAATAAATCTCTTCTGCTTGTTGCCTCTCCTTAGCAGTGGTTTCCTGGCAGCTATTTGACCATGAAGATCTGTTTCACACAGTCTCCTCTTAACAGTTGTTCTAGAGATGGGTCTGCCGCTTGAACTCTGTGTGGCATTTATCTGGTCTCGGATCTGAGCTGCTGTTAACTTGTGATTTCTGAGGCTGGTGACTCGGATGAACTTGTCTTCAAAAGCAGAGGTTACTCTTGGACTTCCTTTCCTGGGTCGGTACTCATGTGTGCCAATTTCGTTGTACCAATTTCTTCATTTCTCAAAGTAATGATGGCCACTCGTTTTTTCTTTAGTTAGCTGATTGGTTCTCGCCATAATATGAATTTTAACAGTTGTCCAATAGGGCTGTCGGCTGTGTAGTAACCTGACTTCTACACAACACAACTGATGGTCCCAACTCCATTGATAAAGCAAGAAATTCCACTAATTAACCCTAATAAGGCACACCTGTGAAGTGAAAACCATTTCAGGTGACTACCTCTTGAAGCTCATCGAGAGAATGCCAAGAGTGTGCAAAGCAGTAATCAGAGCAAAGGGTGGCTATTTTAAAGAAACTAGAATATAAAAGTTAAGTACATAACTCCACATGTGTTCATTCATAGTTTTGATGCCATCAGTGAGAATCTAAATGGTCATGAAAATAAAAAAAACACATTGAATGAGAAGGTGTGTCCAAACTTTGGGCCTGTACTGTATATATACACTGTATATATTCATATTATTTCACAATTTTATAGTATTTATCATTAAACTAGTACAGCCTGAGTGAGCATAAGAAATGTCTAAAAAATCCTCAAACTTTTGAATGGTGGTTTGTATATATGTATTGTTATTAGGTATTAAAAAATGCATATATAATTATTATTTCATTTTTTTTAAGTGGAAGAATAACAACAGAAGTTGGCAAACATTTAACTGGTCACTTTAGCATCTTTACATAAAGACATAAACAAAAAAAACATTCCCAGTATTAAAAATATGTGTCTGTCCATCCATAATTTTAATAAGAAAGTCTAACACATACAGTATATAATATATATTTTACATATATGCTTAACAAAGAGGAGCATACCTGTTGTGTACTTTCAGGTAGTACTTGCTGAGGAATGTTTTATGACATGTTGGACACTGAACAGAGCCTTTCTTTCTGTCTTTAGATGTTCCTTCCCCATTCTCTTTATTGGTAGTTTTTTCATGCCGTTTATGCTTTCCCCGTGGAGTCTTTGAGGTCGAGCAAGGTGAATCATGAGGCACATACTCTTCATCAGTTCCCTCAATAAGAATATCCATACTGTCACCTCTGTCACTGTCATCATCATCATCGTCATTGTCAACATCATTGTCATTTCGGTTATCAATAGTTCCATCCACCTGCAACAGAGAATTATCAGAAAATATTCAGTCGTCTGATCAATGCATAGATGTTTAAGATTAAATTATTAGAATTTAATAAATCCCTGATGAGTACCTCAGTCTCACTCATGTCTTGAAATTTGAGGTGATCTTCGTACTCAGTGGAAGAAGTCTCCTGCTCTTTGTCTTCCAGAGATGTTGATGGTTTTCTTCTTCCTGCTCCCTGCCTCATCACAGTAGACATAGGACTTTCCCCGAGTAGTCGTTTGGGCCCTTTTACACGCCTTCCAGAGCGTGTGGTGGTAGTAGTCGTCGAGGCAGGAGGGTCGTCATCGCTAGCTTTGACCTCTGAACCTACCACGCATGCATCGGACTTAATTTTTTGCCTTTGCCCAGATCTAGTCTTTCCTTTCGGGGTGTGATCAGGCTGAGCATCTGCAGATGTGAGAGGGAACTGTGCTTTGTCCTTCTCATCTTCACTCAAGACAGGTGACTGGAAATTCTCTACACCTGGCAAACTCTGGCAAGGTATGAGAGAATCCATAACTGATAGTCCACTAGCTGCATTCTGAATCTTCTCTAAATTGCTGTCGTCTAACTGGAGTTCTCCAGTGTAAAAAAAGTTAAGCAGTAGCTCTAATCCATCATCAGGGCACTCTAATGGCAGGTCAATCTTTATGCATGGCGTGTCCGAACTGGGGTCTTTGAACAAGTGGCTGAAGC
Organism: Enteromius fasciolatus; assembly: GCA_032361145.1. Classification (NCBI taxonomy): domain Eukaryota; kingdom Metazoa; phylum Chordata; class Actinopteri; order Cypriniformes; family Cyprinidae; genus Enteromius; species Enteromius fasciolatus. The sequence continues at coordinate 9,600,327 of JAUMHR010000084.1, forward strand.
AGGCAAGAACATTGCGATGGGCCAGATGCACCTTTCCACTCCCTGTGCTCAACATGGCATCACAGAAGTGGCCAAGACCCCTCTGTTGGTTGAGCAAGGACAGCACCCGCTGAGCGTGAGAGGTCCCTTCAGTAGGTATCTCCATCTAGACAAGCAGGAAACATTCGTTTAATTGGTTTGATTTCTGAACAGTTAAAAAAGGGAATTTGTTTAATGGGAATTTATAATACTACTACTACTGCTAATAATAATAATTTTAGTTCTTAGAATGATAATAAATTTGTGTAAAATAAAAAATGTTGTATGTGGTCAGGTTTTATTACTTTATTACATTTTTATTACTAATAAGTGTTTTATGCAACTTTAAATAATTTTAGAAATCATGAAATATTGCAATTAGCAATGCATGAAATAAAGCATAGTCAAGTCAAGTCAAGTCAGCTTTATTTGTCAATTCTGCAACATGTACAGGACATACAGAGAACTGAAATTGCGTTACTTTTAGACCCTAAGTGGATAACAGATAAACATTAAATACAAAAAGAGTTTTAAAAATGCAAGTAAAAATGTCAAATTTAAAGAGTAAAAAGTACAAAATTTGATAAATACAAATTTTACATATAACAAAAAAGCAATACAACACAATATAGGCTACAACATTCAAGTAAGGGCACATGGCATTGAGTGCAAACCAGACATAGTGCAAATTTAGACAATATAGTGCAAATGGAGCTTGTATTATGTGAGATAAGTATGATAAGTGATAGGTGTTTATAGCAATAGTCTGCTTATTTTGGAGATGTTCAGTTTATCTAAAAAGTACTCAATAATTCTGCATTTTGTCATTTAAATTAAATATTAAAATTAGGAACAAAAATACTTTTTTAATCTTGGATATTTAGGATAATAAAACATGTTCATTCTCCGAATTATAATACATTTGTATGAAGTAAAATAATAAAGTGTGTCTGTCCTGGTTTCATTATTATACTGTATGATAATTACAACATAATTTATAAATATTTCATGAAGATACAATCTTTGTAGAGATCGTACAACTGTTGAAAAATCTAAATACTGCGATTAACTGCACTACAAGGCGCATAACGTTAACTTACTTGATTAGCGTAAACTCTTGCTTATGTTGGCGCAGTTCATTTTATAAAACAGTAAACCGAATAATTCGGCATGTTTTTATCCATCTATGCTCAAAAATTTCAATAGTTAACGACTATTTGATTAATTAATATTACCTTAACGTTAACCACTATGTCCGCATTTTAATGACGCTCCCTAAACTACTCGCCGCACAATACCGTTTATGACTCACCTTTAACGTGAATTAGATCAATGCTCTCATCTTTTTCTCATATACTGAAAGCCCACATATATGCGTTATGTAACTTTCTAAGTAAATTAGACAATGTATCCCATCATATGTTTAATTTCAGCTAAACATCAAGAAGCCATGTTGAAACAGAAACAGGAAGTGACGTTCAATATTGTCTCCGGTAGCTGGCCAGCCAACTTATTACGCTGGGATTGAATTTCTTCAAATATGAACTGATTTAAAAGTTTAGCTCATACAACGAAACTGCACGCAAAGTCCTCACATTTAAACTATTCTTAAAAGTTATGGCCAAGTGTTTTCTTGCGAAGTATTTATCCAAGATGCCAGTATAGAGTCAAAACGCAGTTGAACGCCGTGACACTTGTTATTGTCCATCACATGGCACAAACGCGAACTGTGTGCGTTCTGCGCTACACAAAATTGCTTCTGATAACCAGAGAGTACTATATCTAATATGTTTTACGTATCTGCTATATTTATGCTTTCAAACGCACTCCTAACAGCGCGGGCTTAAAACAGATCAAAAAGGGCAAATGTGCAGCTTCGTCTCGATTAGTGGAGTGGAACCACAGCAGCATCGTGCAGCGTGATTTGATGTTCACATGAAGCCACCGCCAGTTACACAGAAACGACTGCATATTCACAGAAGCTCGTGTTACACGTTTCTGATTTTTGATTCAAATCGGGTTTGTTAACGGTTACAGCGGCTTCCCACGTTAAACAGGTAACGTTACGTGGCTATGTTTAACAACTAACAGCTGTGAAAGTAGCGTATCACAACAAATTAGACTTTTACTAGAGATTAGTAATAACATGTGGTACAATAATATTGCATTATATTTTACCAACTGAATAAAGTAAGCCAACAGATACCACTATTAATAATAGGTAGGGACTAAGCTATTATGTTAACTTGAAAAAGCCAACAACTTTATGATATTCTGTTTAAGCTGTTTGTTATTCTATCTGTCCGTCTACTTTAAAGCTTATTTTAGTGACTCCACTTGCGCTTATGCTGTCATTACTCTATGTTTTAATTTACAGGTTCCTCGCCCTGGATTTATGACGTTTTTAGTCTTGTTTGAGTTTATTGGATGACGATGAAAGTCCACAAGGTTTCTTCTCAGTCGCAAAACTCCACAAAACGCCATGGTAAGAATAAATGGCGCAAAAAGATACACAGACTGGACTCATCGCTTCAAAATACAAGTCCTGGGAAAGCAAAGTTGGAGCAACAGATAACCAAAAGGAAGAAACCTGCATTAAAAAGGTTAAAGAAGTTGTACACAAAGCCTATCCCGGAAAACAGCTGTGCTGAGGAGAGAAAGGAAAAGACCACTTCTGTGACTTTAGCTTATGTCCATACAAATGGAGGCACAGAACTGGATGACAGCTCAGTGGACTCTCAGGAATGGAGCAGATATGCCAATAGTGTTCTTAAGAATGGCATGGAGAGTTCAACCTCACCTAAATCAGACCAGTTGGAGAAGGACAGTCTTCAAATCCATGCCCACTTTGACCATACCCACACCCATGCTGTTTTAGTCATGAAACAAGGCCAGGTAGACTGTTAGTTTCAGCTATACTCTTTTAAACACTATGATGTAGATGTATATATGCTAGTCAGAATTTGAAGTGGATCAAAACATTTGATCAATGTTGTCCTAAAACCCAAATTTTGATGTTGACTACTATATATATATATATATATATATATATATATATGTATATTGGTCCTCATCTCTAGTTTTGCGTCTGATGTTTGTGCAGGGCTTGTGTTTCCGTGGGAAGTGCCTGCTCACTTGCCTCTATGGTCACGTGGAGGTGTTGGGCTTCACCATTGAAGAGGGCCAGCAGCCTTACCCCCTGTTTTCACCACCGACTCACTGCCCTCTTACCATCATGGCCTTAGGAAACAACCACCCCTCCGGCAAGAACAAGAAAGAGGGGCTGCTGGAAGCAAAAGCCATTGTTCGCAAATATTTCTCTTCAGGTAGAACAAGGAAGTGTCCTGCCTCCTTTTACATTCATATTACTTTGATGTTGTTTTCTCATCCTCATATCTTCCGTTTAGGAAATAAATAGCAGGAGAATAGAGTAGAAGTGTTAATAGATATTACCACGCCTAGTTTATTGATTACATTAACAATGTAACACTTTTTTTAAAATTATTATTACAAGTTTGAAAATAGAAAAAGAAGAAGAAAAAAAACAGTGTTTTTAGGAATAACATTTTTATAAAATCAGGCAAATTATATGTTTATTGTATGATTTTTATCAGCTGTTTGAATACTCATTCTGACGGCACCCATTCACTGCAGAGGATCCATTTGTGAGCTTGTGTTGTTAAGCTAAATTTCTCCAAATCTGTTCTGAACAAAAAACAAACTCATCTACATATTAGATATCCAGAGGGTCAAGTGCAATACAATAAACACACAAACGTGTTTTAGAAGCACAGAAAACCCACTTTGTCTTTAGTGCCTTGCCTGGAATTAATTTCTACCTGCAAAAAGTATTTTTTTGCACTTGTTTTATAACATTCTGTTCCGATTTGTGTTTTTATGTCTAGAGCCAAGTAAAAAGCTGATGAGTGAGGTGGACTCTGACTCCTGCGTGATGCTTCTGGAGTCCCTGGACACGCCGCTCACCCGCTTCCTCAACAGCTTCTCGGAGTTCTCAGAGATCTTTGGCCTCTGCTCTGTAAGTCGGTCAGATTTTGTGCGTTCATGTTTGAATGCCGGATATGTATATTGTTTGTGATGTTAAATTACATTTCCAGTTTAATATGCCAGTGAAAACTATTAGTAAACCATTTGTAGGAAGAATGTAAACGCAGTGACTCCGTGGAGCTTGTGACATTGTTTGTTTGAGCATCCTGGCGTAGCAACATATCGACATTTGTGTCTGTGTTTATGCATCTTGCAGAAGGAGCTGAGGTCTCAGGCTGCTGTTTATCACCCTGTTCTGTCAGCTGTGGGTGTAACGGCTCTGCATGGACCTTGTGCGCAGGGTCTGGTGATGTCACGTAGCTACAGAGAAGCTATGAGTACTTTGCTCAGTGCCTGGGCAGGTAACTAGTTGGACTAATTTGATAAAGTTAAAAACTTGATAAAAGCTGTATAAATATATAGTAGTGTAATAATAAGAAAAAAATGCCCACAGGGGAATTTGACCGCTGTCCTATAATTCTTGTGTGTGGGGGGAAGTCCTCTGGCAAATCCACCTTCAATCGACACCTTATTAACAGCCTGCTCAATCAGTGAGTATTATAAAAGTATAAATTGAGAGTAATTTTGTGTAAAGTTATTTAAGGACTTGCATGTAATTTTAAGCTGGTATTTTGTCATCTCTACAATGTGTGTGTATAGCACTGCAAGCGTAGAGTATTTGGAGTGTGATTTAGGCCAGACTGAGTTCACCCCTCCCGGATGTCTTTCCTTAAGCACAGTTACAGAACCACTGCTGGGTATGTGTCATTGTCTCCATTTCCATATAGTCACAATAAGTAAACATACTTTTCACCAGTATCATTTAAAAAGATTGTCAATTTAAAAGCTTTATCCTCAAACCTTTCAAAGTGTCTTTCATTTAGCATGTTCTCCCAAAAGCTGACATGTTTGTGGTTGTGGTGTTCTTTATTAGGGCCTCCTTTCACACACTTGCGTGACCCAGAGCACATGGTGTATTACGGTCAGGCAGATTGTCAGGCTGACATTGATCGGTATCTGGAGTCTCTCAAATCCCTCTGGCGCCATGTCAGTGGGGAAAGTCCTGTCATCATCAATACTATGGGCTGGATCAGAGGTCAGCAATAAAAATATGACCGACAATAAATTTAATGGCTGGTTACGCTGGGTCAAGAGTTTTTATTTTATTTTTATTAGTAGCCCTTTTAAGAATATTTAGTTTTTAATAGATATAGAGACTTATCTCGTCTCTCTTTCACAGGCCATGGCTTTCAGATATTGATCGACCTCATTCGCCTGTTTTCTGTTACACATGTGGTACAGCTGAGTTTTGGAAATGCACCACAGTGTCAACTTCTTACACCAGACTTCCTCAGAACTGCCCATGGCTGGCAGACACACCCTCCAACGACACCTACCCTGGCAGAGGAGCCAGCCAGTCGCCAATCCATTCATTCTCATGTATTTCTTAGCGTCCAATCAGAATTTGAAGGTGCTGGGACATCTGGAGTAATGTAAGCTTGCCAGCTATACCCTTTGAATTTTAACTGTACCTTTAATCAGTTGACAGTTAACATTTAACTAGTTCACATTGGTCATACATTTTTGGACAGTACTATTTACCAGTTCCCATCCTGTATTCCTCATAGGCAACATCAGCGCAGTAATGAGCTGCGAGACCTGGCTCTGCTCAGCTACTTCAGTAAGCTGCAGTCCCCAGAATCTGGCCCCATCCGCCCGCTCCACTGCTTTATACCCTACCAGGTTTTTATTTATTCTTTTATTTAAAAAATAATTTTAGATTTCAATTCTTATAATTCTACCAGATTATTATATTATTTCTGATTTATATATATGTATTTTATTTAAAATATATTTTTAATTGTTCTATCTTTTTTCATTTAATATTTTATTGTAAATTTTATTTTTTACTTTTCTGACCACACACGACTATAATATTGTTTTTCATAACTTATTTTTTGTATTTTTATATGATTTCTTGCCATTTTATAGTTTTTCTTTTTATGTTGTTTAATTTTTTTAACAACATAAAAAGTTTTTTTTTAATAAGTTTTTTTATTATATATTTTAAATAATTATAATCATTTTATTTTATTATTGTATGATTTTATATTTTAGCAATATATGATTCTTTTACATATGAATGTCTTTTTTTATGCTCTATTATAACAGGTCTCACACACAGCAGTGGCTATAGGTGTAATACACTGTGAGGTCGCACCCAATAACATCCTCTATGCTGCCAATGCCAGTATAGTGGGATTATGCTGTCTCAGTGAAAAGGTTATGGGAAGAGGAGGTCCTGTCGTTCTCTCCCAAACTCCAATTTGTCAATGTGTGGGCCTAGGTGTGTACTCAGAGCCTTTAATATGTGTAATCATGTAGCACGTGTTGTTGCATTGCAAATATTCATTATACATCAAAGCAAGATTCATACAATCCTCCTGTAAATGTGATTCATCTGCTGTTGTGTTTTTAAGGTGTTCTGAGAGGGGTAGACATGGCACGTGGTTTGTACTTTCTGGTTACTCCAATGTCCCCCTCTGTCCTGAGGCATGTGAACTGTCTCTTGCTGGGAGAGATCACTCTACCTAAATTGTTGCTTACCAAGCAGGTAATATATATATACACTACTGTTTAAAAGTGAGGGGCTAGTAGTGTAGATCATGGGCATCCAAGGGTTTTTGTTATACAAAACAATGGAATGTTTTTTTACAATCCACTCAATGAGTAATTCCAGATGAGATATATATAACCATTTGTTTGATGGCAAAATGGTTGAAGGGTTATTAAAACATGATGTTTTTTTTCTGTTCTCTCTCATTCCAGCATGGAGTTGAAGGAGATTTACCTTATGTTACCACAGACTACAGTTTTGAAGTCCAAGGGGCAGGAAAGCTTCACATCTACAAGGGATTGATGAGGCCTGGTTTTATAAAGTCAAAAAACTAAACTCTTCTGTACGGACTCTGCTTTCTGTGAATGACATTTGTATCCTTGTATTTGTTTTATACCCTAAATATTGAGGTAAAATTTGCCATTGAATGTACAAATCCACTCAAGTATTTTGGCTTTTGATCTGTATACTGTGACGTTTCTTTATTTCTTGTTGAATGACTTCATGTTTAAGATCCATATAGGAAACTCGTCCTCATGTTTTGATTTGCTGTACTGTTACAGTTTATCAACATGTCATTAAGAGTCTTTTTCTTTTACCAAGTCACATTCCCAAACTAAGATAATGCAGACTGCAAAATATTAAAGTGTTTTTTTTTTGTCATTTTTGTCATTGACTATTATTTGTATTTAAAAGTGAATAGAATAGTATGCAGTGCTGCACTGTAGAGTACATTGTAGTACTGTAATGATAACAACCGCTTGTTTTTTAGCATTTAAATTAAATTGGGTTATTTTAATTCAACTTATTTTATATGCCTTATTTTGTTTCCTCTTTGAAAGTTTGCTGAGATCCCCAAGCTGACATAAGATGCCTCCGTTAGGTGTCTTTATGTGCATTTATTCACTGCACTGGATCTATGAAGTGCACACCAATGATACACTGGCCTTAAACTTCACAGTATCTGCCTTCTCCAGCCACTTTACGACATTTACTATATTTACCAGCGGGTGGCGCTACAGTTTTCCCTTTTTACCTCTACTGGAATAATAATCAGTGTTGGGAAGATTACTAATATGTTAAAAATTACAAATTATTAAATCCTATATGAAATGTAGTGTAAGTATTTAAAATTATTATTTTATTAAAGTAACAGTAAAAGCAGGCAGGACTAGCCTTACTGTAGTGCTCAACTCTAATTCATTTTTATTTAATTCTCTCATTTAAGAATATGTTATTGCCTGAATTAATTTTTTTTTCCAATTCACAGAATGGAAATTTGTGTGTATGAGTGTGAAATTAAGATTAATACCCTTTGTAATTGTGTAAAGTAATTAGTACTTATTAATAACTGGCTTCTGGCTGATGACCCTGCAGCTGACCCATGGGCACTGGAGGAGGTGCGACAGGCAGCAATACCCAGCAGGTGGTAACATCTTCCTGTGCAATTACTGAAGTTCTGGCGAACCCTGTGACTACTGTGAATAAGGCAGTTGGAGTCCAGGGAAGACTGGATGGCAGCAGGGATAGACCGCATGGGAGGGGTGGCTAGTTACCTAACTCTCTAGTCTCTCGCGAGGGATGCCCAAATCTAACTACAAAGAAATATAATGAGAAACAGCCCGCGGGCACTCCGAGTGGTGCGATGAAAGATGGGCCCAACAGGACAGACCACACGACGACGACAGCAATGAACATGGATAATGAGAATACTACAACTCCAGTAAATAATGAGAAGATCCTCCGAAAGTGTGCATGTGGATGGGAGAAAGTGACCATGTTCAAAGGATTAAGGATTCACCAGGGGAAAGCAAAATGTGGACAGAAAGGCCAACAGCAACCTTGCACTGCGCTATCAGTTGAGGTAAGAAGAACCAAAAGCCAGGAAAAAAAACACAAAGCCGAAGGACCTAACGTTGCTGAAGGCATAAGAGTTACAGAGAAAGGTCCCCTGGTGGAGGCTGAGCCTTCACGTGAACACGAAGATTCAGTTCCCACTATGTCAGACAGAACAGAGACAAAAACAGAGACTAAAGAACCAGTGCGAAGGAGCAAGTTGAGGTGGCCGAAATCAAACGAAGCAGAGGCATGGCGCAATCTGGACTTGGAATTGATCAAGACCCAGAGGGATCACTGCGTGGAGGGGCCGAGAGCTCAACCTAATGGGAGACATAATATACCAGACCTGTAAAGACAGGCTTGGAGAAATTGTCCCCAAACAGATGATGCCAGTAGAGAGAAAGGAAGGAGGGAAAGGGAAATCCTCTAACTGGTGCAAAGTTGTCGGCAACTCTGGAAGAACTGGAGGAAGGCAACCCATGCAGAGAGAGAGGGGCTGAAAGTTCTGTGGGAGGAGGTCCGGAAAAGGCTAGCCGGGCTTTGCAGAGCCGAACGCATCCGCAAGCATAGCCAGCGGAATCAGAAGGAGCGAGCCAGTTCCAGTAAGGACCCCTTCAAATATGCCAGGCAGCTACTGGAGGAAAAGAAGAGTGGAAAGCTTGAAACCTCTAGGGAGGAATTGGAACAGCATGTTAAAGAGCAGTACAGTGACCCTCAAAGAAGCCTCCCTTTAGGAACTCCAGGATACATACCCAAGCCGGCAAAGCCATCAGCTGAATTTAATGTCATGCCTCCCAAGCTCAGCGAAGTCAGGCAAGCCGTGGAGAGGGCAAGGTCCTCTTCTGCACCTGGGCCCAATGGGGTCCCCTAAAAACTCTATAAGAACTGTCCTAAGGTATTAGAGCTGCTATGGTATCTGATGAGAACTGCCTGGAAGAAGCAAACCATTCCAGCTGCGTGGCAAAGAGCGGTAGCAGTCTTCATCCCTAAGGAAATGAACTCCAAAAACATTAGCCAGTTCTGAAGCATTGCTCTACTGAATGTAGAAGGAAAGATCTTCTCAGTACTAGCTAGGAGGATGACCAATTACCTGCTAGAAAACGGCTATGTTGACACCAACTGCCAGAAGGCAGGAGTTGCAGGTTTCCCAGGATGTGTAGAGCATCTGCATGTCATCTGGCTTGACCTTGCCAATGCATACGGATCAGTACCACATCAGCTGGTCAACTACGCCATGGAGTTTTTCCATGTGCCCACCAGCATCAAGAACCTAGTAGCACAGTACTTTAGTAACCTGCAGATGTGCTTTTCTCTCCAGGATTTCACCACTGGGTGGCAGCGGCTTGAAGTAGGAATTGCGATGGGGTGTGCCATCTCTCCGATACTGTTTGCAGCAGCCTTTGATATAATCCTAATTGGGGCAAGGCAAATGGTTGGGGGGATTAAACTTCCCTGCTGAGGAGTTACATGAATGATGTCTCCTTTAAACAGTAGCTTGTACATCAAGACTGCTGAATAGAATGGACGAATTGATGTCATGTTTTGTCCGGCTCCCGCCCGCAAAAGCCCGCAGGTAAATATATAAGTACTAAAAATTGATGGTGAAGAAGAAATCCTAGCTTCGGATGATGATTCTGACTCCAGTGCTTAGGTGTGTTCAGAGGTTTCTGCTTGTTCTCAGAATGAGAATACACAGGTTTTGTATAAAGCTGAAGACATTAGTCTTTTTCTTCAGGAAACAAAAGAGCTAAAACGCGTAGAGGTAGAGCTCCACTTTCCTGATCTGGCACAGTTTGTGAAGGACACCAAGTGAATCTGATGAAAGAAGGGGCTTTCTCTGATCTTGAGGTGTATCGTTTACGGATGTTTGTGAACAAAATAAAGAAACAAATTCCTAGAGATGAGAAGAATGCTGTGGTCTAAATGCCTTAGTCTGCTTTTTTTGACTATATTTATATATGGAGTTTTTTCTTCTCTTAGTCCTTTGCAGAATTTAAATTATAATAAAATGAATCAGCTAAAAATTGGAAGCTTAAATTTAAATGGAGCTAGAGATGTTCGTAAAAGGATGATGTTGTATGAGTTCATAAACCAGAAGTCTGTTGATGTCATGTTTCTACAATAAACCCATAGTGACATTAGAAATGAAGTGGACTGGAAGAAAGAGTGGGGAGGTCAACTTTTTCTTAGTCATAAATCCTTGACGAGTGGAGGTGTTGCAATGCTATTTTCTAAAAACGTGACCCCAGTGTCCTATGAAGTTGTTGAAATAGAGAAGGGTCGTTTTTTAAAAGTTGTAGTAAAATTTGAAAAAAATGTAATCGTTTTTTTAAATATTTATGCTCCTATGGAGTGGAAAGAGTTTTGTTTATTAATTTAGTCAACACTACTCTGAAAGGCTTAAGTACAGATGATTTTTTAGTTTTAGGTGGTGATTTTAATTGCACTGAGAATGATAAAGTAGATTGGAATCATTTAGAACCACATTCTGCATCTAAAAAAACTATTAAAGTTAGTTCAGATGTTTGATCTTTGTGATATCTGGAGAAACATGAGTCTAAGACAATATACTTGGGTTCATTGCAAAGACAATTCATCTTGATCGGTTTTATACTTTTAAACATCAGCTTAATATTTTTAATTCTTGTAAAATCAACCCTGTAGGTTTTTCAGACCACAGTGCTGTTTTCTGTTCTGTTTCAGTGAGCAATGTAAAGTCATGTAGTGCCTACTGGCATTTCAATACATCCTTAATTGAAGATAAAAATTTTACAGACTCTTTCTTTTTTTCTGGGATGTTTTTAGACAACAAAAGCACCTATATGCTTCTTTACAACAGCGGAAAAATACAAATTAAAAGTTTTTGCCAGCAATACACCTATAATGTTACAAGAGAAATAACGCGATCACTGAATACGTTAGAGAATGAGATAATTGAATTGCAGAGTTTGTCTACATCTACAGGAAGAAAAGAACATGTTGAATCTCTCACATTAAAGAAAACCTTATTGGCAAATTTATTGGACATCAAGGCACAGAAGGTGACACAAATGGATGCACCGTCTAAATTTTTCTTTAGTATGGAAAGAAAAAACAGTCAAAGCAGAATAATTCATTCCTTGGTTTCTGATACAGGACAAGAAATAAATACATTTCCTGCTGCTGTACATTTTTATAAACAACTGTATACAGCTGATTTAGTTCATGAGGAATTATTAAGCAATAGTAGCTTTTTGAAAGATCTGCCAACTCTTGATGAAGAAAGCAATGATTTTTTAAGATTACCTTTGACATTACAAGAACTTTTTACATCATTAATGAGCATGGAGAATGGGAAATCCCCTGGAATCGATGGGTTACCCATAGAATTTTATAAAACCTTCTGGCACATTCTAGGAGAAGATCTTTTAGCAGTGATCAATGAAAGTCTGTCTAAAGGTTTGCTTCCTCTTAGTTGTAGAAGGCGGTTATTACTTTGTTGCCAAAAAAAGGTGATCTCCAGGATATAAAAAATTGGAGGTCTGTTTCTCTTTTATGTTCAGAGTATAACATTTTTTCTAAAGGTCTGGCTACAAGATTAAGTCAAGTAGTAGGAAAGGTAATACATTATGATCAGACTTACTGCATACCAAACTTGCATGCGTCGACCCTCCTGCTGGACTTTTATCAAAGATTCAAACAGAAATAGTCAACTTTTTTTGGGACAATTTACACTGGATCCCTCAGAGCGTTCTTTTTCTGACCAAAGAAGGAGGAGGTCAAGGTCTAGTGCATCTGGCAAGTAGATGTGGGATCAGAAAGACTGGTGTGGAGACCAGTAGCACAATGTATCCTACGAAAAATAAATGGACTTGGACTGGAAACTGTCTTGTTTTTAATGGATCCTAAAAACCTTGATCTTAGAGGAGTTCCTGCTTTCTATCAGAGCCTCCTTAAAACATGGAGTTTGTTTAAGCATCAGTGGATGGAGCCGTTAATGTCATTGCATTGGCTTCTAGAGGAGCCTGTTGTGTTTGGTGCACGGCTTGATGTTTCTGATGAAGAAGTACCAGGTATTAAGGATTCGCTTTACAGAAGTGGCTCTTTACAACTGAAACATATTATTAATATTGCTGGTCCTGATTTTAAAAATGTAGAGGCAGTTTCAAGCTTCTTAAAAGTAAAGTCTTTGCGATTGATTAAACGTTTCCTAAATAAGCTACAAAAGGCTTTGAATTTACAAGAAACCTTTTTACTTGAAGAGTATAACAGGAAACGTGTATT
>JAUMHR010000084.1:9637501-9651225 GCA_032361145.1 Enteromius fasciolatus
TAACTATTTATTTCATTTAACTAAGTCTTTATGTGCAGTGTGTCAGCTACTGCTACAAAAAATATTTTCTTAATCAGTTCTTGTTTTTAGCAACAATAGTTTTACTGAAAATAAGATCAATTTAATTGATTTGCAGGATATGCTTTTTTAGTGGTTTGTTTGCACGCATCCAGAAAATGATTTGATCTTATTTTAAGCAAAAATACTGATTAAGAAAATTATTTTTGATTTGTGTACTTACATCATTTAAACTCAAGGCACTGTATAACCTGATGTCATTTTAATTGATCTTTTACCATCTTCACATATTCATTATTACTTTTTTTTATGCACACAACTTTAAATAAGCTTTTACCTTCTTTATATATAGTTTGACTGTTATTGAGGAACTGAAAGTTTTGATGCTTTACACACTGTTTCACTTAATAAAACCATTATTGTTTCCTCAGCCTTATGTAATATGCCTCATTAAATATACAAATTCATCAAAATATGCTCAGCTTTATACCTGTACCTTTTGTACTAAATGTGTACAAGGCATTTATAAGATGCTTGACCAATAATGAACGTATACCACTTTCAATCCTGGATTTTACAGTTTGGCATGTATGTGAACTGTCCCCTTGATGTAGTTTCCATGCATGAATCACATAATTCATGTTCGTCCTCAGTCCTTGTCATGAAATCTGAAGAAGACTTATGGCAGAAAGACGGATAAAATATCAGGCTGTGGGGTTAAGACCTTGATCTCTTCTTCCTCTGCAGTTAAGCCGTTTATCCCCATCTCACACACAATAGTGGACAATACTTTGATAAAATATACTTTTTAATAAATTATGTTATTATAGTTTATAATGACAGTCAGTAAGCTGTTCTTTGTTTGAGACAGCAAAAATCATTCTCACACCTATTCCATAGGTCTATTTATGTCATAAATTGGTCTTGTTTGGTCATTAATAAGCCACCTTTCACAGTTCACTTGGTTAAAGTGGCATCGTCAGATCCTCTGAATTGAAGATGTGGCTATATCTCATGACAACATGTCTTCCACATGAGTAGAACAGATACACCTGCATAAATTGCCGTCTCTGTTGACACTCAATTTGAATTTATTCTGTAGGAGTCAGTACTGGTTGTCCTTGGTAGTGGAGGTGTTTATGTCACTGGAGTGGTCGTGCATTGAGCTCCTGTGGGGCAGCTTTGGCCGACAGCGCAGCAGAGCGAGAAGTTCACGGGACACGCTGCTGGAAAAGGTGGTGTAGATCCATGGGTTCGTACAGGAGTTCAGACTGGCTAACAGCATCAGGATAGTGAAAGCCACTCCTAAGAATGAGGTAGGAAGAGAAAATCAAATCAATTTAAAGTCAGAGGTCAAGATATTGTCTTTATTTATTTAATTACTACTTATATAAACCACATTAGAAACAGTTTTAATTACCCTTCAAATTCAAAAGTCATTTGATCATTTTTAAATGTGTCATAACCTCCAAGAAACACAACATTCTTGAGTATAAGGGGCGTTCCCTGCAAATAATGCATAGACAGTGTAAACTGCACGCGTCTGCGGTGCTGTTCGGCTCTGATATGACATTGAAGCTGTTTGCAGTCAATCGGTTGATACTCGTGTTTATTCCAGCCTCGCCATGCACTTTCTTTAAAGGGGTCATCCGGTGCCACATGCACTTTTACTAGCTGTTTGAACTGAAATGTAGGTTGGGAGTGTGTGTACACAACCACCCTACAATGATACAAAAAAGTATTTTTATTAAATTAAAAGAAAAATAAGTTCTGAAATCAAGCCATTCTCATACCGACAGAGGCCACTCCCACTATATTTGATTGACAGCAGCGTGTCACAAAGACTGAACTGGTGTCTGACCTCAGACCCACCCTGAGTGAGCCGTCATCAAACCGAGATGCAGAGACACGCAGAGGAGTAACGTTACATTTAGAGAACCTACAGAAGCAGTGAGTATGTCTTTTAATGAACCTTTGCAAATCGCCTTTCCTAATAATGTGCTAATTAGCAAGTTTCACTATGAATACGGCTAAACAAAAGATCCTCCGAGAGTGCCTCTGAAATAAGGGGCGGGGTCAGCGGAGCTCGTGAAGATTTAAAGGGGAAGTACACAGAACAGAGTGATTTCTAGAGAGCTGTTTATGACAGGGTAAAATTAGCGTATTTTACACAATCTTTGAGAAATTTTAAAGCAATCTATATTACAAACTTTCCATTAAGACCCTAAAGAATCATATTAGCTTGTGAAAAATTGGCTTTGTATGACCCCTTTAACTATGTGTCTGTGCTGCTTCTGTGAAGACAGATGCCTCCTTTGTATAGATATATCCCAAATCCGTCAAATCTCGCCAAAATGACTATCGCAAGAGGCAAAAGTTTACGTTTCAGCCGCGTAACATTGGTTAATGGAAACGCGTCATTTCACAATACTTTTTTATCGACATTTATTAAACATCGCCACAGTTTTGCGGTTAAATACAGACTTTTGTGTCCTAAACTCTAGAAACAAATTGTCTCATATTTTAGAGCAATGCAATTTTGGAAAGAAATCAGTCAAGTGATACGCTAGCTCAGATAAATAAATAATTGCTTTGCCGTCACAATAATGAATGACATTTTAAAATATATTAAACAATACAGTATCACATAAGATACTTACTTCAACCCCTTTTAACCTATTGTACCCAAACCGGGTTCTGTATAGAGCTTTCAATTTAAACTGGAATAGGAAATGAAGAAAGAAGGGATTTATAATGACAAATGCATTCTAATTTAAGTTTCCATTGTTGGAAATGCAGTAAGAAAATCTCTTACACTAAACAGTTTATATGACATTAAACTGTTCAATCAATGGCAATATGTTGCCCATTTGGCTGCAAGAAAACAGCTGAAACAAATCAAAAGCAGCTGCAGTAGGAGCACAGATGTGTATTAGCGGCTCTCAGTGGCCTGTGGTGAGAGATATCAACATCTGGTTAGTGATGGAAGAGCAGCAGCAGGGGATGGAAATCGGTTATTTATTGGTGTGAAGAAATGGCCTTTAAATATGCATGTGTCTAAGAGAGGAAAGAGGGAGAGAGAGAGGAAAGAGATCAAGCAAGGAGAGAGATGGAGGGCATTTGCAGGACGTTTCTTGTAGTAAACACCAACCTGACTCATTGCATTGATGGACAACACATTTTCCGGGTAATTTGCAACCATTCCAAAGCACTTCCACAATCCAATGAGTCAGTCCTCTTGCAAAGGAATTAATAATACTCTTATTAAACAGCCAAATGTCGTCATTGAATTGTACTTCTTGCTTTAACCTCTAAAAATGGCTATGTCATTTGTGCGAGGACTGCTTTAGTTTCTCACCTTGGTCAGGGGGATTGGGGTCCCAGGCAGCCCACAGCTGTACAATGAAGAAGGGTGACCAGCACAAAGTGTAGACAAGCACAATGACTAGAGTCATCCTCACAGTTTTAGACATAGCTTTCGACACACCTGTGAAAGGTGGATGGAGTGGGTAAGGTGGGAAAGAGGGGTTTGAAGAAGCATTGGAGTTGTAAGAGTTCCTTTGAGGGACAGAGTTGCTCCAGATGGTGTGAGGGTGAGTCTGAATGCGAGGCAGCACATCAGGAGATGAACTGTGAGTCTGTGAGGCCATTGGGTCATTGGGACTGCAGCCATCCTGACGAGATCGGTCACAGCAATCTGGCTCTGGTGCTTCCTCAGAGCTGCAGGTGTGAGAACAGGATGAGTCACCGTTGGTGTTCTTTTTATGAAGTTCCCTTGCTTCTCTTGTCTTGCGTGAGCGTCTAGCTCTCTCTCGGACCGTGCTGGCCCGTTGTTTGAAGATGGGAAAGTGAAAAATGACCAGGTTCTTCTTCATGTCAGCAGAAACCACCCGTTCTGATTTCAGGTAGATGTTGTCATGGATCTCTTTGAATATTCGTACCTAGAGACAAAAATATAAATATATAATAAAGCTGCCATAGGAAACACAGTAAAACCCATTCCATTACATCCTTGCTGAAAAAAAAACACATTAGGTTTTGAAGCTGGGATCCTGGTTTAGGCTGGTCCTTGCTGGTGTATGCATCCCAGCTTCAATACCTACCTAACCAACATATGCTGTTTTTTTCAATAGGGATATGATACAGTAAAAGCTCCACTCTGTTCTGGGTTAATAGATATTATAGATGTAGGCTATGTCACTGTGTAGTACATAAACATTGACACATTAGTGGTGGGAATCTCATCGGTGACTCAAATCTTTTAAACTGGTTCACCGAAAAGATTTGCTTAGATACTCATTAGTTTCTGTTGGTTGTTTTGTGTTTTGATCAGTGAATCAACCATGTAGAGTATTTGTTAGGTTATTAATTAGGCTATTTAGCTGTATGTATTTCAACCTCTGGGCATGCAGCCAAACAACTCATAGAGGTGGCCTTATGAGGATCCTTATTTGTTAATTCGTTCGCAAACTAGATGACTTATTGAATATTGACTCTTGTTCAGATTTTAAACACCGACTCGTTCACGTTTGTTTAGTAGGTCCATTCAATTAAATTCATCTTCACAACCCACGCTCTACAGGTATTGGTTCGTAAGCAATATAAATACTTTTTACGATCAAGCTAGCGGGTGGAAATGAGCAATTCATTTGCTTTCATTGTTTGTTTGTTTTAAAAACCGTTTCATTTTCGGACGATATGGCGCTATTTTATGCACACACAGTGTTTCTAAATTGGTTCTCCAAATTCAGAACATTGAGCATCTATCAAAGACACTGAATCAGGTATGTTTCAGTGTTGAGAATCGCTGCTTTCTATTCTCTAACACTCATTTATTTAATGTTACGTGTTAAGCCTCTCTTAATGAAAATCTTGTTTATAAACCAAACCCATATGGGACATGTAACAGATGTATTTTAACAGCTTATGAACTGAATCACCATGATACTCAAGTATGAAATATTAGGTGCAAGTTTGTATAAACATTCACAAGATGTAAGCCATCTGCTGGTCAGCAGCTAAAAGCAACTTTACACGTGTAAGTTCAGAATGTGAGAGATTTGTTCTTCAGTTTTTGTGGAGCTTTGTGGGAATTGCTTGATGTATGAATGCAGATCCTTAAGACGTTAGCTTGGAAAAGTCACTAGGCAGGTGCTTAATGGTCAGACCAGCGTTCTTGAAAAATGTTTTTAACAGATTTTTTTGTTGCCAAAGACACATTGTTCAAACTCAGTGGGAAGCAGTTTTAGGTTTGGTTTATGCACACTCTACTGTTTTAATTTAATTTAAATAAGATTGACTTCCTGGGAACTGTATCAGCTGGTGGAAGGAAAGGTCTGCACGTTAGAGAATTCCTCTCCTGAAATAGAGCTCTGACCAAAACCCCCTGGCCAGGTCAAAGAGCATAATCTCACCAAAATACATCAGCAGTTTCCCACTTGCGATTTTAAAAGTTATATCTCTCTTAAAAAAGGCATTTAGTAGCAATTTGCTAAATGGGACAACAGAGGTTTTTGGGGAATTTAAACATCACACCAAACTATATCTATTCGCTAGTCCACTTCCACAGCCTCGTTGTGTTTATACTCAACTCAAACATTCCATCTTGTGATTTTTAATAAAGACAGAAAGATTCAGACGCTTAATGTTGATTACACTGAAATGATGCAACCATAGTTCATATATTGCCTATGCTTTTACTTCTGGTGATTGTATTCGTGCTTTAAAATTCATAAAAGTTCTGTTTATTTGTGTGTGGGGGGAGGTTATAAGGTGTAAGGGAAAACTGAGATTACAGACACAAATGAAATAAACAGATTCCAGGAGTACCTGACAAACAGTGATAATGAAGGTAGGAAGCAGAAACACAGCTATAGTCATCCAGGTGACATATGCTTTCAGCCCCCAAGGCTCAGCAAAATTCCCCCAGCACTCGAACACCCCTGGAGAGACCTCAGACCTGGAGAAAATAAACACCTGTAGGGAAGATGTCAAATATTTCAGAATATTTCCTTTTGTGTTCCATGGAATAAATAGCAGCATATTGGTTCCCGAATGACTTTAATTGGAAACAAATAATGGCAAATAGCTTTACTTCATATTTAGATACATTAGTTGCAAAATGTATTAGCAATTTTGCAATACATTACTTCCAGTAGATCCTTTGTAGTGAATGGGTGCCATCACAGTGAGATTCCAAACAGCTGATTAAAAAGTAATCCACAAGTAATTGACTTTAGTCTATCTTCATAGTCTTGTAAAGAGAAAGCAAACAAGCAAAATTATGGATTATTGGCTAGTTTAAAGTTGAAATGTGTTAATGATGCATTTATTTATTAAAAACACTTAACATAACATTTCATTAGAGGTTAATTAATAGGCTAGAGTCTTATCGATTACTTGTATTTCATCTGCTGCTTGGACTCTCAATCTGACGGCACCCATTCCCTTTCAGCAAATTTTCATTTTGGGATAATCTGTTATTTAAAAAAAAAATGTGACTGATACTTCTTAGCATTGCAAGTGTAGTAAATGGCACGCTGTATTTACAGCTAGTACCTGGGGCACACTGAGAGCAAGGGCTAGACCCCAGGCTATCATGATGGGTGCATTCCAGCATGAAACCGCCCCTCCTTTGTAGGCCTGCAGGGGGCAGCAGATGGCATTATGGCGGTCCACAGTCATAGCAACAATCATGTAAGAAGATGCAAACATTCCCACGATCTGCAGATATTTGACTGAGCGGCACAGCACATCAGGACCTTGAAATCTCTCTGTAATATCCCATACTAGCTGCGGGAGCACCTGCAAAACATTAGTGTACTGCTGTTGACAAGTCACTTAAAAGATAAAATGCTACGCTAAGCATTAGACAAAGATCAGCTCACCTGAAAAAATGCCACCACGAGATCTGCAACGCACAGATTGACCATAAATAGGTGCATGGGTGCGTTGTATTTGCGCCGCCTCAACAGAACCCACAGTACAAAACCATTCCCTAGTGTTGTGAGAGCGAGAATCAGACCCAGAACTCCAATCTCAGCTTTAGCCAGAGATATGTCCCGCACCCTGACTGGACCGGGCGTCTGAGTGGGGTTTACTGAGTTGTTCTGAGAGACCAACCAGAAGTATGAGCCTCCTTTGAAAGTACTGTTGAGTCTAGTATGCTCAGAGAATGAGGAGGAGAAGTTAGACCATGCAACAGTTGCGTGAAGGGATCCTTCCCAACCTGCCCCCTCTGAGAAGGTCTCCATGCCTGCAAGAAAAAAAAGAAAAGATATTAGAATAATTGAGACCACTGAGCCAAAAAAATGGCTGCCATCACAGGAATAGATTACTTTTAAAGATATATTAAAATAATAAACAGTTTATTAAAAGTGTATTACAGTTTTTACTGTATTAGACTTTCAAAACAACTTTTGACCTTTAGTGTAACATGATCATCGCACATTGCACTGAAACTCACCATTAATCTCGTTTTATGATTTGAACTGTTAGTTTAGCAATTTCACAGACACACAAAAGCAAGAAAACAAATCTGCTTCCTCTTTCACTTTTTAATTATCCACGGCTGCGGATTTCCCCCCCAGAATGCATCTGTCAATCCTTTTTTCTTTTCTTTTCTAAATTTTCCTTGACTTGATATGACTCCTACTAATCCTACCCAGATTAGTCCATCACATTTGCTTCCTTTTAGTATCTCTCTCATCCACAATCTTCCTCCCTCTGTTTTTCCGTTGGCTATTCCTTTACCCCTTTTTCTACCGCTTCCTCTCTCTGTCTGTTATCAACTGATCCCTGATCCCAATAAAATGTGGTTTATTTTCTTAACTATGCAAATAAATAGTACAAATAATACTATAAGTTGCAGAAATGAGACTGACAGAGAAAGAATGGTAGCATGGGACGTTGGGTTATATAAACAGAGAGGAGGTAGGGTACATGGCATGAGTCAAGAACACGCAAAAGAGAAATAACTAGTAAACCTCTTACATACCACTGCAAACACTGTCCATATATGACAATAAGAAAGACTGTGTTAAATAAAACTTATTACAGGCGTGAAACTGATGTCATCTTCCTTATTTAGTGATACTTGAACCAACATATTAAAAAATGGTGAATAATTATAAATTTTTTGGTCAAATTTATCCAAAGTGACTTATCCAGTGCTACTTTTACAGCAGAAGCTCCCGTTCTAAAAAATACTTAGTTTATTAAAATAAATTTAATTTAATTTAATTTTAATTAAAAATTAATTAGATATTAATGTAAATTAATGTTACAATGAAAAGTTATTTGACCAAATATGAAAAATTGAATAAAATTAGTTTAAACCTGTTTTTATTAGATTATACAATGAATTAGATTTTAATATAAAATTGTATATTTTACGTACAAACTTAGCAGCAGACACACAATACACACATCTGACAGTCTTTTATAGTGTTGAACAAAGACACAATGGTGGTTCATTTCGTCATGGGCTGGCTAAACCTCGATACTTGCTATCTAATTCTTGTTCATTCATTTCATTATACTGGTGAAATGAATCATATATCATAGTTCTATCTCAAAACAGAGCCTATTATACAGTTTCTATACAGCATTATACACTTCCTGTCTGTCCACCCATGTCTTTGACTCTACATTTCCCCGTGTTTCTGCATATTCTCTCACTTCCTTTATGTTTCAAATTCAATCTCTCACTGTCTGAAAGACCATTGTTTCCCGCAATCAGCTCATCTTAAATCAATGGGGTTTCTTTACACTGAGTGTGTGCAGTATGTCTCTCTGTGTAGTTATCTGGGCTCTGGTTTAACATGTCCAATACCTCCTAACCCGTCTTCCACCTTCCTACACACAACTTTCTGACAAAAAATCAATTACAGAATAGATAGATAGAGATAGATTCAGATTAGTGAACGGAAATTTCCCTCTTAATCCCTGAAAACTGGTCTGACAATAATTAGATTATAGTATATCTCATTTAGAAAAGTCATTAACCTCATAAATACTACACCTAATATATTTCATTCTTTTTCAGCAAATATAAATAATACGATTTTTTTTTTGAATGCCTTTCGCTGTGGCTTTCCAGGTCCAGTCATAAATAAAAGCGAGTGTCCCTGTCACAGCAGTGTTTGAGGTCATTCTCTGAAGCAGCTGATGCATGAGCTGTTCAGTTTACCCTTGCTTTGTCATTTTCTGCCTTTCCCTGAATCCCTTTCCCTCGGAGGAATCCACTAATGTGGTGCAGAAATGTTGGCCTAGACTAAATGTAGCTGATGATACAGAAAAAGCACTTGGCTTTTGCAAGCTGCTTTTTATGCATAATATTTGAAAGTGTTTTAAACGTGGATAGACAACATAGGACAGGGGCTTCAGTATGATTGGCCATGTTTATTAAATGTATTAAAGTCTAGTTTATGCAATTGGAAAGGTATTTTGAATGTAAATGTGTGTTTGTTTCTCTTTAGTTTTTAGCTATTGTTACACAGAAAATAAAGACGTTTGAAATAAACTAAAGGAAATGTATTTGAACGAGGATTTGAATTGAACTTCCAGTTGAATGCCCAGAATGTAGATTGTAATAACTGCTTGAGATGGTGAGCGTTTCGAAAACTGGTAAGGTTGCATAAGAGTTGAGTGCGTCATTAAAAATTAAATTTCTTTCCAAAATACTTTTCATTAGTTTTGTCCTCCGTTGGCTTATGCAATTACAAATTAATTTTCCAGTTCATGGTTGCCTGCCCTGTTTCATCGTATACAGTAATAGTATTCATCACCTTATTAAGTTAATCAATTGCACACTAAAATATTGCGTCAGCATGTGTCCAAAACCTCCCTTTTGGATTTCAACAGCTTCTCACACCTGATAAAAACATCAACTTCCAAATTCAAAGACCTGAAACCGTATTGAGAAATCTCCTGCATGATAAAAACAATTAGAACTAGATTAATATGCCGGGATAAAAGAAAAATAGTGCATGACCTTTGTCTTCTTTATTGCACTTCTTTCATTCTTTGATACTAAATCTCACCTTCACCGACACAGGAGCAACATAAATGAACCACAAAGCTGAGAAAGGGCCGAATCATGATATGGTCATTATTTTCACATACAATGTTTATGTGCTACTGTCCTACAGGTCAGCCTTTGATTCCCTTTAGGCCTTTACTGACAGCATCAAATGGAATCCATCCTCATGGCCTCTAACAGCAAAAAAGTAATAGACTCTTACCTATTGCAGAATTAAAAACCTAAAACAGCAATGCAGTGTTTATGCAATTCAATGCTTAATGCCCTATTCTGAAAAATTAAACGGTTAACGAAGAGGCATTATTCTCATACACTAACCACATAACAAGCCTGCATGAGCAAAAGTCATCAATCTTGCATGACATGTAAATAAAGTATTGGCTTTGTTTCCACACTTGGCTGTTGACATGTCTGTATGTTTTTAAGCGTTTACAGTAGGTTTATATGATTGTGTGTTTTTGTTGTTGTTTTATATAAGAAATCTATACCGTCATTTGACTTTTATACTGTACCAAAATTTGACACAATATTCCTAATGCTATAGTTAAAAAAAATAGTGTTTTTATAAAGGCTTTACTATTATTGGGGGCACAAAGTAGATATAAATAAACATGCATTCCATAGCATCTCAAATAATGTGAGTTCACATGTCAGCAAATATTTATAAAATATGTCAAATATGTACTGAATACATATATAAATATTTTTAGTATAACGTCATGTCGCAATATATCCAATTCCCATATGCATTTTGCAGCAACAACCCATTTATTTGACAGTTATTCAGTTCGTCTTTCATCAATTCAGCTCCGTGTAGATGCTTATCACTATAGCTGTTTCTCATTTACTCGGTTGCACTAAAACACATCAATCATATAGAAGAAAAATATTCTTTATCATAACACAAGTCATTAACAATTCAATGTGACTTTTCTTGTTCCCCTTCTGGAGAGAGAAAAAATCAAATAACAGCCCAGCTAAGAAAACTACAGACCTGTCAGTGTGGCATGCATACTCCCATTCTAATGGATTTGCATTACTAACGCTGAGATTCTTTCTTATACTAACAATAAATAACTTTGAAAATGGACACTTTTTATATAATACAAAAAGCTTTTATGAATTATTCATTTATTGAATTGTAAACCTCGATTTTGTTAGATGCATGCTTCATTGGGTGGGGGAAAAATGCCAGCGGGGTAAAGATATTCAATAGAAATTACAATCACAGAAACTTACTGTTTTCTTGAATCAGCAACGATAATCCATGAGTTTTGTGAGGAGCTGCAGTTGTACTGTATGATGTTTTTTTGTGCTGAGCTATTTCACCACCTTCATGTGAACTTGCAAAGCTGTAGTTTCGAAGCTTTCACCCAAGTTTATGTTCACAGAATTCAGGGCTTCTTTTCCTCGCACATCCACTGAAAAGATGCATGCAATTTATTCCAAGAAATGTCCCGCCGTTTCTGAGACTCTGCGTGTCTGAGCTTTAATTTCCCACATTACATGAGCACCGGTGCACTGATGGCGTTGAATTTGAGCTGGGCTCAGTATAAACAACATATCTCTTACATTCACTCACCCTCTCTCTTCCCTCGCTCCCTCCCTTCTCTCCTTTTCTCAGGTCTCGTGTGTTGTTAGATGAGGGGGAGGAGCCAGAAAAGCGAGGTGTTCTTATACATCCATCTCCACTTTGACACAGAGAACAGATAGATAGAAGCCCGAAAGCTCTTTGTCATAGTTTGTGCTATAATGACAGGTGGTGATCGGTGTCAATATTTGCATATTTACATTAACCTGGCCTGGGTGTGACTGCACTTCATGCCTGTTGTTTTAGTTTGCTGGATTAATAAGATGCCTGCTTGACTTTCACACAAAGCACATTGTGAAACGCCTTAGTCTTCAGCTATTTGCAAATGATTTTCTGATTGTATGCCACAGATTCCTGAGTTTGACAAAACAAGTCGCAACAGATACAGATAATGTATACATACAGATACATAAGAGATGGTCTCTAAAATGTTATTTGATTTGATTAAATTATAAAATAACATTAAAAATGAAAAATTTCCCTCATGCCTCACCCTCATGTCATTCCAAATCCATAAGACACTTCATTTTTCACAAAGTGAAATATTTTGTTTTGTGAAATCCGAGAGCTTTCTGGCCCTGCATAGACAGCAACACAACTGAAACATTCAAAGCCCAAAAAGGTGTGGGCATCATTAAAATAGCCCTGAATACATTCTGTGTACAAAGAAAACAAAAAGAATGACAAAATTAAATTCTTTATCTATATTTGTAACTTAATTTGGTAATATCAGCCTTCGTGCTGAAAATCCTCTTGTCACTGCATGGCAAATATTATGATTTTATAAGTTATTTTGTTTATATTTATCTTAAAAATTATCTAAAGATTTTTAGATAATTTCCCCATTTTTTAGTAGGTCAACTAATGGCTCTTAGAAAATGGAAGTAGTAAGAAGTGGTACTACCACTATAAATATAAAATATAATTTTAGTAAATTCATGCATGAGATTTATAATATAAAAATGGGTTTCACTGGTATAATAGGTTATTAAAAACAGCACTCTTTGTGCTTGACACTATAATTTACAAAATAACAAGTTTTGGTGCAAAATGTAGCTTTCTAAACAGCTTTAATTTGTAACAGAGATTTATGGGAATATTATAATACAACACATACACTATATATTATAAGGAAAAAACCATAATGTGCAGACATTAAAATAAGTGCTAGAACCCTCCCTTGTCTCTCCAGTTCCATAAAAATTTTAGCAATTTATTTTAGGCTTCTGGTTTACTTTTTTTTTTTTTTAAAGAGGAAGAAATAGAACAGTTAAGGAATATTGCAAGTATTGCGTATAGGAGCTGTAATATTTTTTATTTAAACAGGTATGTTCATGATGCCTTCCAAATATTCCCAAAGTGGTCAGTCACTCAAACTTTTGCACAATACTTCTTCTGAACACACCGCACTCAAATACATTCGGTCTTTTGAGCCTCTCCTATTGTTGTGTATTTAGACAAATATCTCTAAGGCAGAATGAATTTGCAGCACAAATCAAACAGACACGGTGCAGGCTGCAGTCATTTCCCATCATCAGCGGATTTATTAAAGGGAACATTTCCAGGGCCCCGTTGGACAGGAATAAGGGCCAGATCAGAACAGTTCCACATCTCAATGACCTCATATGGCTTTCTATAGATTCAGACCTTCTTCTGTGGCCAGCAATTAAAAAGACAGCTGTTTCTCCTCTAACAGAGAATTTGTCTGGAAACTAACACATGTGTATCATCGGCAGGCTTCTTTATAATAAACAAGTGCTGAAACAGACAAAACTTAAGAAACAGTCCCAAGATCAGAGATCAGGCGTGTGGTTTTAACATGTTTTTTCCAGGAAGAACACACCCCCCAGCTTAGTAAAATATTTTTTGCTAACATTCTCATGAATTTATGAAAACATTATAAATGCTCTCTGAGTGTGCTGTTTAATAGCAATCTTGCATTTGAAAGCCATGTTTCTAGCATCTGTAAAACTGCATTTTTCCATCTCAAGAACATATCTAAATTGCAACCCATGCTCTCAACCTCAAATGCAGAAATGTTAATTCATGCGTTTATGACCTCGAGGTTAGATT
>JAUMHR010000084.1:9662246-9683469 GCA_032361145.1 Enteromius fasciolatus
AAAATTTCATTAGCCATTACTACAGTCTTCAGTCTCACATGAACCTTCAGAAATCATTTTAAGATTGCTTAATATTTAATATTGAGTTGCTGCTCGATAATCATATCTTTTAGATGTATAGATATATGGTGTCAAAAAATATAATATGATTATAATTCACATCTTTAGTGAATATTTCTATTTAAAAAAATTCTATTGTACTTGTTATTGTATTACATTACAAACCATTTTGACCACTTCTAAAGCCTATCTGTGAAATCTGTAGCTTCTATCTGCTAAATATATCAAATCACAAATATTAACAGTTCTCTGGCAGGAGATTGCTATCATATACAGTACAAATATATTGGGGAACAATTTCAACATCTGAATTTTGCGGTGCTCATAACGTTTAAGTAACAAAAACGTATCAAGTTAATTTTGTCTATGTAAATGCTTACACAGACTGTCTGGTCTGTTTAGATTTCCCTGTGCGTGTTGTTCAGCGCACTTTTCTACTGACTTTGAGGAATTCTAAATAGAGCCCATATTGATTTGGAGCTTGTCGCAAAATGGGACAAGTCCATGCCAGGTTTTGTATATTTTCACAATAAGGCGGATATAGAAGGACACGGATATACACTGCTCAAATATTCTTATTAAATACTTTGTTCTTTACATAGCTGAATGTGCTGACAATAAAATCACACAAAAATTATCAATGGAAATCAAATGTATTAACCCCTGGGGGTCTGGATTTGGAGTCACACTCTAAATTTAAAGTGGAAAAACACACTACAGGCTGATCCAACTTTGATGTAATGTGCTTAAAAGAAGTCAAAATGAGGGTCAGTGTGTGTGGCATCCACGTGCCTGTATGACCGCCCTACAACGCCTGGGCATGCTCCTGATGAGGTGGAGGATGATCTCCTGAGGGATCTCCTCCCAGACCTGGACTAAAGCATCCGTCAACTCCTGGATAGTATATGGTGCAACGTGGCGTTGGTGGATGGAGCGAGACATGATGTCCCAGGCGTGCTCAATTGGATTCAGGCCAATCCATAGCATCAATGCCTTCGTCTGGCAGGAATGGCTGACACACTCCATCCACATGAGGTCTTGCAGTGTCTTGTTGATTAATACAATTTTATAAAAAATACACTGTAGATATTTCGACTTGAAAAACGTTGTCTTGTCTGGAGCATGAACTAAAAAAAGGAGGTCTAGGTTTAACCCACTTGAAAAAACTTTTTTTATTTGGTTTAACTTGGAGGCCGCCACCGGTACAAGCTAAGAACAATTGCTCTTTTATTCAGAAAACATACACTGAATGCGTTGCTTTTAAGCTGATAAGTTAAACGAGTCATGTCATAGAAAACCGGATTTTCCTTGTTCTTTTCAACAGTCTGTTTCAATAAAGCGCTATATAAATAAAGTTAGCTTTTGAAGTAAAAGAATTTGAAGTAGGCTATTGTCAACATACTATAACTTTCTGTGCTCAAAATTTCAGTCAAACCGTTTATTGAACCACAGTTGTGAAGTGTGTGCTTGAAAATGAACTTGTGTGATTATATGTGTACAGATCTCATAAGATAGACATGGGAAACTGCAGCTCAGTCTTTGCCAAAGAAGCCTTTCAATCCATGTGGAAATGATTTATCAAACAGATAAAGAGGAAAGCTTGTGGTGATGGCGCTTAACTCCCAAATTCCTACGCATGGCCTGAACGATACAATTATGAGACTAAAAGCTGCTTCAAACTTTAAATAGTGTGTTAAGATACAAACATAAAATAACAAAGTGTTTCAAAATAGGTCTTTCTCACTTCTGCTGACTGTCATATGTGCAAACCGGTGAGCCACGTGAGGTACATTTTATTACAGATGTGTGCACTTTACTTCACACCTTCTGGACTGTTGATAAAATTGTGATGCTTGGAGGGGCCAGGACAGTTTTTAAGTCTGATTGGTTTGTCTGAAGGAAGAACGTCATACACCTAGGATGCTTTGAAGGTGTGTACAACACAGGCTAATTTTCATTTATGGATGCACTAACCCTTTAAATGCATTCATGAGAATTTCTATAAAGGTCCTTAGTCACAGTTTTGACAAGTCTTTGGCAGAGAGAGACAGAAACTGGAGGAGGCTTTAGCTAAAAGTACTGTGGAGAATATAGCTGCTTTTTGACAGCTCATGTGATGGACTCCCTCCTTTAATGTGTTGCGCTCCCTAAAAACCTGTTGTATATGAACTAAAGGGAACGGGGGAGGTCACACATTCACATAATTGATGGTATGATTCCAGCGCTCAGGAAAAACATAGGAGAGATGTAATATGGCAGTAAAAGTAAACTATGAATAATGCGACAAGAGCTGAGGTTACACTCAGAGAATTACAAACACCCCGCAAGAGTAGAGGCTTCTGTTGTAAATCTTAAAGAGCCTATTCTTCCTATTTTTCAGTGTTCAGTATTGCCTACTGCTTGTCACAGTAGTGGAGTAAAATGAGCTAGGTTAGAGCTCACCCAAAAATGTAAATTCATCAAAATTCTTCATCAGAACATATTTAGAGAAATTTAGCATTACATCACTTGCTCACTAATGGATCATATGCGGTAAATGGGTGCCGCCAGAATGAGAGTTCCCCAATAATTGCTTTCTCCAATATCTCAAAAAAGCTCTGTTTAATTTTGATGCTACATTTTTCTGAAACTGTTCTCATCTATACCTTAGATGGCCTTAGGATAAATATGTTTGGCACAATTTCATTTTTGGAACTATTCTATTAAACCGCCTCTTTACTCCGATTGTTAATTGATTTAAAGTTTGACACCTGTGCTTAAAATTAAATATGACTTTTTTGTTCATTATCAAGGCTGGATTCAGTCACTCATTGGTTAAGTTCAAACTGGCTATACACTAATAAAAGGCTGTGTAAAATACATCATCCATCAATCATGATAATGTGTGAGGAGCTCAAATGAGGGCAATGAAAACCCTAATCCTGAACTCAAGGGCCTGAAATTCATTGAGGAAGTGACTGAAGAAAAGCTGCTGGAAATGTGTTGGGAATCAAGAATGTGGTGAAGTGATTGTGCCATGGAAATAAGTGATCGTTTTCATTTTGTGCTGTTATATTAAATGGAAATGCATAGAGAATTGTTAGAGTTGCAGAAAATAAAGGTAGTGTCATTCAGGATGTCATAATAGAGTAAGTGTATAATACGTAACTCCTATTTCCTAATCACACTGGGGACGTGTTTTGGAAAGAAGAGGTGTCCTTAACAGAAGTTGTTACTGAACCTCAGACCCTTAGCATATTTCCAAAGAGCTCCTTTGACATTCACAGGCTGCCAATATTTTGAGCTATACTAACTTGACCGGAATATAACCTTTGAGTATAAAAAAGTGAAATTATTTGGATTGGAACTGATATGCAACATATTTGCATCAGATTTCCAATGACAATGCACAGTTAAACAGTCACGGATTAGGTGGTTGATTGGCCCTGCCATAATGTTTAACTCTGTGCCTCAAATCATATTTCTGGATCACGGAAGAACATCCTCTCTTCAGATGCAGTTGGCATCCTGCAATTATCCGTGGAAGAG
This sequence comes from Enteromius fasciolatus, assembly GCA_032361145.1. Lineage (NCBI taxonomy): Eukaryota > Metazoa > Chordata > Actinopteri > Cypriniformes > Cyprinidae > Enteromius > Enteromius fasciolatus. The sequence continues at coordinate 9,665,835 of JAUMHR010000084.1, forward strand.
CAGAACAAATATTTTATGAAACTAAAGATATAGATCAGCAGACATTTCTTTGTGAATCTCCATAGATCTACTGTGTACTTGTGAATCTGACAAGTACACAGCAATATCCAATATGATTTACCGCCTCAAGACCTGGACGGCTTACAGTCATGAAGAGATCAATGAATTCCAAGTTCTATTGGGAAATTCTGAAGCAAAATATGTGTCCGTCTGTGTGTGAACCAAAAAAACAATTCTCAAGTAGTGAGGTCATGACCATGATTAAAAAAAACTTCTGCGTATTAGAATGGAAATTCAGCCTCATGGGGATATCATGACACAAATGAAAACACACTGTTTATAACAGACGATGCAGGAATGGGTCAAATGTAATTTATTTAGCTATATATCGACTGTACCTCATCCTGCTTATTACAAGCTCCCACAAATAAATAAATACATGGACATTAAATAACTCTGCATTGACTGTAAGAATGATATTAGAACATGCAGCTTGGTACATCCAAGACTTCTCAGCATCGGTGTCTGTGTCCTGATACTGATAGCTTCTCACTCACACTGACTCAACACGTGATGCACAAAGTTACAGGATATTTAATCACAACATTATAGAGTCCTTGACATGTCTATTAGTTCATAGACTTGCATAATCTACTACAAATAACATTCCACATATTTTCCCCAGCTGCTGTATTTTGTTAGCGATCGCAAAGGCTGTTGAACGGCAGTGGGAAATTGCTATTTCTTCTGACTCATGTTATTGGAAATTATATTTCCATTTAGGAGTCCTGCTATTATGTTTTATAATATTTGAGTCTGTCCCTTGGGTTTTCCTCTCAGAACAGTGTGCTATTTTGTCCACACACAAAGGTCCAGCTGTAAACAAAAAGAAATTGATGTCAGTGAGACTGTCAACTTGTCATATTATTAAAAAAAGAATGTGCATGTGGTTTTATGGCTGAGAATCAGTTTGAAAAGACTTCATTGGTTAGGCACAAAGATACATTTATCTGTGATTTGTTGCCCTCTGGTGCCCAGAATTACACTTGAACCATCAACACTTCAGGCAGTATGTTGGCCTGAAAGTAATAATATCTGCAGGAAAATGGATAACCTCCAAATCTCCCCCCCAAAAATGTCTTGGTTCAGAATCATACAGAACATTCGGCAATGGCCCCTAAAAAGAGATGATCCTTCAACCGGAGTGTTAATGTTTTCCTGTCACCAGTGTTCACTTGGACTCTGTTTCCTTGGACTTTATTAAGTGTACTGCTAAATCCTGAAAGTCCCAACAGTACACTTTATGAATGCATCCCTTATCTAACACACAGATTCAACTCTTTAGCACAGTGACGGAGGACTCCAAGATTTCAATTTTAGGCATCTGAGATGATAGAAGCTCAGCAAATATTATTAAAAGGTCAGTTCACCCAATAAAGGAAATGCTGCCTTTAATTACTCACCGTTGTTGTTCCAAACCCAAAATACTTTCACAAAATGATAAAAAAGAAGAGCTTTTAGACACTGCATAAACAGCAATGCAACTGACACGTTCAAGGTCCAAAAAGGCAGTAAGGCCAATGTTAAAATAGTCCATGTGACATCAGTGGATCAACCTTAATTTTATTAGGTTTTAAATAACTTCATCTATATATTTTGGTTTGAACAAATAAGACAATTTTATTGGTCATTACTCTCTTTCTTGTCCTTGAATGTGGTGGTTGTGTTGCTGACTATGCAGGTTCATTCAAAAATACAAACTCAAAAATATCTTAATTTTTATTCCAAAGATGAATGAAAGACTTATGGGTTTGAAACAACATAAGGGTGAGTTTAAACAGGATGTTTATTTTTGAGTGAATTATGCTTTAATCGTTATTTCATCAAATCAAATAATTTTTTACTGCCAATCTCTTATTTCTGTCAAAATAGATCAAATACTGTATCTGCTGCGACTTTTGTGAATTTTCATTTTTGAGTGAACTAACTCTTTAAGGCGCATCCAATTTTAATTTTCCAGTGATCATACCAGCTTAAGTTGACAAAATAATAAGCAAGACATTTTAAAGACAACCTTTTAATTATATCTGGATTACCAGTGAGCTATTAAGGATTTGTGCAACAGTCCAAATATTAACCCTTTACAGCAGTGATTCCACTACAGCAGTGAACCAATATACAATTTAAACTTTTAGTGTGATTTCTAGTCCTGGAAAATCAAACTACTGTACTCATATTGTATATAAATGTCTATATGCCAAGCTTTGATATATTTTATCAGAAAATTAAAAATGTAATAAAACTGAATATTGTTGTGGACAATGAGAGTCTTGGAGCCAAAAGGTTGAGAACCACTGCTTTACAGTATTTTAATTATACCGAAACCTAAACTTAATATATACTGAAAACTGCATGACGTGATGGAAAATGTAGATGTTTAAATCAAGAGATGACAGTGTGCCAGATGCAGATTTATCAAATACTGCATAACAAAAAGACAGAACTGAAACATAAAGGTCCACACTAAATGATGCAACATTAGACCAACATTAAGTATTAATCATTAATAATACCCCAACATAAAGTCTAAAGAAAAATACCATCTTGTGGACATCCAGAATATGAACTTTAACACCCAACAGTTTAAGGCAGATTAAAAAAAAATAAAATGTAAAATGCTGTAGTTTATACAAGCATAATAGAATTATGTAAATGGATAGTCGGTTTGTTCAGCGTCATTAAAGTAAACAAAAAAGGTATAAAACCAAAATGAATTTGTTGTGTTTGCGGATAACATGGTAAGAATGGATAAATGTGGAATGCAACTGCAGACACAGCAGAAACACAAATCCAAAGCACAACCCTCATCATAAATACTGTATTAGCATAGCATAAAAATAATAGAACCTTTCAGATACAACATGATAAATCTTAAAACTATGCAGTTCCCATGAAAAGACCACTATGCCCGAGAAACATCCCAATCACAGCACTGAAGTACGTTGCATTTCACGTAACACCATCTTCACCCCAGATCCCCATAAAAGCTGCTGGATTCAAGAATAAATCTCTGGTCTCAAGTGAAAGCAACGTTACTGAGACATAAAATGAAGTGCAGATGTCTTTAAGTAGCTGATGTCTGAAAGTAAAATGGAAAGATAATGGTCAGAATTACATCAAAACATCACCTACAGAGCAAAGAACACTTAGGTGGATGTGACATTACAAGAAAGCCTCTGAGAAAGTAACATTAACAGCTCTACCAAACAGGAAATGGAATGTTGCTCCTGGCAATGGCAAGAAAGATAATGTGCAGGAAGTGCTCAGTACCAAACAGTGTTTAGATCTCAGTGGTGAGGGGACCGCCGCTCTGGATGATCCTCATGATAGACTGAACCACTTCTGAGGTAGTGCCCTGACCCCCAATGTCAACTGTGTGCAACTGCAACAGAAAACGTTACCATGCTTAGACATGACAGGACAGCAACTGAGCAACCTTGCAGAAAAGTCAGCTTTGCTATCGCAGTAAAAAAATAATGCATTGGATTTTTCAAAGTGACCTTTTATGCAGTGTTGCATGCATGTCAATCTGCTGTTTGGGATATGAACCTATCATAACACTTTTGACATTACCTTAAAGAGTTATTTTAAGCACCAATTCTAAGAATGTCTGATTCCAACTATTACCTTGATAAACAGGTATTCACAACAATTCTTATTTGTTCAAGCCAGCTTGTTCAAAACCTGCTTTACAAGCAGTGCTAACCCACCCTACAAGTAAGTTAGAATATGGTTATGGGTGTGACTGACCCTGGTCTCGTTCATGGTGGTGAGAATCGCACCGCGAATCATGTTGGCATACTCATGGAGTCTGAAGAGGAAGAGAAGATGGCACTACTAAAAAAAAATCTTAAGCAAAGTACTACAGTAATACTATAGAAAGTGCTGTCAGTGAATATTTAGCTTATTTTATACAACAGGGAAATTCTGGCTGTTCATTACGTTAGAGATGCAAGTAAATGACCAGAAAGGAAAAATCATCAAAATTAGCATAATAAGAGTTACACTTATAACATAACACACAAGCTTCTTCACCACTTACTTGAGATGATCTAACATGAGACAGCTGGCAAGCAGCATGGCAGTGGGGTTGGCAATGTTCCTGTTGGCAATACTCTTTCCTGTATTCCTGGTGGCCTGTAATAACAAATGTGATATCATTTAAAATGTAGATTTCAATTTCAGTGACACAAAAATGTATCTTATAACAGAAGCACATCTTAAACTCCACATGAAGTAACATTCACTCAGTAGTTGAAACGTGCACTGCTGCTTAAAGGTTTGGGGTCTCTTTTTAATCTCTTCTGTTCACCAAGGTTGCATTTATTTGATCAAAACATAATAAGCAGATATATTTGAAATATTATAAACTACTTCATTGTCACATGTTCCTTCAGAAATCACTCTAATGTTGTGGTTTGGTGCTTTAAAGAGTTGTGCTACGTGATATTTTTATGGGAACAATGATCCTTTTGAACCTTATAAACCAGAAGAACAGCATTCTGCTTTTATATTATAAATGCTAAATACAATTAATGAAAAAAAAAAGTACACCAGCTAATAGGACTCGGATAGCACTAGGATAGAAATATAAGGGAGGGGACGTTTTCTAACTTTAGAACTTGATTGTGTTAATTGCCCGTGTCCATGTTTTCCTTAAGACCAACCGTTTCAAACACAGCGTAGTCTCGCCCGTAGTTGGCACCAGGCACCAGACCGGGTCCACCCACCAGCCCCGCACACACATTGCTGACCACATTCCCATAGAGGTTAGGCATCACCATGACATCAAACTGGTGGGGCTTGGAAACAAGCTAAAAGAACATAAATGAGCTTTTTTTTGCTTTCTCATAACACATCATAACCTTCAGCATGATTATTTGTGCATTAGTAATTAACCTGCATGGTGGTGTTGTCTACAATCATACTATCAAACTCAATGTCTGGATATCCAGAGGCCACTTCCTTACAGCACTGCAAGAACAGCCCATCCCCCAGTTTCCTGTTAGGAGAAGAACACAATCCAAAAACACATTACGAGACCCGTGACATTCTCTGCTGTGATACAACTGGGATTTAATAACAAATGATAAGCAGTAGACTGACTAACATGATGTTAGCCTTGTGGACAGCCGTGACCCTGCGGCGACCTTTATCCCGGGCCAGTCTGAAGGCATAGTCAGCGATGCGGAGGGAGTTGTTCCGTGTGATGATCTTCAGACACTCTACAACTCCTGATACACTCTGAAACACAGGAAATGATCATTATTTATTCTAGAGTATAGACCAAAAAAAGGGATTTAAACTGGATTGGATTTTACACATTAATAAAGGTCATCCAAAGTCTTATGCATAGGGATATATAAACAAATATTGAAATTTATGCAGTTTAGAACAATCTACAGTATATATTATACAATAATTATTAGGGTTGACTGGCTATAAATCTGCCGATTTTTCCAGAGGTGTGCCTGTGTGCACACTACAGTGTAATTATTTGTGAACATGTAATATGTAACAAGCACAGAGAAGCATCAAGAAGTGAACAACCGTTGGTGTATTGGCGCACTAATTTCTCACACTCCCTGAGCTCGCGAGCATATCTGTTCTACTCAAAAAGAGTAGAAGTATATTTATTTAATGGCATGTTGGCTATTTTCTTGGCAAACCATTTTTTTTTTTTTTAAATACAAGTAATAACAAACAATAAAAATCAGCAAACAAAACAAGTTATATTACACAATATTATTTACATCAACATGTGATAAAAATTCTAACATTTTTAAGTTTTTTCTCAAAAAGTTGAACAGATTGAGATGAGTTTGACACCCCTGTTCTATTTAAAGGGGACATGTGATGTTGTTAAAAAGAACATTACTTTGTGTATTTGATCTAATGCAATGTGTTTATGTGGTTAAGTTCCAAAAAGCACATTATTTTCCACATACTATACATTTTTGTTTCTCCATTAAGCTCCGCCTTCCGAAACGGGTCAATTTGTACAAAGCTCATCATTTAAAAAAAAAATAATAATAATAAAAATCGAGGTGTGCTCTGATTGGCCAGTTATCCAGTGCGTTGTTATTGGCCGATTACCTCAAGTGTTTGGCATTTGTTGCATCCAGTGGAGACATAATTACTGATTCTCATGACTTAGTACTGTCTTTTGTTTACGTTTCATGAACATAACATCATTTCTGCATTTGTGATCAGAGAAATGACAAACAACAAGCCCTACCGTTCACTGGTCAAAACCCGCGTTTGAATAGCAAGTAACAGATTCTTGTAATAAGAAAAGGCAACTAATTTAAGCTTGTGAGTCAGAAGCACCAGACAGTTAGAATTGCCCACAGTCTCTGTTCCTAAACTATATATTTTTCGATACCCCTTTTATGAAATCAGTTTAACAAGATTACATTTTCACGGCTTTTTGATATTTATACAGACTCAAAGCCTCATCTCCTGAGCCACTGCACAAAGTAACTAAATTTACCCAGCACGATAAATCAGTGCAAATAGTTTTGTTTGTATCGAGGCAATTCGCTCAGTACCTAGAAAGTATCAAACAAATCAGCTGATAAATCAGTTTTGCCATCAAAAGAACCAGACCCTAAACCTTATGCATTTTTTGTATATAATAATAATAACAACAACAACAACAACAACTACTTTTTATTCTCTTCATTACTGAATTCACACATACATGTCAACACCCTGTATATTAGGAAAAATGTGCAAGAAAGTCTGTCGAGTGGGTGTGGAAAAAACTGACCTCATGCTCCAGACTGCTGTACTCGCCCTCTGTATTTTCTCTAATGATGATGATGTCGATGTTTTTGTGGCGCGTCTGAACTCCAGGAAGTGACTGGCAGTGCATCACATTGGCATACAGATCCAGACTCGTGCTGAGAAAGAGAGAGTGACAGCTGTGCTAAGAGCGAACTGAGATGAATTGGTCTAGACACACAGTCATGGGCAGGAGGCCAAATCGGAGGCACTCTGCCATCACTCATCAAACTGAGGAGCTCAACAACGTTTTACATCTTTCATATACAGCAGCATAAACATCTGAATGGGCGAATATAAACAGATTAAAAGTGTAATCATTTCTCTTTCAGGCTTACCGTAGAAGATTGTTCCGTGACTTGTGGTTAGGGGGCATTATGTGGTTAGTCTCAATGTTACCTGGAGAAAAAAAACCCATAAGCGATACATGAAAACCAGTTGTGTTATCGATCTAACATAAATAGCTTGTCAGTTACTAGCTGTAAGTACAGACCCTTAAGAGCAACTCCATTGCGGCGAATGGCCGTAATGGCATTATTGATGTCGTCCTCACTGGTTGATGCAGAATTTACATGAACCACTTCAAAGTCTACAGGAACACAGCTGAACCTACGATTCAACGGGAAAATCTTAATGTGGAAATACAATCAGCCACTATTTATATTTGGGTACAGTATTGATTTGACAAACCTGAAGAGCTCCCGCACATGGTTAAGCAGTTCCGGTCCAATCCCATCTCCAGGAATCAATGTTACAGTATGCCGACCTCCATACTTGGCAGGAGGAGGCTGCAGATAAACATAACAAATAAACATTATGGGCGTGTTACCAATGCATGATAATCGTGCTAATAACAGGTATATGACAACATTACTCCATACTTACTATGATTCGTCCCTTCAAGGCAGATGAGTGACAGAAACAAAAAAATACAGTTAGTGGTGGGAAATTAGGAAACGGTTCGTTCTATAAGCTCACATTTTTTTCTTATAAATAGTATAATATGATAATATTAGCTGCCAGGTAAAGACAGCAAACCCACGGTGTATGTAGGTTTTCCTCTTTGACTGTTGACTGTTGAGCCAAAGACCTACAAAAACAGACCCATAAAGCATTACATGTTTACAGCAATATTTCTACGATAACACACTGAAAGCATCCTTTGAAACATGAATGAACAAATACGTAAGCGAATTGTTTGAGCTAAACTGCAAGTATAATGCATTAAACTGCTGTTTAGCCAGCTCTGACCTTGTCTAACTGAAATGTCACGCTACTGTGCCGCGATGACAAACAAACGCGTATTATTGTTTGCATTTACAAAATTCCTCTGGGAATATTGTGTAAATAAAATGGCTTACCTTTGCTATATTTCCCAACTGCCTACCCAAGATCGGTTTTAAAGCTTTGGTAAGAGTGGCCATCATGACAGCAGTCATGCGTTATATTCCGGACTAAACACCGACCGGTGGAGAAAGGTTCCGGGACCACGTTCTTTTATATCACTTTAAAGATTATATTATTACTTTTACACAGACAGATTTACTCATACATATTAGTTATTGTACATTAAAATACGTAATTCTGCTATAATGTCTCAAAACTAACGTTATATATTAAACAACGTATAGTAGCCTGCTAACGTTACTCACATATTTTACTTACTCTGTATTTATATAAATGACACTATTTTGCATGAATCATGTGTAATTTGCATTAAGGTTAAATACAATGTTGATCGTAAGAGATTAGATTTGCATTTTGGGTGCGCACAAGAACCACGTGATCATAATTTGCACAGAAACCGGAAGAGTGTCATCAGGATTGGTGTATTGGCAACAAATGTGCGCCTGTGGAGGGCACCGATCAAGGATAGTTCGTTGTTACGGAGTTCTCGTTAAATGTTCGTTATATCGGTTTGCCGACTAATTCAGTCGACACCGCTGGTAAGATGAACGTGCTGCGTTGAACGCGATTTAATTTGTCTTAACAGAGTGCTAAAGCACAAGGAGAATCTGTTTGACAAACCTGCTGCACAGAATCACTGCAGATTTCAGTAAGTTAACTTGCGGTGTTTTTCTTTTTAAATGCGTGTGTGTAACGTGTGTTTGAATACCACTATTGCCGTCCGATTTTAAACTAGTTGTTTGGGCAGACTGTAGCGTGAATCTGGTGTCTTGGTTTCAATTCCAGGGAGGTTTGCTTCCCAACTGATTAACATGTCTAATGATATATAAGTGGCGACTGTTTAAAACAATATCCTAGCTATTATGTTATATATGTTAACGTGTGTGTGTATATATATATATGTATATGTTATGTTAACGTGTGTGTGTATATATATATATATATATATATCCGTCTTCTAGATCATATATATGTATGTTAACTATTAATCTTCCAGCAAAAAAGCATTTTGGCGGAAGTGGCAAGTATGTGTGGAAGCTGTTTGAGCTGCATTTCCTGAATGACAAGCTGCTTGGTCTAGTTTTTATCAGTTTCCCTCTTTGGTATAACTTCTGTTCATGATTTACTTTTTCATTAATGTTGCTGCTTTTTAAACTCAATGTTCTCACTTACTCCAAACAGAATCTTATCACATTGACCATTTGCTGAGCAGATTTTGACGTCTGTTTACCATGAGGTTTGCAGGTCTGTGCATTTCCACGCTTTTCATTTACTGCTAGTGAAGTTTCCTCACACAATGGCATTCAAATTTCCTACCTTTGTGTTCCACAGTGGCAATTCGTGCTGTTGCTTTAGTTCTTCTGTTGGGCTTTACGTGGCTTCTAGCAAATTCTATGCTAGGAGGGGATGGGAACTCCTTGATACGGATGCTGTTCAGTGGTAAGGATAAAAGCAAAACAAGTTGTTTATATTTTAGATTTAGCACATTTGAAGTGAAAGTACTTGACAAACATATAGATACTCAGCATCATTATCTCCCTTTTGACCAAGATGGCTTTTAGATGCTTTTGCATCTTAACTTGTTACTTATATATGTGTGTGTGTGTGTGTGTGTGTATATATATATATATATGTGTGTGTATGTATGTATGTATGTATGTATATATGAATATATATATATATATATGAATAAGACTGATAAATATATACATGTAAATACACAGTACACAGACATATATTATGCAAGCAAAAACTATTTTGCATAGATAGATAGATAGAAATCACATGCAAAAAAGCCATTTTTATTTCATTTAATTTAAATTTTAAACTATATTAAAATAGAAACGAGTGCTTTTAAATTGTAATGTTCTGCAAAATTACTTTTAGTTTTTTGATCCGCTCATTTCAACCTTGCACATTTAAATTTTTTTTTTGTAAAAATCATGATGATTCCAAACTTCTAACCAGTAGTGTATATTTATGACGTAAAGAAGCATAATAATATTATTATAATATTACAGAGGTATAATAATGGCTATATTACATTTTATCAACCAAATTAAAAAAAAGAAATCTATATTACCATGGTCGACCACGAGATTATGTAATATGATGTCAGTGGTTTAATGGTCATTAACAAAGTTTTATCGTCCATAGGTGGACAAGAGGAGCCTACTCCAGGTAAATTGACTTTTTACATTAAAAACATTAATTTTCCCAAGAAACATTTTAGCAGTCTGACCTTGCAATTCAATAACCTTCTCTCCAGCAGAACCTCGACCACGCAAGTACAAGTGTGGCCTGTCTGCACCGTGTCCCCCCAAACATCTGGCGTTCCGGCTGACCTCTGGTGCTGCCAATGTCATAGGCCCCAAAATCTGTCTGGAGGATAAAATGCAAGTCACCTGACCTTTTCGGTGCTCCTTAATCACTGTTGCTCTCTTTAATTTATTGCATGAGCTCCCTCTCTATTTCTTCTTCTGTCTCCACTGGTATTCATTCTATCATCTTTGTTTTTCTCATGGCCATCACTACCAGACTCATAATCTTTTTGGGGAATGTAATGCAAGTAGGCGATTATTTGTCTTTCCATCTTTTGTTCATTTTCATAATCCATTTTCTGACCCTTCCTTACAGTCTACCATATTATTAAATGTTTTGAAATGCTGTTTGACTTCTGTTTGTGTGGTCTTACAGTCTTGTCAGCAGTGCTAAAAACAACGTTGGCAGAGGGCTTAATATTGTCTTAGTAAATGGTAAGTCTCTCATTCTTTTATGCTGCTGTATTATTGCATGTTTTGTATATGCATTGTTGATGACAATTCAATTTCCATTTCCCAGGGGTCAATGGAGATGTTTTGGAAATAAGAGCATTTGATATGTGGGCAGGAGGTAAGTTGACATTTAGGGTGATGTATTACTTTAGTTGTAAGGTCCTATTGTGAATGTTTTCTCTCTCTCTCCGTCCACAACAGAGGTTTCAGAGCTGCTGAAGTTTCTTCGTCCTCTCCATGAAGGAACGCTAGTATTTGTTGCTTCTTTTGATGACCCTGCCACCAAGTAAGAGTCTATTCATTTCTGCAATTTCTACTTTTAAAAACCCACATTACCGTTTCTCTGTAAATTAATCACTCCTAAATCGAGAATATCAAGGGGTGTTTTCCTCCGTTGTTTCTTAGATTTATTTATTGTTTAACACATTGACAGGTTAAATGACGAGGCTCGACGGCTGTTTGAAGAGCTGGGGAGCACAGCAGCGAAAGAAATGAGCTTCAGGGATAGCTGGGTGTTTGTTGGAGCCAAAGGAATAGAAAATAAGAGCCCATTTGAACAGGTAGGATTTTTGGGAAGAAGCTGGCAAATTTTTGTATGCATTAGTGTCATTGTGAAAATCACATTTTAACATTTTCTAGTGTTGCTAATAGGATGTACCTAGTCTCATTTGGGGTTGGGCTGCATTAAAGGAATAGTTCAACCAAAAAAGCAAATTATCCCACATTTTACTTACCCCGAAGCCATCCTTATCACATGTCCTCTGAAGCAGATCGATGGGTTTTTGTAACAAAAGTATTTCTAGTTTTAAAATTAATAACTGACTGACTGAGGCTGGTGGTTGGCGTAGAGCTTCAAGGTGCATTACCGCCACCTGCTGGCTAGAGCACCGAGTTCAGGTTTCTTGGCTGACCTGTGACTTGACCTATGACCACTGATCTACAGGCAGTACTTGTGGATAAGTCTGATTTACGGAGCTTCGGGAGGAGTAAAATATAGGTCATTTTAAATTTTGAGTAAACTAAAGTTTACTACTTCGGTTAACCGAATGAAAGTGGAGCAGGAAGTTCGAGCTGGTATGTTTGATCTGGAAGTGGGACTAATTTGCATATTTGCATGGTACCATGTGTACGAATTCAGATAAGTGTTGTGTTGTGACAAAATGAAGATATTTTCATGGAAAAGGTGTTTAAATGTCATTTTGATGATCAAAGATTAGTTTTATGGGATAAACTGAGCTTTATAACATTATAACCTTTCTGTCTGAATATGGTTTTACCCTCCAACCTCCACTTGAGATCATCATGAAATAGACCACACTGCCCCTTCCTCTGTAGTTGAGCCTAAACCCCAATCAAAACCATCTGCTAAAAATTCCCTGTAGTTTTCAGTATTTTACTTTCATTTAAGCTTGGTCTTGAAACTTGGCACTGCTTACTGGCGTGCTTTGCTTTTTCGTAATAAATGGCTTTAATATTCCTTATTTGTAAGTCGCTTTGGATTAAAACGTCCTGCTAAATGTTTTAATCAATTATTTGCTGTGTTTCTTCAGAGCAAAAATGGCAGATAAAAAGCCTTGCAGTGTCTTATTTCATTCTAGCTCATGTACAGTTATTATTTGAGAACCTTTTAATGCAAATAGAGCTGCTCATAGATGTTTAAGTAAAACGTGTCTGAGTGAGCAACAGTAAAAAATGAGTTTAGCTATTTTGAAGGGTTAATAATGAACAGTTTTGGATTCTTAAAGCAGCTAAAGACGTTTCCTCTATCTTTCAGCGAATGAAGAACAGTAAAAGCAGTAATAAATATGAAGGCTGGCCCGAGTCTCTGGAAATGGATGGCTGCATTCCTCTGCGTGCACCTTTAGAAACCTAAGGCCTCTTGGGTGCTTTGAACTGTACAAACACTTCTAATGAGGAACAAGGAGCACCATGTACAAGCACAACTACCTAAAGGTTTTACTCACTGAAGTCGAGCCTTCCTTGTAGAGCCATCTGCTTCTTTTCAAGGCGAAGAAACAAACTAAACTGAAGATATAACTGGAAATTGTCTGGTCCAGTGGAATTAGAATTGTTGTGAATGACAAGAGAATAACTGTTTTTATAAAGGAAAAATACAGACATATTGAATATTTTTAACAATATTTAAATAGTATGTTTAGAAAGGTTATGTAGAGAGAGAGAAGTGGGTGATGTTGCTAAAAATCTGTGCCTACCGGTTGTTCTGAAGGATGCCATTATAATGCGCAATATATGTTTACATTCAAAGAATTATTAAATACATGTTTAAGAATGTCCAGAGAGTCTATATTAAAAATGTTAACTTTTTTTTTAATCCATGCTTGTAATAAGATCTGTTGCAATTTCAGTTAAGTTGCGCCAATGTTCGTCAGTGTTTATGACGTTCTGTGTGAATAATGCACTGATGAAATGCACTACATAGACAACCTCTGCTGACAATCAGCCCAAAAGTTATTCATGTAGATTTATTTAGGTCAGCATTTTTTGTGGAGGATTATGTTTGTCTTATCTCATAATAAACAGATGTTGATCTGTTCGTGTTTGACCATTGTATTGGTTGGCTGTTTGAAATGCCGTTGTTTTTTTTTGTCATCAAAACACAATGGGGTTTGATATAATGGCAATGATGATACAAAAGGAAGTGACTTGTGGCTGCTTGTTTTGCAGTTCACATGCACACAGTAAACCCGTTTACAGAAGCTCGTGATCACGTGTGTTGTCTGGGCATTAAAATCACCCAAACAAGCACCATGGACAGCGGAGTTACAGGTCTAATACACCAGAGGGCAGCAGAGGAGGAATCATTTTAAATAGACCCTAAAACGGTAGGTTGTGCACAAATATAAAAATATTTTTAAACTTGAACTGTGACCCTGAACCACAAAACCAGTGTCACGTAGCACGGATATATATATATATATTTTTTTTTTGTTTGTTTCACGAATATATTTTGAAAATTTCCTGTCGTTGATGTATCAAGACTTCATTTTTGATTAGTAAAGTCATTAAGAACTTGGTGTGTGTGTGTATATATAATTTTTTTTCTTCTCTCTTGGCCAAATATCGTCCTATTCTAACAAACCATAAATCAGTGGTGATTTATTATTTATTTAGCTTTTGAATTATGTAAAACAAAACAATTTTATGCGGTATATTTTTCTATAACTATTTAAAAATCTATATAATATACTGTAACATATGCTTCAGCTTTGGGTTAGTATTAGCATGCATAAAAGTGATAAATCATATGTCACTAGTATTCCCTTCCCAGTATTGCTCATGTACTACACACTTTCTCAATTGTCTATTCAATTGTTACTGTTGGTAAAGTACAATTTATACCAGATAATTTTATTAGGAATCTGTGGTTCACGTATTAACATTACACTTTAGACTGTAAACCTACAAGTTTACAAGTACTTGTATTACTGTTATTTGGTACTGTTTATATAGTTATCTAAATAAATAAATACATTTAAGTCATCAATGCATACTATATTGTATATAGTAACGTTACCACTTTTGGGCTTAACTTGCTAATTACTTAGCATACGTACATTAATAAGAAGAAAACATTTTCTGCTTTAGTTATATAATGTCTTTTGATTTATCACGCTTCTTGCGTTAAATGATGTAACATATTTTCATAACTAAGGACGTATGAATTGTCAAGTGATAGCTTCCTGGATATAAATAGGAAAAAAACGAAAGTAAAGTCAGACATGCCCTTTATTCTAATAACTTAACAACTGTAACTTAATTATATCAGAATGCCCAAATCTCATTGTTTAATCAGACATATACTGGGACAATGCGCGACCTCGCGTGGTGAGACAGAGGCGGCGGCGCGCATAGTTGGAGCACGCGGTGCGAGCGAGCGAGTGCGCGCGCGTCTGTCTTCAACCGAAAAAAGAGAAACGATTGTGCTCGATTGAACGAACGCGAACGCCGCAGCGACGGACGCTGCTCTGTAAATAATAAACCTATATGAATACGTAGCCGTTACATTCACCGGCGAAAAGGTGTGCTGATAACCTCGCGGAAAGGAAGAGCAATATGTTTTTTAACAGATGATGTGTCCAGGCGGATTTGCAGGGTTTAACGACGCCGCTCAAACAAGGGAACCAAACGCTCTTTCAATAAAAGGAGTAAACACCGGCAACCTTACACGACAAATTACGCTCATATCCAACGAGATGCTGACGAACTGTTGAGTCTATGACATAAATTGGAGATAGCGAGACCTTTCGACAAGCTGCTTCAGTTTAAATAACGACGAGGATGCAGCACACCGGTGAGTAACCTTACCATTGGCTGTTGTGCTAAATAATCATTAGCTCTTGTTATTAAGAGGACTTGTCTTTATAGATATGAATTGTTAAATAAAAACGCATCTTTAGGTTGCTGTATATGTCTCTCAGGCATACGGGAATCCAAAGCAAACATAGCTTAGATGCTAACACAGCACGGTGGTGCTGAAATAGATATTGGCAATGGACGAGACGAGCAATATTATTATCACCGCTTGAACGGGAAAATAAAGGTGTTTCCGTTTTTTATTAGTCTACTTTTTACTCGTGATTCCGAGGAGATTTCTGCTCTTTGATACAGTGTTATATACTCTTCATATATTCTTGCTAGCAGAATCAATGTAAATGAAGACTGAATGTGCAGCTCAGACAGGCGTTTGCTCTCTTATCTCTCTGTATTATGTCATATGCTGCCGTTTACAGATTTCCTTATGCTAATTGTCAATTTATCGATTGCTGCTGCTTCTGTTTGTAAGTTACAGCGTAATAGCACACGTCTGTGTATTTTTTGTGGCTGCCATCTCTTCTGTTGCTATGTATTTTTAACTCAAGGCATTGGCCACTGTTGGCCAGTGGCTAATAGATGGTGCCAGTGTAATAGTTGACTTCAGCTTCTATTTCTTTGGGGTTTTTGTTAAATAGTATCATGATGTTGTGAGACATTTCATATGGCCCACTGACAAATAAGAATGTCTAAGATGGTGAAAAAGAGAAAATTGGTGAGTTTTATGGACTGTATATATGTACAGGTGGTTTAATCAATTATTATTATTATTATTTTTTATGCAAGTCATGAATTTGGTCAAACATCAAGTGGATTTAACTAGTGTTGTTCTATTTAAACTGACCTGATTTGACCAGCCTAAAATATGAGATTAAAAAAAAAAACTTCCTAATGAATTTGGAAGACAATAATCAGGGTCTAAGGCAAAGTGATGCACAGTTTTGTTGTGACATGGCATCACAGTTTTGCCACCTAGGCATTTTTGAACGTGCGTTGTGAAAGAGGTGTTTTCATGCATTTTAAATGTAATTTATCACTGTGATGGCAAAGCTGAATTTTTAGCAGTCATTACTCCAGTCTTCAGAAATCATTCTAATATGCTGATTTAATGCTTAATAAATCTTCTTTTTTTCTGGATCCTTTAATAAATAGAAATGTTAAAGAACAAGAATATTAATTTGAAATAGAAAACTTTGTAACATTTTAAATATCGTCATATTTGATAAATTTAAGAAAAATAAATAAAATAACTACTCTAACTTTTGAACAGTAATGTATGCATCTTTGTGTATTCATGCAGTATATGCTCATGAAGAATAAGCAAGTCCTGTTAAAAATCCCTCAACTTTAGTACTTATCTGCCCCATATTCTATGATAGGATAAATCAAGAGAAGCTTACTTTAGGCATGACCATCAAAAGCACAATAGTAAGCCACTTATGTATAATCCACAGTTCATCATGGCAAGCTTTGATTAAACCGCTCTCACCTAGATTATATCATAGACTGAACGAAAAGAAAGCAGTATCTAGTCTTTTTTTCTGGTTCACTGTGTACCCAACCCTCTGTGACCATAGTGACACTCACTTTCACACGCTTGACCTAGATTGGGCAAAAGTGTTTGTTTTATGTCTTAGTGTTACTTAATGGGATGAGGAGAACAAACTTTATACCTTCAACTCCAGCTGCTATAATCTACACCTTGAAATCTAACAAGCGGCAGATTTATTTAGTAACGTTTACTTGACGCCGGGCTTGGTCTCTTAAATGGATCCACTTCCTCAGAGCTTATTTTACTTTAAAGGAGTACTCTGTATGTTTCGAAAAGGTTTTAATTTACACTTGTTGTTATTGTGAATCATAACACAATCTCCATTTCCTAGAAATATCTGTTTAATAGAGTGAGATTCAGAAATGAGTATAGATGTGATTGGTTAAAAAGAAATCAATTGTGACAGCAAATTATCCAGCCTACTTACATCAGTGCCTAAAGCAAGCGCACATATCTGCAATGTCAAATTATACATTTGATGAATTTTGCCTTGGGGATCAGAATGAAATGACAGTGAACAACTGACCATAGTGTGACCTTTCTTACACTGCAAACTGACCTTTTCATCTCACAAACTGACACTTAACTAAGCCGTAACTTATGTAGATACCTCAGTAATCCAGGACAGACACTGAGTGTCTGAGGGTCCAGCTTAAAAATGACTTTTTGCTGTTGTTTACATTTCCTGAAGCTTTAAAACAAAAAGGAAGAGTTTGCCCATAAC
>JAUMHR010000084.1:9704851-9720487 GCA_032361145.1 Enteromius fasciolatus
CAGTGTTCTTTACCTTTAAGAATTTCCAAGGAACTGGCACTGTGTATTTTCATATAAAGAACTGTGTGTGTGTATAGAGTGAGCCCTGGATTGCAGAGGTTGGTGGCAATGTAATTATATGATATTTGCTGCGGGGACACGGGCTTCGATAATCTCACTCCTTTTTGACCATACCTCTGTTTGCATCCCTGAAGTATCAGGGTGCTGCATAGACGATTTCTGCTTGCAGTGGCTGAAATCCATTTTGAGATCAAACCAGAAAAAGAGACACAATTGGTTCAAGGGCTTCTTGATTGTTTAAAATATGATATATTTGTGGTTTACAGTTGAATCTAAACAAAAATAGTTTTCACATTAAGTCCATTAAGTCTCACATGTGGATGGTGCACTTTTTATAGGTTTCAGACATCAAGGTTATTTTGATAATTAAGTTGCCATAACTACTTGCACATTGATTGCCGTTGTCAAGGAGGAAAGCAGAAATGAGTTGTACAGGTTTAGTTGTTACCATAGCAACAGAAGATAAAGATAACTGAAATGGCAGACAGGATGTCAAATTAATGTTGTATTGATTTCTCAGGTACTCCAGAGTTCATGGCCCCAGAGATGTACGAGGAGCACTATGACGAGTCAGTGGATGTCTATGCCTTTGGCATGTGCATGCTAGAAATGGCTACCTCAGAGTACCCATATTCAGAATGCCAAAATGCTGCACAGATCTACCGCAAAGTCACTAGTGTAAGTCTTTATATGAGTATTATATGGTGAATTCACTAACTTATGCTGGGCCTTTTTTCTAACACATTCTGTACAAGTGTACTTTCAGGAAAGTATGGCATATTATGGTAGTCTGCTGCATACTTCACAGTCTGACACTCAAAACCAGCCTGCGCCTGCACTTGGCATAGATGTTTAAGCATGTGAAAAAAACTAATAACTTCACTGTCAGTGGGCACAATTAGTTTTAGTGAATTCACCCTTTTTATGATTATTTTAAGTAGCAAATTTTTGTATGCAGTAACCCATACTTCAAATGAGTATGCAAATAGCATTGATGTGATTTGTGAATCATGTGGGAAATTAACAAACTGCATTTTCTCTTCTTGCAGGGTATCAAGCCTGCCAGTTTTGACAAAGTAAACGACCCTGAGGTAAAAGAAATCATTGAGGGCTGTATTCGCCAAAACAGACTTGAGCGGTAAGCACAAACAGTGGGAGTTCTTCTGTAAGAGAAGCAAGAATGCAGAGTCATCTGAATTCTCTCTTTTCACCCTCAGGCTCTCAGTTAAGGACCTTCTAAATCATGCCTTCTTTGCGGAGGACACCGGTGTGCGTGTGGAGCTCGCGGAGGAAGATACAGGCTGCAAAGACTGCCTGGCTCTGCGCATCTGGGTTGAAGACCCAAAGAAACTCAAAGGCAAGCACAAGGACAACGAGGCCATTGAGTTCAGCTACGACTTGGAGAATGATAGCGCTGAAGAAGTTGCACTAGAGATGGTGAGAAACATAAAAGAGCACAAGTATTTGAGATTTCTAAAAACAGAAAAAATAGGAAGCATTTATTGTGATTAATTTATAAAGGAACAGTTCACACAGAATAAAAATAAAACCTATTTAGAACCCCCCCAGTACAAAACGTATTTTGTAAGATGGACCCAGTAAAAATTCCGAAGTGCATTTAATTAATATTTTAGATTTTGTATTTATAATACTGCAGTTTATTATATTGTTGAATGTCTAATCTGTATCTGTAACTTTTTTTTTAACTTCGTGCACATATTTCTTTTTTTATTTCACAATGACACTGTAAAGTGTTTTTTTTTTTTGTGTAACTCTGAATCAGTCTTTTTTAAACAACATCCCACATACAGTAATCTGTACATTTGTTCTTTTAAGCGGTTGAATGCAAACACAAACAGCACAGTCTTCTGCTTTTCAGTACAGTAACTGCAAAACTGATGCCATATAGTTTACATCAGGTAACACTAGCAGAGTGTACTGTTATATTGACAACATAACTAAGCATTTTGCCTATCTTGTTTGTGACATCATTGTTTTGGAAATATTGTTTTGAATTAACTGCACCAGTGTGTAAGACTATGTTGTAATCTGTGTGTTTTTGAGGGCTTGTGAGTAGTGTCTGAGGGCAAAGTTTGGTTTTTCTGCAAGTGAATGGTTTTGAATGTAGAGGTTCATTTTGACCTGAAAATACCTTTGACCTGATGTTTTGGAAATTGGGTGAGATGTTATGGATTTGTGTTTACCGTTTTGAGAATACAAGGCATAGTTTCGAGAAATATTTTTAAGCAATCGAGAAAAACTGTAAAACATAATTTACATTCTCTCTCCCTTTTTATCTTTTTTACTCATTCTCCAATTCTATTTTTCTTTATAGGTGAAGTCTGGCTTTTTCCATGAAAGTGATGCTAAGGTGGTGGGGAAGTCCATCAGAGACAGGGTGACTCTGATTAAGAAGTCCCGTGAAAGGCGGCAACAGCAGCTCCTCCAACAGCAGCAACAACAAAGTCTGGATGAACGTCGTGACTCCTCGGTCCTAACCTCCTCCTTTTCTTATGTCCAGCCTTCGGGCACCACCTCCTCCCAGGGCACAGGAGCTGCTGCAGCTGCTGGAGGTCAAGGAGAGTCAGAGGAGCTGCCGGAAGTGGACCAACATGTCCAACAACAAGGCGCTGCACTGGGCCTCACAGGTGCATGATTCATTTTGAATGACAATTTATGAATAAGGTCTAACAGGGACTTTTAGCTAATATTTAATATAATGTCTGATCCACTCTCCGTATTCAGAAGGTGAGAGTCTTCCTGCAGTCACTGGACAAAGCCAAGCTTTTTCTGTACCTGAGACAGTGAACCAATGTGCTCATGCTCAAACCAGCTACCCCACTGGCGCATCTGTAAGTACTGGTACTTCAGGAAACTTTCGCTTTGCATGTTCACAAACTTTATCTAGTACCATACATCCCCAGCTGCTGAGACACCACCATTCTTGCTCATTGAAACCTTTGATGTTCAGTTAAAAAGTAAATGTTGTTTGAATGTGTCGGATGAGAATTGTTTCCTTTATTTAGGGAGTGACAGGAGCAGGGGTTATGTCTCATCCCCAGCTGCTCCCTATTGGTCAGAGCGGAGGGGTTCCAAATGTGCCTGTTGGCCAGAATGGTGGGATATCTGGCATTTCCATTGGCCAAAGTGGTGGTGGGGCTCCTAACATTCCTGTGGCACAGACTTTCATTCAACCAGTTACTATGGCATCACAGGTCCCATTGAGTGTGCCTCAACAATATTCTCAGGTGACTGTCTCCCTTGTGTCCAGCTTTACTGTGTGCTTTCTTCTTCTCTTGGTCCACTCTCGCACTGGACACAACAATTCATATCTAAAACAAATCAATCCAGGGAGACTTTGTACACTTAATGTCAAATCTTATTTTAGTGGAATATGTTGAGGAACTGCTGGAGTATTTCATCCTTCATATTATGTGCCTTTTGTCTGTTGCAGTAACTTTTATGCCATGTCTATAATTCAGTAACAGTGTGTAGTCAAACTGAAATACTGAATTGAATCTCTCTGTGCAGTCTGTGACTTTGATTTAGGTCATGTGCTGAGTTAAATGGTGTTCACTGACCTACATTTTTAATGTAAGGTCCGGAGAACATATTTTTGTTGAATTTCCCTGTAAAATTGTGTTGATTTATAAGCTGAACCATATGAGCTGGTAATGGCTGTAAAAGCAAAAAAAAAATATTTGCAATATTCTACCCTTTAATTGTAATTATATTATATATTAAAGTATAGTTTGTTGTCATATAAAAATTTATGGTTCTAGATAGTAATGCATCTTTATAATAAAATATACAGAGGAGTGCTAGCAACAGTATTTGAGGGGAACGCTACAGTGTTTACAGAATGGAAATCAATTTCCTGAGGCAGTGAGTTGGAAACATCTGAATTAAAGCCTATTCACACTAGGAGCAAAACAACAAATGGAAACAAATTGACAATGTCAAGTGTAATTTGGGGTTTTCAAACTCTCTGACAGAAACTGCTGCCATTCAAAAACTATTGCTATATTATTTAATATAGCATATTGCAATGCCATATTATAGTTTTTTTTATATATACTGTTATTGTTATATTGCATTGCTATATACTGCAATTCTTATTGGCCAGTGTTCTTATCTATTTTCAGCTGGCTTTTTTTGTCAGTGTGAATAGGACTTTAAGGGAAACCGCTTTAGTGGTGGACTGGGTTGACTCAAACACCATATTTAATGGCTTTTTTTTTTTTTTTTTTGGAATATAGCTACAGTACCTCTGATCTCAGGCGGCATATAATCAGCAAACAGCGCCATTGATCGTAGGCTGAACACATTTTAGAAATAACCGAATGACTCAACATGCAGAATCTAGTTTCATATCTTTTGCTTTCCATAATGTCTTGTTTCCTTTGGATGATTAATGAACTGCACTAATGCTTACTCTTGCTCTCTTTTTTTTCTCCCTCCCACCACTACTTGCTTCCCCACACCATGCTATGGTCTATCCAATCTTCCCAAATAATATCCCAATATGTGTTCCCCACCAGCCCCTCCCACAGTACTCAACAGATGCTACATCCTCGCAGATGTTACACTCCCGACCCACTGACGCATCCACTCCCCACACTTCTCTTGTACAGTCACAGACATACATCCCCCCTATATCACCCCAGGCACCCATGACTGTCCTCAGTTCCTCCATCCCAACTGGAGAACCTATAGCATCAGCAGGCAAAATCATGACACCTATGCAGACCCAAACTACTGTTGCTTCTGTACAGCCCACTAATGTGTTGCCCAAGCCAGCTATTGTTCAGACGCAACAGCAGGTGATGTCAGAATTGCCCGGAACATTGCAACTGAACATCCAGCAACCAACGCCACAAAAGCAGGCAAATATAATACAGCAGCACCAGGACGTGTTGTTGCCACAGCAAACAGACCATGTTCAACAAATGGCGGTTTTGTTACAACAGCCACAGCATGTAGAAAATGCCCAGGTAGTTCTGCAGGAACAGCCGCCACATTCTAGTGCACCTCAGCAGCCATATATCCCATTGCCACAGCAAACAATGACCAACCCTCTGCAAAGAGATCTACAGCAGGTTTACATACAACAACCTGCAAGCAAACCCCAACAGCAAATTGTGATACAGCAGCATCAGGCTTCAGTACAACAAGCCCCAGCGGAACAATATCAACTTCAGACTCAACAACAGCAGGCCCAGCAAGTTTATTTGCAACAAATGTCTGAGTCACAAGAGCAGAACATGGTAAAGACATTGGTGCAACAGCCGCCAGTGCTTCAAACAATCCAGCAGCCATTACAATTGACGGAGCAGCAACAACAGCAACTTCTGATTAGGCAACAAATGGAGCAGCAAAAGCAAGCTGTTTTGCAAAGTCAAATGGAGAAACAACAACAGCAGCAGCAGCAAGTTTATATTCAGCCACCACAACAGCAGCAAGTTGAGCAGCAACAAATTCTCCTACAGCAACAACAAAACCTGGCAGTACAAATTGAGCAGCAGCAACAAGCATTACAACAACAAAAGCAAATAGAACAGCAGCAAAAGGCCATTTTACAGCAACAGTTGGAACAGCAAAGACAACAGCAACAGGCTTTGTTTCAGCAACAGCAATTGGAGCAAAAACAGGCATTACTGCAGCAACAGCAGCGTGAACAACAACAGGCTCTTCTGCAGCAACAACAATTGGAACAGCAAGCTTTGCTACAACAACAGCAGCAACTCAAATTAAAGCAACAACAAGCTATTATACATCAGCAGCAGTTAGAGCAGCAGCAACAGGCTTTATTTAAACAGCAGCAGCAACAACAACAGTTGGAGCAACAGCAAGCTCTTTTACAACAGCAGCAGCAACAAGCGCTCATTCAGCAGCAGCAACAGTTAGATCAAAAAGTACTGCAGCTGCAACAGCAGCAACAAATCGAACAGCAGCAAACTTTATTAAGCCATCAGCAATCTCAGCAGATAGAGCAGCATGTTCTTCAGCAACAACTGCAATTACAGAAGCCGACAGATCAGCAATTGCAACAGCAGATATTTCAACAACAGACCGAACAGCAACAACAGACATTGCTACAACAAACAAGAGAGTCACAGATGCAACAACATCTCCTGATGCAACAACACCAGTTTGAATTACAGCGGCAATTATCCGAAAAACAACTGCAACAAGTTTTATTACAGCATCAACATTTGGATCAATGTGATCACAGCGGACAACAGCAAGCAACCGTAGTAAAAGCACAGCCTCCGGAGTCGATTCAACAGATTAGTCAAATCCAGCACTCTCAACAAATGATTCCCCCACAACCTCAGCCTCACCTTGCTCAACAAACTGAGCAGCAGCATGTTTTGATTCAGCAGCAACAAGCTGTCCTCCCCCAGCCATCCCACAGACCATCTCTGGTAGAGTTGCAAATTCCAACCCTGGTTCAAGCAGTACCAAAATTGGTTAGTGCTCAAATACATAGTCAAGTACCAGCCCCAGTACTCATCCAGCAACAGGTACCACCACAGATATCAGCTCAACCTTCAGCGCAAGTTCAGATGCAAAGTCATGGAGAGACTGCAATTTACTGTAAGATTCCCTTGCAGACTCAAAATCACCCTGCACCACAGACAATAGGAGGCCATATTCAAGCAGGCCAGCTGCAAGTTCCACAACCAACTCAACAAATCACATCTCCAACACAAGTTTCTACACCACAGCCCATTCATTCCTTTATCCCCACTCCAACGAAAATGGTCTCACAAGGGCAAACCCTTCCATCCCAATCTCAGTTGGTACCACCTCAAGCTGCAGCTTCTCTCCAGTGTCAAGCTGCAGTAGGGTCAACTACTCCTGCTTCTCTGGTGCATGCTACAGTCCCAGCTGCTTCTACACTTCTACCCAAACAATATGCTCAAGCACCTGTCGCTACGCAATCCATCCAGCCTGTTCAGCTAGACCTCTCACAATCTGTGAAACAACAGCCGCCTCTGCAGCAATATCAGCAAGCAGTTCTGTCTCCTGTTTCACTTACACCTACCATCAACCCAATGGCCACTTCATCTGCACAGTGCTTTTTACAACAGACAAACCAATCTCAAATGCAGACCCAAGTTATCCAAGCTCAGCAGCAACCAATCAGTGTACCTTCGATGCAGACAGTTTTGCAGCCCGTGCCTCCAGTACAACATCAGGCTACCCAACCATATGAGCAGCAGCTGCCTCAAGCCCAACATGTGCAACAACAACAACCCCTGCACCAACAGCATCAGGCCCAACCTGTGCAGCAGCTTTTGCCACAGAATGCTATCCTACCGCAGGATCTCCACCAACAACCTGGTCAGCCTCAACCAGTACTCCAACAAATGCTCCCGATTCACATTGCACCCAGTCAGGTACCTCAGACCCAAGCTAGAACAGTACCACTGTACAGTCAGGTGGTCTCAGGGCCACCAACCTCCCCACAGAACCAGCCAAAACCAACAATTCCCACTCAAGTGCACACGCAGACTAGCATGCAATCACAAGCACACTCAAACGCACAGGTACAGACCCACGTAGAGGCTACTGGGAGTTTCGAGCAGCCTCCTTACTCCCAAACTGCCTTTATTCCATCACAGATCCCCCCAAGTCCATCTCATACTTCCCTACACCCATCTGCCAAACTCCTAGCCCTACAATCATCTGTCCCGGTTTCAGAAATTCCTGTTACAGTAGAGGCACAGCTAACCCAGGCAAGGCCTGCTGATATGATCCCTGCTTCCCCTCCTACTAGTGCTTCACAGTCCCATGACTCTAATGGATCTGTGTTGCCCACCACCTCGCTGACAGAAAGTGACACTGCATTGCTGGGCATTGCTCAGGTACAAAATCACCTTTAAATTAGTTTCAGATGTACAATTTTGCACGATAGCATAGATGTTTGACCAGTGAATGTGGCAATATATAAAAGTGACCCATTTTATGTGCATGTGAGGATTCTGCAGAACGTTAATAAGGGTAGAAGGCATACAAACATCTATCTCTTCTAACTCTGTTAACTTGAGATGCAAGACCCACTACTTTTTTTAACACTTTAACACCTGCAAAAACTAAAGTTAAATTTAAATCAAACTTACTATTTTAGCTTTTCAGATAAGGACAGTTTTGTTTTCGGTTTGCACTTACTATTTTACTTATGGATTTTTTTTTTTTAATGTTACTTTATTATTATTTGTACAACTCATTGATATTTTGTAATTTGTTTTTCTTTTTGTGCTGGTATGTGGACGTTCTTGTGTATTTGTTTGTTTGTCTTTCCTCTGGCGTAACAGGAGAGCCTAAATCAGTCTGCCAATAGAGGCTCTTCATCAGGGTAAGCAGTTGTTATCTGTATACTTATTTGATTTTCTTTTAATAAATTTAACAATGTGATTTGATTTTATCTAGCTCTGCTCCTCCCAATGGAGATGAGGCCCAATCACAGTGGGTCAGTGGAAAACAAGATAAGGTAAAATCTCAGAGGAGATCATCCTGTCAAAAAGCTGAAAAAACTCATTTTCAACTCAGCATGTTGCAGGTATGTAATTCATTTTAGTCATATTTTCGGTACTTAACTTTTTCTGTAAATATAAATTACATCAAATTATAAACGCGTTCTTCTGTGTTGTAGGTCTCAGGCACAGGGGACAACATGGTAGAGTGTCAGTTGGAGACTCACAGCAACAAGATGGTCACATTCAAGTTTGACATTGAAGGAGATGCACCAGAGGACATTGCAGATTATATGGTGAAATTTGTTCAACAGCTAGAATAAATTGTTTCCTTTTTGAGAAACATATTAAGAGAATTTGTGATAGTCTACACCAGTTAATTTCTTAACAATGTGGTTTGTGTAGGTGGAGGAGGATTTTGTCCTTGAGCCTGAAAAAGAGAAATTTGTTGAGGAGCTGAGAGCTATAGTGAAGAAAGCTCAAGGAATACTAAGCACTCACTCACAGGTCTGTCATATGCTTTTTGTGTAGTTTTGGTTATTATTATTTTGTAACTTTATTGAAGAAACAAAGTATTGTTTTTTGTGTACTTGATGGATAAAAAGAGTTCAAAATAATGCCATTTATTTGTAATAAAAATGTCTTTAGTCTCAAGTTTCCTAAATGTGTATAAAAACATTAATCTTCCAACATTTGAATGGTTGTTTATGTTTGGTTTATTAACAGTATAATTCAATTGTTTTTGTCTCAGACTGGGTCCTTGGAGCAGCTCCATGTGAGCACCCCATCCAGTGCAACAAGTGAGTTAATAGGTCTGATCTTCTCACAAATAAAACAGGAGAATAAAGTTGCATTAACTTCATAACTTTGGTATCTTGATAAATAAAAAATAGATAACAAACAAGACTGTTGTTACCATTAATAGTAAAAAACGAATGATGTGCTATTCTCAGTGGATTCAGCCCCTCAGTCTTCCCCAGTGGGTCGCTGGCGATTCTTTATTAACCAAACTATTCGCCATCGTGACTCACATTCCAACCAGGGAGCTTCCACTCCCCCTCCAGTGGGAGAGACCCGAGTTCCCACAGAAACAGAGAAAGGTAACATTCACTGTGACACACATTCATTTGGGCATGGAGTGAAATTTGACATTCAAATGACCTACATTTTCCAAACTATACTTAATTGAGAACATTTCTATAAAAATTATCCATTAAAACAGAGATATGGTGATGATAATTAATATGAATGTTAATATTGTCTTGACAACTAATATGCTACTCTGTTTAATGTATTATCAGATCATGAGAGCCCTCAGCGCGCTGAGTCTTTTGCTGGGATAGCATCCTCCCCAAGTTCTTCACAGTCTGCATCCTCTCCTCCAGTGTCTACTGTATCAGCTCCTGCATCCATGTCAGCCGCAGCCATTGTTGCCCAAAAAGATGTAACACCTGCTCCCTTCCCAACAGTGGAGCAAGCCTCCTCTGCTCCCCTGCCTGCAGGCCCAGTCCCTGTCATGGTTTCTAGCACCTCTGCTGCTACTTTCCCTGCAGTCAGAGCCCTCATTGGGTCCAGCATGGACCAAGGAAAAGTTGCAGTTAAAAGTGAGGCTGAGCAACCCATCTCTACCTTATCTACTTATGGGACCCATCCAGCATCCCTAGTGACCCACGCTGATCATTCACAGCAACTTGTAGTACAAACCCAAATGGCACCCTTGCAGACAACAGATGTATTTCAACAAACCCAGACACTACAGTCAGCAGTGGCAACTATCGAACAAGCTCAGAAACAGCAGATTATGCCTCAGCCAGTGTGCCAGGTCGCTCCACAGCCACCTACCCTCCAGTCTAGCGAGTTAAAAACACTACCACAGCCAATATCATTGGAGACCGTACCTTCACAGACAGCTCTTCCAGCTGCCCATGTTCCTCACCAACAAGCACCAGTTGAATCTCAACAGCCATCAATGCAACAGAGCGCTTTCTTGCAGCAAAATGGCCTTCAGACAGCCACTGCTGAGCAAATCCAACAGCACAAGGTAGAACAGTATGTGTCTCAAGAAACCACAGCGATACTGACCATGCATCCACAGCATGGCCTCCAGACCCAGGATCCCCAACAGCTTCGATCTGCGTTTCAGCCAGTGACCCCGCAGCAGCTGCCCAGTGAGCAAACGCAGATGTTACTTCAACAGGTATCGCATGATATGGCCCCTATGACACAAACTACAATGCCTCCGGCTGTGCAGAAGCAGGCGTCTATCCAGCAGTCAGAGTCTGAACTGTCCACAGGCGAAGACACCGTCAGCCATTCCGCACCACCCCATCCCTCTTCAGACACCTCTCTCCCACCCCTGCAGCTCTCTGAAACGGCTCTTCCTGCCCTCTCCCACACCTTCACACCCTCTCCGGCCCAGCCCTCCTCGGTAGCAGAGTCAGACAGCGAAGGCCCTCCTAAAATTGAGTTTGTGGACAACCGGATCAAAACATTAGATGAGAAGCTGAGGACACTTCTGTATCAGGAACACAGTGGTAGTGGGGCAGCATTGGGAAGTGGCTCCACCAGCGGCTGTGCTCCTGCCCCCAGCTCCACCTCAGGATCTGCTGCAGCCTCCACTGCAGTTGATGAGATTTCAGAGCCCCCCAACACTTTCTCCATTCCTTTCGCAACTTCCTCAGACACCTCCCCTCACTCCACCTCTTCCACCACCTCCTCCACCACCCCTCGCTCTTCTTCTACCTCTCCAGATGGAGAGCGAGAGCGAGCAGGTGAAGAGGAGACAATCCCATCTGCTGTGCAACGCCAACCTGCTTCATCTACCTCCCCTCCATGCTCTTTCGTTTCCCCTTCACAGGAGCCTGGATCTCCAGAAGTTCCCAATGAATCATCTGTAAGTGTAAGTAAACAGATCAGTGATGTAACACTTTTATTTTTATTTATTTTTTTGTCCTAGCCTGTTTTATTTTAAAAAATCTATTAAAGTGAACCGATTTATGGGTAATGAAAGTCCCAACAGGTTGACATGCATGCAAGGTTAAAAAAAAACAAAAAACAATTTCATTTTCTTAAAATATGCGTTTATTTTTAGTTTTTAACAACTCCCAGATGATTCGCTCAACTATTTTTTTTTTTTCCAAA
Source organism: Enteromius fasciolatus (assembly GCA_032361145.1). NCBI lineage: Eukaryota > Metazoa > Chordata > Actinopteri > Cypriniformes > Cyprinidae > Enteromius > Enteromius fasciolatus. Next base: position 9,716,536 of record JAUMHR010000084.1, read on the forward strand.
CCCCTCTTTTGTGTGACACTAATCTGCGGTATTTATTCTCATTTTCATTTTATAAAACTGTTTGTGATCGCAGTGCTGCTTTGTTTACAGCGTTACCCGGGAAACCTCTATTTTTACCACTACAAAAGTGGCCCCTAGTGGCAACGAATTAATCTGCATTTTCATTCAGACCAACCTGAAAAGACCCCAACAAGTGAGCGGGCAGTATTAAATTTTTTTATGTTGACATTAACGTGAAACGGCTTGGGATTTGTTTTAAAAACGACTTTATTCGTTTCAATTTCAATTATTCAGAGTCAACTCTTTTAAGAGACAATAACTTCATACACGGTGCACTTTCATATTTAAAATTGTGCAGGACGTTTTCATTAACTTAGAGTTGTATTACACACTACATGAAAGCTCATTTTCAATAATCCATAACAGGGGCACTTTATAATTCAGTTCATACAAGTGGTCAACTGATGAAGGTTTTTTGAAGGCCCGTGCCGATATCTGGAAAAGGACGGTCGATAGCCAACATAATTTATTTATATATTTATAGATTTTTAAGAAATCATTTGAAAATGAATTAAAATAAAAAATGTGTAAAATAAACAAACATCTTTACTGTTTCACCAATAAATAAATATTTTATTATTATATAATGTTATAATTAAACATTATGCATGAAGCACAGCATAATTCGAAATTCCAAGTTTATTGATCGCGCATCTCGAGTGATGTTGAACTTTACTCATGTTCACGTTCAGTTCACACGGGCCAACCATCACACAGAACACATGATCATGCACAAAACACATGCATACTTTACAAGATCTCAACTAGATTCAATTAAGTCTGCAAGTGTTGTGAAATGAAATTAGTCATTCAAACATTTGTTTAAATGACAGAAATGCATATTTGCTGAATGCTGATGGGAAACGATAAAGCATTATAATGCTTGCTGTAGTGAATTTCGCTTTCCTAGGGGCCGGAATCATGTAGTGTTGGGTACTCACGTCATCAGTGATATTTTATATCACGTGTCACTTTGGGTGTGGTTATGAGTACGTCACATAAGCAGGAGGTCCTTGCCTGGAACACGCAAGCAAAGATGCATTCTGGTACTAATCAATTTCCATGCTGTGATTGGCTAATTCCATCAGAGCTGGGGGACACTTCTTTCCTCCTGTGCAACTTATTTGCCTAGTCCAAACACAAAAGTTAGAAAAGAGTCACTAAAGTTTTACTGGTAATGCACTTACCAAACCACAACCAGAATACATTTGGCAATGTTACGAACACATTACGTCCAAACATGATGGAAGGAGATTGAACTGTCGTGCATTAATTAATTTGTCCATTAACAGCTGAATTTGTGTAAGATGTTGCACTACACGTTGCTGTCGCTGGGAATACTTGTTTCTCTGAATAAGTGTAAGATGTATGTGTTGTAGTTTGCATCAGTTTAGGGGTTGAGAACATGGTTATGAATGGATTTGGAGGGAACTTAGTGATCTCTCTTTGTTTCACCCACTGCATCCAGAGGTCCTAAGGAATTTATATGGCAGTCAAAGGCCAAAAGCTTAGGAGTCAGTCTGTTGGTGTGTGAAGGGCAGAAACTGCACTGACCAATGAGAAATCCTGTCTGTATATACGTTTAATTCCTTTGTTTAACTTTTGTATCTGATTATTACATGGACTTCTATCCATGTTAGGCAGAACTGAATGATGATAGCAAACAAGAGGGAGAGCCTGAGCACTATGTGGTGATATATTGGTTGACCACTTGTCCATAAATACACTTCTATGGTGAACATGTTTTAAAAATTTTTGTATTACTTTTTCTTTTTTTTTTCCCATCGAACAAACTCCCAAACAGCAGATTATGCCTCAGCCAGTGTGCCAGGTGCTACACAGCTACCCACCCTTCCCTGGGGTGAAGAGCCATACTGTTTACTTCATTTATTACATCTAACATCAAAGCACCCCAATCTCTCTAGTTTAGTGTTTTAAAACAATAGCCGAAACGCCAGTGTCAATGATTAATTGTAGGAGCAGCCTTGTTCTGCGTAACATCACACAGCCAAGAATCTTAGAGTGGCTTGGGTTTATGTGAATTAACGGGTGGATTTTTATCATTACGGGGTGGATGTGCACACTGACAAAACACATTTCAGTTCAAACAATATTTAAACATTAATGGAAAATGGGATTGGTGTTCAGCAGCACTATACATTTCTAAAATGGTGTAATTTGTTTCAGATTAATTTCAGCTGTTTCACACACTTCCTAAATTTGTTTCCTCTTGTTCATGTGTGGTGTCCAGGCTCCCCCTTCCCTCACTGAAAGCTCCACCCCCGGAGATGTTCTGTTGCCTTCCTCTTCTCAGCCGCCTGTCCCCCCGTGGCCTGGACAACAGCAGCAACACAATGAAGGAGGTGGATATTTTGGCCTAAACCTGACATGTCCTAGTATCAGAAATCCTGTTAGCAAGAAATCCTGGACTCGCAAATTCAAAAGCTGGGCGTGCAAACTGCGCCACTCCGCCAGCTTGTTCAAGAAGCCCAGAGTCCAGCAAGGTAGTGTCCGCAGGAAGCGCGCAAGAGAGAGCGAGTGAGGGGTGTGGGTGGGCACTGACCTAAAACAAATGTTTATATAGCCAAATGAATGTAGCTGACTCTTACCTTGCTAGATAGGGATTTCTTAATATGCAACATACTGTTAGAATTAATAATTCATTATTAATCCTAATAGTTCTTCCGTGTTGACTTGGTTGTTGCTGTGCCTAGTCTGTACTGAAATCATTACATCACCTAGCCATACATTTTTCTTGCTTTAGTTTTTGTTTGAACTGTATTGCTCTGCTGTACATTAACATTTATGTTCTAGCCTCCTTTTCGTTTTGTCTGCATGGGTTACCCAGGGGTAAGAACAGAGGAGTGTAGAAAGGGAAGAGAATCTAAGAGGGATGACCCTTGTGCTTCGCACCTGGATCTGAGTCTCCACTCCCACCGTATGCAGTGCCCCTCACCTTCCTGCACCCTGCCTCACTCACCCAGAGCACCTGCAATCGCAAAATAGCACACTTGTTTACAAGCAACATGGGCCAGAGTCTGAAGTTTGCACCTGTTCATTTGTTATTTAGGTAGTAATTGAAGAGGCATGAAACAAGTTGCCACAGTACATATTGTTCATCATTCTAATGCTAAAGTAACAGCTGCATATTTAAAAAAAAAAAAAAAAAAAGGGTATTCAGAAAATATCAGAATTTATATTTGTATGCACCATTAATACCGACGCTTTAGCAAGTCATTCCAATGTATATCAAACAGCTATGTTTTAGAGTTTATATCCTGTTCTTTCCTACCTGGGTAGATTTTTGGAAGGGTTTATTTTCTGTATTTTTTGCATGTCCATGGATATGTTTGGAATGGAGTACTGGCATACTTTTTTTCTTGCAGTTTTTGTTTAAAAGTAGTATGTGAAACAGTATGCACTAATAGGTTTTTAAAGCTTTTCACAATTTTTATATGTTGCTCTACCATTCTAAAGTGTGGGGTCTGTAAGACTTATTATTTACATTTTTTTTTAAAGAAATTAATATAACTGTTACATTTGGACAATGCATTTAATTCATCAAAAGTGACCACAATCAAAGTAGCACAATCAAATATACTTAATATCTCTTTAATTGGACTTCAGCACTACTTCTGTACAATTAAAGTGCATTAAGTACAAAAAAATAGTTGTTCCACTTTAGCAGACTTTAAGTATACCAGTTTAGTATACTAAAAGTACAATTAAATGGCATTTTATTAAGTACATAAATATGAAAATTTATCTGTAGAATGCTAAGCATGAAATAAATGTAATTCAAATGCATAAAAGTATATTTATTTTTCACTAGGGTATTATTTTAAATATATATATATATATATATATATATAATTTAATTTTTTTTTTAAAT
>JAUMHR010000084.1:9720587-9734317 GCA_032361145.1 Enteromius fasciolatus
AAATAACATTAAATCAGTGAAGAAGAATACAGAATAATTTCTGAAGGATAATGTGACGCTCTAGAGTGGAATAATGACTGCTAAAAAAAGAAATCAGCTTTACCAAAATATGCTAAAATAAATAGTTTGTAAGAATATTTAATTATCTTACAGTTGTTTTTTGTTAGGTTAAATAAATGTTGCCTTTATGAGCATATGAAATGTTTACAAATCTTACAGACCCCAAACTTTTGAATGCTACATATTCAGTTGCATCTTTGAAAAAGTTATTTCAAATTCTCTAATTTTGAACTAAAAATAGCAGAATGAAACAACATGAATATTTTAAAATGTAATAAAATAGTTAATGCTTGTTTTTTATCTTATTCTATAAAAGCTGAATATTTGCATTCTGCGCTCGTTACTTGGTTTGGATAATACAGTAGTATGCCATTGCTAACATACTAACCTTAATGTAATATATTGTAGCATCAGTCCAAAATAATAGAGCAATAGTTTTCAGCAGTTTAAACCCAACAGACTGTACATGTTCAATATGTGTGTGTGTATATGGTTGTGTATCACAAAAAGCACCTTAGGACCACCTAGAAATAGTCCCTGGAATGATCCAGTGTTTCTGTAGACACACTCTAAACACACTGTAGATGTAGATAATTCACACATGCTGACTGGTATCACTGCACACTCTAGGCAGTGATATTAGAATCTGACAGATGAATGCAATTGTGTGAGTGGATGGATGGGGGCATATTACTTGTGTTTATTATTCTGTTTTAGAAGTTGTACTACAGATATTTGTTCTTCCCTGAACTGGTTTTACTGTTTGTTTAAGCTGCTCCCGGCCACCGTTCCCCACACCTATTCCCCATCACACTCTGCATCCACTCAGCATGACATTTGAGATGACAATCGTATTCGTATTCATGTCCACCGACTGCCAGCGATGGTGTAATTTGCCACGCTGACTCTATAATAATACCATGTGATCATGCATGGATGCTTGTTAGTCAAAGATCTCTTGTGTGCTGTAGTTATTAATGCCATCTTTCTGTGTCTGTGGTGTGTTTGTTTGTCTCGTCTGTTTGTGGTTTTTTTTTACACTGTGTTTTCTATATGTTCTCATTTCATTTTACTATTGTCATTGTGTTCCCTCGTCTTTGCGTCTCTCTCTTTATTCTTTATGATAAGATGGCAACTCGAGCCAGGGGATGAAGGAGGATAGGGAACCATCTACAAATGACCAACCGTGTTCACGCAGAGGCCGTTTCCAGGTACTATCATCATATACTTACTGTGTACTGTACAGAGTATTTTCATTTTGTTAGAGCTCAGCCTTTCAAATCAGCTTGTCAGACAAGAACTGTAAACGTTGAGGCAAAACCACACACACTTATGATCTGTCAAATGTAGATTTGTAGTTCTACTGTGACGAATATAAAAAGATGTTCACTGAGTGTAAAATGTATCCATGTTATGGCATAGAGGTTAATGGAAAATGGTATGATCACAGAAGTCAGTCACTTTGTAAACTAGCTAAGTAGCCTTTTCTGGAAAATTTCTCTGCATCAGCAATACACAAAATGAAATTGAATGAAACGTTCATAATTGCAAATGTACACTACTGTTCAAACATTTGGGATCTATACGATTTTTTTAATGTTTTTGAAATAAGTCCTTCCAATGCTGGATTTATTTATTCAAAAATACAGTCAAACAGTAATATTGTGGAATATTATGACATTTTTTAAACATTTATCTTAATTTATTTCTGTGACGGCAGTTTTTTTTTTTTTGTTTTTTTTTGCAGTCATTACTCTTTAAATCGTCAGTGTTGCAAGATATTTCACAACTCTTTTATAATATGCTTATTTGGAGTTTATAATATGCTTATCAATGTTATCAACAGCTGTGCTGCTTAATATTTTTGTGCGAACCATGATTACATTCTTTGATTAGCAAAGTTCTTAAGGAAATGATTTGAAATCTTTTTTTTTTTTTTTTAATTATTTGTTTTGATCAAATTAAAACTTATTAACAAAAGTGTATGTACTTTTAATGTGTACCATAACATCAATTTTAAAAATTACTATGCTGCTCAAATGGCTCTTCTAATTTTGAAATGAAAAACTTTTGACGTGGCTGTGTTTATGTGCTTACCTCATTAACGCTATCCTTCCAACGTGACCCGAATGCATGTGAAGATTTTTTTATTTTTTTTCTCCCTGATATGACACTTCAAAAAGTGTTTTCATTGCTATTGTTTACACTTTTGTTATATGCACTCTATTATGTTAATAATTTATATTTTGTTAGTTATAATTTATTAGTGAAGTATCAACTGTTCCTATTCTCTTTTCTCATAGGTGATTCCAGTGTCCCAGTCCGCAGAGCCCCTTCCAACACAGGAAGCTGTACCAAGCCATGGGATCATGCAAAGAAAAGTTGGGCGTTTCTCAGTCTCCCAGGTCGAACAGAGAGAGGAACATTTGACCGACAGCTCCCCCGTGTCACCTGACCTTGAGCGAGAGAGGAGAAAATCTAAAGCAAAAGATGGCGAGAAAGACGAGAAGAGAACTACAGCGCCCAGTCACCCGCCCAGGAGTCACGCACACTCACCCCTGGGCAGCAGCGACGATGAGAGCGAGGTGGAAGATGAAGATTTGAGGAAAGAACTCCACAAGCTGAGAGAAAAGTGAGAGAATTTGAATTATGCAATGCTGCTTTTCTTTTCCTCTCTTTCCATACTGATGCCTCTTCTCTTGTATCTTTTATCTAGACACATCAAAGAGGTGGTGTCCCTGCAGGCACAGCAGAACAGAGAGCTGCAGGATTTGTACAGGCATCTCCGCTCTTTTAAAGACTACAGGCAACCTCTGTCCATGACCCTGCCCCGGACCTCTCCTCTGCCAACCGCACCCCTCGCCATCTCCCCACGCAGACCCCGACCCACCAAAGCAAAGCTTCGGCCCAGACCCCACTCTCACATGGATAACAACGGAGTCACACATCAAGGTACTACTACCACCATATTAGAGGGAGAGTGTTTTTGTTGTTGTTATATTTAGAATTCTCTTTTTGTTTTGACTTTTAAAACACGCAGGGTGTCTTCAGCAGTCTAGCAGCTATTCTGGTGGAGAGCAGAACAGGCTTCAGTCATACTGCAAGCCAGAGGAATCCCCATCATTGACCACTAATAGAGGTACTAAAGCTATAGACCATGCTCACTACTGTTCAAAAGTTGGGAATCATTAAATGCATCCTTGTGGAATAAGAGAAAAAACTTTGTCAATTTAAGCCATCGCTAAATAAAAGTTTTTTAAAACTAAAATTAAAATAACTAAATAACTAAAATTCTCTCACTACTCTCTCAGCTTGTGGCGTTTTTTTTTTGTTTTTTTTGTTTTTTAACAAAAAAAAAAATTCCAGGATTCTTTTGATAAGTAGAAAGTTTGAAATTGTATATCTATTTATTTTCTATATATTTAAACAGAAAAAAAGCATGTGTGTGTGTATGTATATATTATCATACACACATATTTCCACACATTTCCACAAATATATTAAGCAACACAACACTCCGCAAAATTTTGAACAATAGTGTATTTGCTGAGAATTGATCTTAGGAATGGCATTTTAATTTAACAGTTCCCACGTTTTGTTTTCAGACCGGAGTCCTTCACCCCAGGGTTCTGCCAATAGAAAGAGCACATTCACTGATGAGCTGCATAAACTTGTTGATGAGTGGTCAAAAGAAGCGGTTTGTCCTGTTCAGCCCAAGCCTTCACTGAATCAAATCAAACAGATCCAACAAGTGCAGGAGTTGGGTGGTTGGGGCCAGACTACTGAGGTAAAACATGTCTGAAATAAATGTCTCACACATACATATGTAGACTAATGTGTACGGGTTCGAATATTTTCTCTTATATATAGTAGTGTTGTAATTTGCTGTGAGAAATTTTGCAGTCTAAAAAAAGTCTATTGTTAATATTTTAGTGATTCATGAAACACATCTCGCACAGAAAACCAGCAGTGAATTTGTTACCAAATTAAGCCCATTGTGAAATAATGTTGCATGGATTTCTTTTGAAATTTCTGGGTTTTGCCCAAGAAAATTAAACAACACTAATCATTATTGAACCTTAAGACCACTAGTAAAAGCTGCTTGTATTTTGCTTTATTTTTCTAATTTAATAAATTAGAATATTTTGAAAAGGTACCGCCCTAGTGACAGCTTTTGTATTTTTTTTTCTGAAAGGGTATTAACTGGTATTTATAATAATACAGACCCAATAACAAGTAAATAACGTTTGTGTCTTACAGACAACCGCTTCATCAGGTTGGTTTTCCGGAGCCCCTTTGACCGCTCCAGTATCAGTCAGCATGTCTACAGCAGCACCCACCTCGTATAGCACCATCGGTGGACAAACTCAGCCGCCTCCGACGCAGTTTCCCATCGCTCCTCTCTCCCATCAGAACTCACATGTGCACCTACAGCCTCTGCAGTACAGCCCGTCTCCCCTGCAAACGCAGCAGGTCCAGATCCTGTCAGGACCCCAGCCTCCGGTGTCCGGCACGCCTTCCCTCATAACCCCAGCGGGGCCGCCGCTGCCCCCCTCCACCAGCATCACAGCTGCCTCTACCCCCGCCGCCAGTCAAGACGCCGTTTTCTGCTCGTGCTCCTCCTCGTCATGCTCCTCTTCCTCCTGCTCCACCTCCGCTCTGCCTCCCAGTGCCAAACTTCACCCCAAACCCTCCACATCCACCCTTCATTTAGGACAGCAGTGAGAAGATGGATACCGGTGTAGATCTTGTACAGGAAGGACACTAGTAGCAAGCGGTTGTGTGTTGGTGTGTGTGGGTATGGGGGTGTATAAATACTGTAGTGTGTGTATTTGTGTGCGCGTGCGTTGTGTTGCATTTTTCAGAAACATATCCTCTGTGTGTTTCCGCACCGTCAAGTTTTCTATCCGACTTAACTTGCCCTATATAGAGACATTTTTGACATGAGAGATGATCCTCTTTGTTTTTATTTATCAGTGCTTTAAACGAAAGGACTATTTGAATTTTAAAAAGTGCAATTAGTAACTGATATTTAAATTCCTCTTTTCTGTGTTGTTGTGATGTGGATCTGTATAGCTTAAAAAAAATATTTTTTATATATACGCACAGAAACGACCGCAACAACCAGACGTCAAGCAGCAAAGCGCCATCTTTGTAGAGCACAACGGATTCAGCCAGCGGCCGGATCGATCGCATGTTCCAGCGCAGAGCATGGTAACCTTGCAACCATCATCGTAGCTACGAAAACAATTGTTGTGCACGGATAAGGCATGCTCCTCATGTATTATATTTTACGATGATAAATAGCGGTAACGTTTTAGATTTAGCCAAGATTTTTATTAGAATAACATAAATAGCCATTGACTAATAATTCCTTTTAAGATCATGCAATTGATTGAGAAAAAAAAACAAAAAAACACAAGTTCATTTGGTTTCAAATGAAACTAGCTAATATGATTGCGGTATTTTCTCTGTTTTAGCAGACGTTTATACTTTTTAAGGTTTACACTATTAACATTAATCCCATGGTGAAGTGTGCAAGACAAGACGGCTGTATGGAGAGCTCAAGCGAAGTGAATGCAGCTTGTTCTTGTGTGTTTTTGCACAGTCCCGTATGAACGTGCTTCCGTGCACACCGAACTGTGATCTGTGAACTGTGAGTTTGCTTTTAGTGAATGCAACGCATCAGCAAAACACTGGCAAAAAGATGTGATCCTCATTGAATCAAACTTTTCATCAGATACTGCTCTGATGGAAAATGACACACACACACACATATGTATATATATATAACTGCCAAGCAAGTTTGGGAGAAAATCCAGAAGTGGGTTGCCTTTTTACAGTGTATTTTTCAGACATCAGAGCACAGCCTTTAAATCAGCAGCTACGCAACTCTTGTTGTATAGCTGCACTACTGGCGGTTGTCAGAATGCATGCTCCATAAGTCTGCAATGCCCATATACAGAAACCCGACTGTTTTCTTTAATGTTTTGTTGGGAAAAGTAACAGAAGGTTGGTACGAATGAGGCAACCTGCATTTTTCAAGAAGTAGGTGAGAGATACAGGGTGGAATGTATTGTGGTAAGGTGCACTGGGAACGAGGAACCTGTTTGTGTTGTGAAGCTTTTTAAATTGTGCTAATGCTTGAACTTGTGGATGTTACAAAAAGAGGTCAACATGACCGCTGCCTACAGAGGGTTGCGATCATTTAGTTTCCAGTATTTTGTGTCACTTTTTTAAAGACAAGACCCACCTCCTCACAGTAAACAGTACAGTACAATGAAAAATGTAAAGATAGCCCTCTGCTGAAGTGTTACCAAAATGTAATCTAAATAGAAAGCATTATTTTTGTATTTTGAAAGGGGTTGTAAAAAATGTAAAATTGTGTACTGATCAGTGTTGAGAAAGCTGTGGTTATCTGATAAGACGAGTTCCCCTGGCTTCCAACTTCAAAAGATTACAACGGTATGTTTTGATTTTCCGAGGGGTTTTAATTCAAAGCTAGCGATTAGGAATATTAGAAGCCAAATCTTTTCTACAGTGGGAGGTGTAAGTGTTGGTGAAGCTGTACAGGAAAACCAGGGGGACCCCAGAATTACTTGACCGACCACCAATAATTAAAGGTTAAAGGTTATTTAAGTGAAAATAATCTATAGAGGACTAAACTTATTGCTGGTGATTTTAGCTACTGTAAATTGTAACTAATTCAACTGTTGATTCTATTTATGTTTTGTAACTAATCAAAAATAAACATCAAATGTTAAACATCAAAGTGTTATGGATCATTTTTGTGAACTTCAGAAGCACAAAACATTGTTGCTATAGTAAAATATTCCAGCTGTTTTCTATTTTTTTTTTATATCACAGTCGTGAATATTCAGCATTATTACGCCAGTCATCAGTACTTTAATATTTAACTAGTAATATTTAACACACCATTATTTATATATATATATATATATATATATATATATATACACACACACACAGTTTTTGTGTGCACTTTGATTGATAGAATTTAGAATTTACAATGTCTTTTTGATCGCTTTGTTAAAATATAAATAAGTATTAAATTCTTTAAAAGTATTTATTTGCTTATAGCATTTGTCACTTGATAGCTTTGTTTCAAACTGACAACAGTGCCTGTAATATTCTGCGATGCCAGTAGGGGTCTCAAAAGTGTCCTCTAAGCGCTCTTTATAAATTAAAATCACAACACAAGATCACTTCAACAAAGATTATTTAGGCCATCAATGCAAGCACAAAAAAGTACATGTCCTGCTGTTTTTTAATAAATAAAAAAAACGTGTTGGAGTTCTAGAAAGCTGAAAATGAGCAGCAGAAAACCAAACCTTCCTGTCAGTTAAGAAACTACGAATCATCTAGTAGCTATCATCATAACGGTAAATTCATATATGAAGCTTTGCTGTTCTCTCAGATGTGAGAGTTTAGTACTGTACAGTGGACGGTCTGTTGAGATGAGGCATGTTCTGCTGCGGGTTCAGAATTCACCAAACCCCTTGACAATGTGCCTATTGTGATAGCTCGGTCTATATGCATCAATAGGGGGATTAAGCAGTCGACATGGCACGAGTACAATAATGCTCTTCACTGTGAACAAGAAACCCATGCAAGACCCTCTGCGGATGACGACCCGCTCATAAAACTCTGCGGGACCCTGACCAGAGTCTGACTGGAGTTTCTGTGTGATACCTGTAGAATTATTACCACTCAGCCCTCTGGAATTAGCATAACTATATGTCCTGAAGGAAGCTATTTAGTGGGCATGCAAATGAGTGATTCCTCGAGTTGGGAGGGGAACGTTTCTGAATAAAGTCTTTAATTATTTTTTTTACGTCAAAAAAGACATTTTGCAAAATTGTAAAAAATACTCTACTAAGATGGATTTCAGTGGTACCCATGTAAAACAATATGTAAATGTAACTGAAAGGATAAATGAAAATATAACCCAGACAGAAGAACCATTCAAGCCAATTAGCTTTTAAACCCAGAACAGGTGAAGAGAGTCGGAAGATTTAGCCAATAGCTGAAATTATTAATAATTTAGGGGGGAAAATGTAATTCATATAGGAGCACAATTTTCAAAGACGATACAATTTTATTAGTAAATCAATAGCCTTCATAAAGCCTATTTATTAGTCATTATCAAAACTCAGCATTAAGCATTTCTACTCGCAATCAATCAATTTAACTGCCTGCAAATTTGTGAATTATTTCCATCTCACAAGCCTACTAAATTATATTTTAAAACAAGATACAGCTAAAAACTGTTCATAACAGGACGTGATTTCAACATAGTCTAAAGATTTTAATCAAAGGTGCACTTGTAACTGCAGCTCATCACTTGATGAAGCGTCGCCCGTTTATGTTCGTGAGTCACAGGCTGTTGCTTGCTCTAGTTTCTGAAGGGTGGAGAAGCGCAGTGTTCATGCAGTGATTGGTAAATATCGAGCCAATCCAAATGTGAGCATCAGAAATGTACTCTGAGGGAGTGGTGAGCCTGCGTCATACCTTCAACTTTCCTTCTCACTCTCCTAATCTCGTTTTAGCCTAGTAAATATTTTATTGTCCGTTGACTAAGTGGGAAAATCCAATGGGACATGTGCAACGGAACTTTTTGATGATACACACACCGCGGATTACTTGACAGGGAACAAGGATTATTCAACAGGGAGAGCACCTTAGGATAACTTGTAGAAGAATTGCATGGATATTTCATTTTACCAAAATAAATAACAAAATAGAAATCACCGGAATATCATCCACAGGCTGTCCATCTTCCTAGAGAAGAGCCCTTGGTGCCTGTGTATCAGCGGTAGGCTATGTCTGAGGGCTCGAGGCGATCCTTCACTCACGAGACGAGATGAGACAGCAGGTGCTCGCGCTCAGCGCGCTCGTGTTTCTCTGTGCACCTCAGCCTGTAACCTCACAAACACAAGAAGGTATAAAAGTGTTTAACTAATACGTTACATTTGTTTATTGTTAATGGCGTTATAAGAAACACCTACCTTATTATGAACTATTATTGTCTCGCGGCTCTCGCCTAAAAATATATCATGAAAGTTTAGAAATTAACTTGTTATTTGACTTCCTTCATGGACTATGCCATTAATACCCCCTGGGTTCAGCTAATTTCGACAGACGTAAATTTAATGAGTTGTTGCACCTAGTTAACTTAATAGGATGGAATCAGTACCTGGGTATAGTTGACCAGTTTTAACTTTGTTTACTTATAGCCTTCTGTTTATCTGTTTAATGAAAGCAGGTGCTATGATCGGTCACACGTTTGAAACCAGGTTTTTGCAGTTCATTTAAATCGTTCTGTGGTGTGGCACATGCATAATGGTTTGCATGAAGTTTAGCATGTCACACTGCTGTCGCTATTGATATGTGACTTTGGACCACAAAGTAGCACAGATATAGCAATAGAATGTATTGTAGCCTAGTAATTATAGCAATTTTTATGCCAAAAATTAATAGGATATTAAGAAAAGATAATTTTCTTTGTATATATTTTATAAATTTCTCACCTTAAATATGTCAAAACCAAATTAGTATTAGTAATGTGTATTTATAAGAACTTCATTTGGACAACTTGGTGATTTTGCAATTTGCAAGTTCAATCTAAAATATTTTGATTTTCAAATTTGATTTGATTTTTTTATTTGATTTTGTGGATCTTCCAAATATTGTCCTATCCTTACAAACCAAAGCCTACATCAATGTAAACCTTTTTTATTCAGCATTCAGTTGATGTATAAATATCAATTTAAAAAAATTCACCCTGTGACTGGTTTTGTGGTCCATGGTCACATATCAAAAACCCACTTGAACTTCCTAGAGTTGTAGAGTAGTTTTAAAATAAGCTTTTTAAATGGTCCAAAAAGTGTTTCGAAGAACCATTTTGGGTTCCCCAAAGCACCTTTCACTGATATTTTAAAGAATAATAAAGAAACATTTTCTATTTAAGAAGTACCTTTTGTGCAAAGTAAACTATCTATGGATGTCAAAGTTTTTTTCCTCAAACCATCACTGGTAATAAAGAACTTTTATTTAAAAAAATGTTCAGAACTTAATTGAGAATTAGCAAGGGTGTATGAATGACTTGAGATGTGTGTGTGTGTGTGTGGGTGGGATGAGCTTAAACATTAATTAAGAAAATGGCTACTGTGCCTTTACACAAAAACCAAATTGAATTAAGTAATAAAAATAATAGGAAAATGTATGCTTGTACATTAATTAAGGGAATGGCTTCACAGCAAGCTTTTGTGAGTCACACTGACTTGATATATGTTCACTCTTGAAATAATTCAACCAGCTTCTACTTAAACAGCTTCAGGGCAAGTAGCTCTTTTTCCACAGAACATTAGCTTTAAGAACTATGATTCCAGTGATGGCCAATCCCATTCTTTTACTTTTGCCGCCAATCACATTACGTCACTGAACTCAACAGTATAAGGTGTGGGACTATAGTGCCATATCATAAACTGCTCTTTAATAACTCCTTTACAACCATGGCTCCAAAGTTCAGCAGCTTTTAAGCATACAAGTTTTGATGGGAAGGCCTGGACTAAGTTAATAATGTAATCAGTCTTTCCTTCCGGTGAGAAGATTTTGAATGGCTGACATCTGTTTTACTGATGGTCAAATATTCAAATCAAATATTAAGAAGCCTTTTTGTTTTAAAAGTCCAATGCATCATTTCATTTAAAACAGAAACGTCCCACTAACCGCCAAACCTAATGGCTTCTGATTCTGAGCAGTCTGTACTTGCAGAAGTTGACGTGAATAGGTGTGGATGTGTGTTTTGGAGATTGTCTTTTTTGTCTCATGCCGGCTCTTATTTCAGGTTGACACCAGTACTATTTTCATGTCTTTCTCCATGTGTCTTCTAATCTGTCTTTGCTTTCCCTCATGGATTCCTCCATTCAGCCTTTTTTGTCTCTTGTTCTGCCTGTCATACATGCTCAGCTCCCGCCCTGACTCTAAGCTGTTAATGCTTATTGAGCTATAATCATTGTGCACTGCTGGATTCTATTGTATGTTCCATAGAGGCCTCTGCTCTCTATCTGTGGTGCTGTTGACTTAAGATTACTTGTGTGAATGAACTGGACTCCATACATGATGAGCATCCAGAGAGTGTGTGTAAGTGAACATGCATATGCTATCTAGACATTACCTGATGTAATAGCAAATATGTATGTAAGTCATATGGGTGTGTACTTCTTTACACATGCATATCTGCATAGTCTTTTGTATAAGGGTGTTTCTCAGAAGTCGTTTCATTATTTTGGATAGATAATAGTAATGCGTCCCAATGATTAAAACTCAGTACAATAATTACTCAATGGTGTGGCTGCTGGTAAATATTAATACATTTTTAATCAATGTTGTGATGCTTAAGAGGCAATATTATGATACAGTATAATACAATATGAAATATGGATAAATATTTATTTTGCGATATGCTTAAGAAAGTAATGGCTTAAAGAAGTAGGACATATTTTTATTCTTATTGTTTTTAATTCGGCTGTAATGCAGTTAGGTCTTTTTTGACCTGCAAAAAAATGCAGTGTTTTTTGTAAAAAGGAACCTAACTTTGCAAATGGTCCATAACTATCAAAATGCAAATCATAATGTTATGCAGACTTTTGTATTTTTTTCTCACATCTTCAAGTATTTAGTTAAAGTATCAAGTATTTTTTCCAATGTCTTGTACACGCTTTTGTGACTAAAATTTGTTGGTAAACAAAAATATACATTATTATTAATGAACCACATGCAGAAAACACAATCTGCAATATTTGTCTAATATTGGTCAATAAATATCCAGTATCAGCTGCTACCAATCAAAATTCACCTTTATTGTTTGATAATATGGTCTAATAAATTGTACAAGATCACATCGACTGATAAAAACACTTGAGGCTGTATATATCTTATATTGCATACACATTTAAATATATAACACCATTAAAGTGCATCCATTCTGACTGGCTTTTTTATCTAAGACAAGTAGAAATCGCATGCAGACTAGTTCAGATGTGTAACAGAAAGCCACGTGACTGCACTTCCTTTTATGCATTCCCAGAACACATGCTACTATAACTTGTCCCCTCCAGCCTCATTCCTGAGACTTTAAGAAGGGCAGGCCAGTGCGTTTGACTGCTTTAGTTGTAAAGTCACTCAGTGGTATGTATGGCTGTACACTTTTGGGGACGCAGTAACATATAGAGCATTATAGAGGACAGCGGCCACACTTAGATTATGTCCTTATGTCCCCCTCTCCGGACTACCCCTCCTCTTGATAGAGTGCTACGCTCACACTCATCCTATTGTCTGCTTGCATGATCTCAGCCCTGCACACACACACACAGAACCACTGTCAATCACAGCTACACATTAACAGAGCCACACATTTATAGCTAAGTGACAATACTGTGCTTTGTTCATTAATAATGCCTCTCTAGATCTCATAGCCAGATACAGCCTTAGGCCCCAGACATGCAGCTGAGCATTACACTCTGCCAGTCTCGGGAATATACCGTTTAACCCCTCGCAAAATACGCTTGTTTCCAGCTCTCAACAATTTTTAGTTTTTTTGGTTTTGTTCTTCCTCACTGTTCTTTGCACTCAATTAATAATTTATAGCCACGCTTTGATGGATGGTTTTATTGAATGTGAACGCACGCAGGTTCACTAGCCAGAACTTGCTGTGTTTGTTTTACAGTGTCATTTTCTGTGTTCTTAAAGGAATATTCCAAGTTAAACTCACGCCCCATTGACATATTTGTGGCTGGCTCGTCCCACCTCTAAGGGCAGATTTGCAAAACTTGGCTCTACAAGGGCGAAACGCAATTCTGATTTTGTCAAAAATTGAGTTGGGCCACTGTGGTGTGTGTCGAGATGGACAGGGTTGATTCAGATTCCGAGAAAACACATTGTAGAAACTGATATCAAATCAATGTAAATTAAGTAAAAAAAACGTTCTCATGTTCGCTTGTTTTGGCTTTTTTGAGCAAAACTCAACAGTAAATGCATCTCACATAAGATTTTCACAAAGGACAAGAATGTTTATATTTTATAACCAAAAAAATAAAGCATTACAAAACTGTTTTAGAATTTTCTCCAAACTTTCAAAAACAATGTTGCCTTCATTTAACGTTATGTGATTGTTTGGAAAACTCTCTTATCACATACAACTGTTAAGATCCGTTCACATCAAAGGCGATAATTGTAATGATAGCTATAACTAAAAAGTTTTAATAATCATTCAAACTCTAATTCTAGACAGTGGTTAAGGCCACACTACAGCTGGTCACCTCACAGAGGAACAATACCATTGGGAACTGATTAAAGATATTGGCAACAAATCAGAATCCACCTGACATTAAAGAGATTGAGTAAACCAACCAATGACAGAACTGTAGTGTGCGCTAGGCAGAGTTCAGTGTGCTTCTGGGCCAACATTTTTTATTGACCCTGGAACAACATTTATAAACAACAATTTTTTTTTTCAGTTTTGACCATGTCTCTACACCTAAACCTAACCTTACCCATGAGTAATGATTGAAATCAGAGGAAATGATAGATGACTGACACTGATGTACAAGCACCAAACACTGATTGTAAGCCTAAACTTCACAAAA
>JAUMHR010000084.1:9734417-9745137 GCA_032361145.1 Enteromius fasciolatus
TGATTGGTTAATCACAGTGTTATACGTCGAACTCCACAAAATCAGGTTCTGCTGTGCGCTAGCGACATCTGTTAGTGCGGTTGTCTTTATAGATATCATTCTTGATGTGCCTTTAGCTGGATGGCCTCCATTCTCTGTTCATTAAATGAGTTGTCTAGAACATAGCCACGTTAAATGTCATGTCTAACCAGATCTGTTCACATCTGATGCAGTGCATGCTGGGTAGTCTTGAATGCCACAGTATAAGAAGTGATACACATAGTATCAGATGCACTGCAGTGCACTCAAGAGTTCTGCAGACCCTTGTGTATTTTATGGGTTGGCTGAAGGGAGAGAGAGCAAGAGAGAGAGACTTTCTATCAGTTGTCATGTCACCTCGGGCCAATAACCCTGGATTCCATCTCTGTCTGAAGCTGTTTCCCACTATTATTTTCTTCTCTTTTTAAGCCTGTTTGGGGACTTTCAGTTGTCTTGTACAACATGCTGACCTGCAGCTCCTTGGCGACCTCTGCCCTTGCCCTCATTATGTTAATGACCTTGTGTTGTGGCCGCTGCATGAAGTCTTTGTGTGCTCTGTGAGTGGACGCCTTGTGTGGAAGTGGCCACTTCAAAAAGGCTATATTTGTGTACAGAGGTTTCTTTGGGCATCTTGCATGAACAGTCTCATACATCTGTGCTATTTACAGGAGGTTTTCTGCCTATATATTTTAATGGGTTACCACAAAGACATATTCTATGTTATTTGCTACTCCGTATGCCTATGGATAGCATATGGTGATTACTGTAGAACATTTAATTTTGCTGTTGGTTGTAAATGGAAAATGCATGTACAGTAATACAGTTGACAATTGAGCAGTACCGTGACCGTAATGTTTAAAACACACAATATTAAACTGGGTCAGCGCTGAAATTATTCTCCATAATACACTGTAAATACACTGATCAAAATGATGTGCTTGGTAAGATTAGAAGTCTCTTAGCCTCTTATTCTGACCAAGGCTGTATTTATTTGATCAAAAATACAGTCAAATATAATTACAATTTAAAATAACTCTCTGATGGAAAAGCTGAATTTTCAGCAGCCTTTACTCCAGTCTTCAGTGTCACACGATCCTTCAGAAATCGTTCTAATTTGCTGATTTCTAAAATTTCCTTAAAATAATTTGTATTGTCAGTGTTAAAAGCCAAAAAAGCCTTTCTGTGGATTTTAATTTTTAAAGTGCAAAAGAACAGCATTTATTTAAAGTAGAAATCTTTTGTACTGTAACATTATAAACATCTTTACTGTCACTTTTAATCAGTTTTAAAGTCTTTTTTGGGTTAATTATCCTACTGCATCCTAGCTAAATCAAAAATTAATATTATTTCCTAATAAAAATGACAATATGAGTTGTGACGCTAAATTGCTATTCAAATGATCCCCAAACTCATATACAGCATAGTTCGATCTAATTATGTTCTTTTCCCACCAGTTTGCACGGGCACCAAGAATGCTCTGAGCTCCACAGGCTCGCCTGCACAGCACTACAACAACCTGAAGGAGCGCTACACTGGCTGTGAGATTGTCATGGGCAACCTCGAGATCACACAGATGGAGAGTGACCTCGACTTCTCCTTTCTTGGAGTAAGAGAATATTTTTTTGCATATATAATGGTTGATTTGGCCATAAGATCAAATTCTTACCTTATGCATCTCTTTCAGAGTATCCGAGAGGTCACAGGCTACATCCTCATAGCTATGAACCAGTTCAGCAGGTTGCCGCTGGACCAACTTAGAGTGATTCGTGGTAGCAGCCTGTATGAGAAGGAATGGGCCCTTTCAGTCTTCCATAATTTTGAGAGTCACACTGGCCTGGAAGATCTGGGCCTCACCAACCTCACAGGTGAGATGAGATTGTAATGAACTGAGAGAAATGGGCTAAAAGAGTCGAAGAGATGTCCAGAAATTAGTAATCTGTCCAAATTGAGCATGAAACATGCCATTGCAGAAACAGAAAACTTCTATAGATATATGACAAATACTAAATAAAAATAAAAAAAAAATGTAAACAATTGCTTAATAATAACAAATTAATAAGTAGTGCATTGAATTAAATTATTATTTTTTTTAAGTTTAAAGTTTGAAGTGTCGTTTCTTTAAATGTAATCCAATAATAATTTTTGCAGAGTGGAAGAGATCGACTTTATGGCTTGGATCATAAATGCTTCCTCAGATCACTCTTTTCTGTGAAGCATTTATGACCCATCTCTTGTAAAGCTACCTACTTACAATGTGACAGCTTGATTTGACATCAGTAATTTGCGGAAATGTGTAGGAGTGTTTAGGAATCTGACACATTTACATAGTGTAGCACTGGAACACCCACGTCACTCAATAGAGCAGAATACTATACAGACAGGACCTCTAAAGAGCTTGAGTGTGTTTTATAGGTCACATCAGTTGACATGTTCAGACTTATCCGAGATGTTAAAAAAGGACACATATTGTATGTCTTCTGTGTTAGCTGAGCAAGCCGTATCTTACTTTTGCTGTGGATCTTTACAGGAATTAGAACATCCCATCTTTAATTCTGTCTTGACAGTAAAATGAAACTTAAAATATCTCTTCACACTTACAGTTAATAGACAGTACTTTAGACAAGCACAAGTGCAAACAGGTGTTTGTTCCCCCTCTATACATCACATGATGTGCCTTAAATGAATCAGACTTTCTTCATTGGTTCCGCAGAGATCTTGGAAGGAGGAGTACAGATTGTTCATAACAGGAATCTTAGTTATGCTCCATGGGTCAACTGGCGGGACATTGTCAGAGATAGTGATGCTCGCATCCAGATCCAGAACAACGGACAAAGAGGTTTGTGCATTCACAGCTTGATTGGGTGGTGATTGATTGAGAGTTTGTGTCACTCAATTATGCTTTTAAATTATTTACTCACCCCCATGTCATCCTATCTGTGTATTATTGTCTATACAATAGGAGGTGTGAGGAACAACATCTAAACCAATACTTACCATGTATGCAAAGTAGATGGTTTGATAGGCAAAAGAGTGTCATAAAAGTAGCTTATAATGCGTTTTCAATTTTTATTATATTAGTATAGGACATTATTTCAGAACCGAGGTGGGAGATTCAAACTCAGGACGCACAAAGAGCAATGGAGTTATATGTTGTGCACTGCCCACAAGGCAATTGCTGGAACCTGTCCAACAAAACGACTCTATAGGTTGTTTGTGCAAGTACCTTATTAGGACCTCTAGCAGGCCTAGAAATAATGACAGTGCCTTATTGCATCATGAAATGACGTATGACTGTGATTACTAATCAAAATGTGTGTTTTGTTTAAATGCACTGTGTATAGTTTTTACAGCAATCTCTCAGTGATAAACACATTTTTTCTAAGTTTCATTTGTATGAATGACTACACTAACCAACCCCTAAACCTACTCGTTCCAAAAATTGTGCAAAATCATGATTTATAGGGTTTTATGAGCTTATTCATTGTCTGGGTTCAAACCCATGATCGCATGATCACCTCTGAAGGTTCGTATTTCCCCATTGTTGTACAAACAACCTATATGGGCCTATTAATATGGGTTGGATCTCTGCCAACCTTTCACTTTTTTTTATTTGTGAGGAACAGTCAGTTAAATATGTGTTTAGGAACCATTTGCCAATGATGTCAATGTTTAAAAATAGTTTTGAAACAAAGGAGAATTATCCCTGTGATTTCATTTATTTAGATCATTGACCTCTCTGTGTGTTTCGCAGGATCCTGTGATTCTGCGTGCAGAGAGTTCTGCTGGGGTCCACGACAAGATCGGTGCCAGAAATGTGAGTTACCAAGATTCAGTTTCCAGTTTCTGAAAAGAAAAAAGAAAAGAAAAGAAAAATCTTAGTGACCCCACAATTTTTTTAGTAGTGTATCTTGTGTGATGTGATGCAGTTTTTATTATTTAGTAACTGTCCCATAGGCACTGATTTATGTTTGTGTTGGTGGGAGCCCTACCTCTATAACAATGAATAATTATTACTACAACAATACTTTTTTTAAAGAGGCAAATACGTTATTACTCAGCGTTAAACTTGGTCTTTACTTTTTAGAAGTCAGTTTCCCTGAGCAATGCTGAGCAGGACAGAAACACACCAACTGTAAAATAAATGTGTATAAATATGTTAATTATTTATCAGAGCTGTTGAAACCAGTGAAACAAAGTAAATAAAATCAAATACTTTACAACTAATTAAATTTTTACTGTATAGAGATTTAGAGAAATATATATAATATATGCATGCTCATATATGACTTTGAAGCATAGCTTACTGCCACATAAATCTCCATGAGGTCGGCTAAATCTGAACTACTGATAATAAAAACTGCTCAAACACTGTTTTGTTCTGAGTGTGCTCTAGCCTCGAAGCGCAAACATTTTCATGTATATTTTTGTCCCATTCGTTGATTTTTCTAGTGTGAATCACACACAAATTTGCAATGTCATTCAATAGAAACTAGAGGATTTACAAGCTTGCAGAACTCAGCTATACATAAATTTAGCTGACTAACTTATATATATATATGTTTGTGTGTGTGTGTGTATTTAAATGTAGCTAAAACAAATTGTTAGCAACTTACCTTAAAAAAAATGATGGTAGAAAAGTGTAGAGAATATTTTCTGGATGGTCTGGCAGGTTTGTTTGGCCAATATAATGGAAAACTGTAAAAATCTTGGGTTATTTGTGTGCTCAGCCATTCAGTGCCTGTCCTACTGTAATAAAATGATACTAAGGTGTTTTGTCTGTGTGTATTTCAGTGACCAAAACAGTGTGTGCACCTCAGTGTCATGGGCACTGTTTTGGGACCAACCCTAATGAGTGCTGCCACACAGAGTGTGCTGGAGGCTGCATTGGACCAAGAGACACAGACTGCTTTGTGAGTACTAGCGTCATTGCCATTATACTCTTATTTGTCAAGATCTGCCACATCTATTGTAAGAGGCAAACTCAATGAAACTAAATAAGCATTATAATAAACATTTCTCAGGCTTTTGACTCTGATACTCTCCCAACAGGCCTGTCGACATGTCAATCACTCAGGCGCATGCGTCCCTCACTGCCCTTGGCCCCTGGTGTATAACCGACAGACCTTTCAGCTGGAGCCCAACTCTGAAGCCATGTATCAGTACGGTTCCATCTGCGTACCCAAATGTCCCGGTGAGTTACAAGCCAATTTACTCAGTTTACCGAAGAGGAAAGTTTTACCAAAGCATAAGCCGGAAAGTAAATAAACCCGTTTCTGAGGAAATGATGGCTTGGTCTATAAAGATCTAGGGTTGTAATCTAAAGAAGATTGTAATCCTATTTGAAACCTGCTGGAAATGATAGGTTAGGAAATTATTTTAAATGAACTGTGAATGAACTCTGGAAGCATTCAGTGAGAGATTTGGATGATATGCCTCATTGACAGTGCATCAGAACTGCATTGACGTATCCATGGAGGACAATGAACAACTTGGTAAACAAGTTTAAACAAACGGCAGATTTGAATGGTGCTACACCACTCCCATCACTGTGTTGTTCTTTTTGATTAAATTTGTGGCTGGAGAGTCCACAATTAACACCACCTGCGTTGGTGTAGCAGAGTAAATAAAACAGAGGAGATTGCTGGTGCCATTTTTAGGAATTGCAACATAATACATGGGTTTAAACCACAATGTATTGCTGGTCTTGAGAAACATCAAATCAGAGATGGCAAAAGTATGCTAAAGAAAACGAACTGTAACCTCCTTGTAGAAAAATAATATTCAGAAAGTCACCCGAAAAAAAAAAAACGCTTAATATATGATTATCAAAAATCTAAATTAATAATAATTTAATTAATTAAAAAAAATCTTTAAAATAGATATTCTTAAAATTTGTAAAAATGCATATGTTTTATAATTTAAATGATTTTTATTTATACAAATTATTATTTTTTTATTATCTGATTTAAGAAGCATAAACAGCTCAAATCATTGTCACTTACCATCAGAAGTATGTACAGAAAGCCACAGTAGCAAAAATATATAAATATATAAAACAACCACAAAATTATATAATTAAATAATTTATTTCAAAAATGTCTTTAGTAATATAGCAAAATATATATATATATTTTTATAGAAGCTTTATGTATTTGTACCTTCTTTTTTTTGAGGTTTCAGTAGAAATGAAGGAAAATGCACTTTTGTGGCAGGGGTCTTCTTTGAGGATTTTGTGTTTGTATATGATCCTATAATAATGGTGGTTTACAAAGCACATTAAAGAAAAAAGTTTTATAAGACACATATTTGTATGGTATGTGGAATGGATGCACTTACCCTCTTTTTTTCAGGTCACTTTATCGTGGATGGCAGTGCATGTGTGAGCAGTTGCCCTCCTGGTAAAAGAGAAAAAAAGAAAAATGGCATGAAGCAGTGTGAACCTTGCATTGGTCTGTGCCCCAAAGGTAAAGTGTCCATTATTAGTAACCATTATTTAATGGACTGCACCACCGTGACTGAATGCAATGTGTTCTTATGAGTCTTGAATAAGATACAATACATGTCGTTTCATGTGGCCCCTCAGATCTTTTTTTCTTTCTCTGTATAGCATGTGAGGGAACGGGAGCTAGTCATAGACAGACGGTGGACTCCAGTAACATAGACAGCTTTATCAACTGTACCAAGATCCAAGGAAGCCTACATTTTCTGATCTTAGGTATCAAAGGGTAAGACACACACATAAACACCCTCCTTTTACAAGCTCTTTTAGCCCTGTGCAACACTGTGTCATAAACACTCTGTGCTATATTTCAGACCTTTGCCCTGTAATGTCATCGAAAGCCTTGATGACACGCCATTCCTCAGCTTTGACTTGTTTCACGTATTATTAACTAATTAATAAACAGAGCTGATTGATGAGCTCCCACAGGGAATCCATTACTGAAATTGTTTATGCTAATATCCACACTGTTCTTATTCTGCAGAGATGTTTATCATAACATACCACCTCTGGAACCTGAAAAACTCAAAGTGTTTAACACTGTCAGAGAAATTACTGGTATGCTACTTGATGTTTGATTGTTCTCTGTGCTCTTGTTGCTGTAGTTTTTGTTACGTCATTCTGCGTCGTGTTGTGACTCAACGATGTGTGTTTGATTTGTAGGAATTTTGAACATTCAGTCTTGGCCTGATGAACTCAGCGATCTATCTGTTTTCTCCAGTCTCACTACCATTCAGGGAAGATCTCTGCTCAAGTAAGACAGAGTGTGTGTGAGAGTGTGTGATTTTATGTGTGTTCGCAGAGTCCAATATTAACTTTTTGCCACACATACCAACTCACATGGGTGAATATGAGTTTGTGAAAAAATTTAATTCCGCTTAATGGACCCTTTGATGGAACTAATCTGTAGGTCAGCATCCTGAATTTCTGGAAGGAGAAACGAGAAAGGGAGTCAGCTTTCAGGTTCTCTTTTCCTGGAGTGCGTTTAGTACTTAAAATAAATTGGTCACAGGCTGAGATCCAGATCAGGCATCTTAGGAGCGGCATCATAGCGGGAGAGTGGGAAATATGCTTATTAATGCAGTGGACAGTGGCTTCGTTATCGCAGTGGATTATGACACTAGAGGCTGACCATTTTTTCCCCCAAAGGGAAGCGGCTATGACAAAGGGACATAGTTCGAATAGGGCAGAATAGTCCGGCCATGTAGAAGCGAAACCAGCGGTTACGATAGAACCCACCGAAACCGATAGAAGGGGCGGCATCAGTAAATAGTTGGATATCGACAGGGGAAGCAATCAGATCGCTGTAGAAGAATGGTTTGCCGTTCCACCAGCTGAGGAAGTTGATTCAAAGCTGAAGTTCTTGGAGGCATGGGTCAGTAAAGGCTATTTGTTCTTTGAGATTGAGAGCGGAGAGGCTAGGGTGAGCAAATGAGAAATTAAAGGGCGTCCTTGTGAAATTACATGCATGGCGAAATTTAAATACCCAAGGGCTGACCAGATTTCGCGCTTAGAACAATGAGGGTTAGCTATGAGGTTTGAAGCTACCAGAATGATTTTGTCGACTTACTCTTTTGGTAGGGAAGCGAGATATTTTTGTGAATCGAGGTTAATGCCTAGGAATTCTATAAGGGAACTGGGTCCTGAAGTCTTTTCTTGGGCGATGGGGATGCCCAGGTCAGAAAAGACCTTTTGGACTTTCAGGAGTTTGGTTGCGGGGATATCGTTAGAGGGGAGATAGTGAGGAATAGTGATGCGTGGTTGTCTCGTAACCCGTGGACCCCGCGGGTCGAGTTGGGGCGGGTAAAGAAATTGTCACTTTATTTGCGGGGCAGGTCATTAAAAACAAAATTAAATTAAAAATCCATGTATGTTGCGTGCAATTCCCTATAGCCTGTGAAATAAATTAAACCCCGGTACAGTGGATGCCTTTTTTTGCACAGCCAACGTAAAAACGCTAAATGAACATTTTTGTGTGATAAATGAAAAAACGCTGCTTTGTAAATGTTTAAAATGTGTATCATTATCTTTTTATTAATATGACCTGATTTATCGTTCATGTTCATTATCATATGTTGTTACCAGTTTACAGGGCGATGTTTCCAAGCACTTTCAGGCTTAAATAAAGGCTTTTTTCGTTTGAATTACAATGCCTATAGTATGTCTATTTAATTTCGCTGGTGCGGGGTGGGGTGGGTTGTAAAAATAGATACAGTGGTGCTGGGCGGGCTGAGGCGGTCCACATAATTTCTTAAAAGCGGGACCCGCATCACTAGTGAGGAAGTCGTCTAAGAGATAGGAGATTTGGTAGTTATTTGTTAAAATCCAGCATATTGCATCTGAAAGCATGGGTTAGGGTACGTCATTCGTACGTGCTTCTCCCGAAATTTGTCTATAAACATCATTTAAAAGTTCGGAATAGCGTTTATTTAAAGCTTGTAACCTTGTAAATCAGAAACATAAGTGTCTCACTCCCACTTGATTCATTTTTTTTTATCAATTCAATACATCCTTGATTACAAAAATTATCGAACAATATTGAGTATCGAATTATTTACATGCATTTGTAATTGTTAACACTCCTTTCACCACTATCTAATGCTCACTTCAAGTTACTTTTAGTTTGTAGTATTCTGTTTCAATTTTAATATCATTCATCGGCTGTCAGTGTAATATTGGACCCTGTGTGTGCATGTGTGTGTGTGTGTGTGCATGCAGTTCCATATCAGTCATTAATTTGTGTTTTATCCCAGTCACCCCATGTTTAATATTTAGTATGTTTGTCTTTCCACTAAGCGTTTTAATGCTTTTTAATCCTGCAGTGTTTAACATATTGTGTGCGTCTTACCATTGTTTTTGTGTTCCCTGTGTTCTTTTTATTACTCCCCTGATTCTCCACATGTGCTTATGTCTGTCCCACAGCCGCAAGAGGTATGTACTCCCTGGAAACTGTTAAACTAACTGTCTGTAAACCGGTATTTCTGTACAGCTCTCTCTCAATATGTCAATGCTCAAGCATTTTTTTTGCTGTGTGTTTCAAGTAATGACAATATTCCTGAATAGTTGTGAAATGTTTTCGTAGGGATAAAAGGGGCATGTATGAGCACATAATCAGGGTCATGAATGGTTCATCTGCTTGCGTTTTTAGAATCTGATGCGGGTGGTTACTTATAAGTTCTCAAGGGAAATCACTGTGTCTTTTCCATCGTTCCTCCAATTTCTCATTCATTTCATCCTCCCCATCAGACCCTTCTCTTTGTTGGTGATGAAGATTCCCTCCCTCAAGTCTCTAGGACTGAGTTCCTTGCGTGAGATCAGCGATGGCAGTGTGTACATCACTCAAAATAAAAACCTGTGTTTTCATCACACCATTAACTGGACCCAGATTGTCACCAGTAACCGTGATAATGACATCAAGGATAACAAACCCAAAATCAAGTGTGGTAAGTTAAGTTAAGAACTTATTTCACATATGTGTGTTATTATTTCGGTGTCCATCGTTAACGTGTACAAACAGTCTTTTGTTTTGCATGACTGTGTTCTTGTAAACAGAGGAAGAGGGCCATGTGTGTGATCCACTGTGCTCAGACGCAGGATGTTGGGGCCCAGGGCCTGAGCAGTGTTTGTCGTGCAGGAACCACAGTCGGCACGGCACCTGTGTATCCCACTGCAACCTCTATTCTGGGTCAGTGTGCTTGGTAGATTTATTTTTTTATTTTAATTAGTTTCATTTATTGAAATTTGGGACAGTGTCTAAAGGACTGTGTGTGTCCACAGAGAGCCACGGGAGTTCGCAGGATTGAACGGAGAGTGCCTTGCTTGTCACACTGAATGTTTACCCCAAAATGGAAAAGAAACATGCAAAGGAAAAGTATGCAACACTTTTACTTAGCCTTTTTATTTTGCTTTAGGACAGGGGGAGCATTTCAGTGTTGATATGGTTGTTAATTTGATTAAATTAAATAAAACGTATATATATACAGTGGGTACGGAAAGTATTCAGACCCCCTTGATTATTTTTCACTCTTTGTTATATTGCAGCCATTTGCTAAAATCATTTGGGTTCATTTTTGTCATTAATGTACACACAGCACCCCATGTTGACAGAAAAACACAGAATTGTTGTCATTTTTGTAGATTTATTAAAAAAGAAAAACTGAAATATCACATGGTCCTAAGTATTCAGTGACATGCTGTGAAACT
>JAUMHR010000084.1:9760193-9770719 GCA_032361145.1 Enteromius fasciolatus
AGAATGTATAAAAGTACATTTTAAAAATGCATTATAGAAATATATAAACATTAAATTGTTAGACCTGTTCCATAAAACAAGTTTACCAAATAAGCCAGGCTTTTGGCAGATAGCCCGACTTATTTCAATCCAAATTAACTGGCAATAAGTCAGACTAACTGAAATAAACCTGGCTTATTTGGTAAACTTGGTTTATGGAACAGGCCCCAGGTTTCACGTCAATACATTTAATGGTGTATTCAAGCTATATGTTTATGTGGTCTCCCTCCCAATCAAACATATGACTTTGAAGTTACTAATATCTCAGATGAAAGTGCATGGCACAAAACAAACTCTTCACCTCTGTCGCTCATCACATTTCTTCGTGTCTCTGTTCTTGTCTTTCTGTCTTTGTGTGGTCTGGTGTCCGTGCCATCAGGGCGTTTGAGGATGAGAGTAAAGCTCGACTAGGAGTGGTTGAGTGTGCCAAACACGAGCTGCTTCAGCCATTCAGTGTCCTGCATGAGAAGGAAGGTGAGGCATTAGTACCACGGACATAAAATTTCACTTTTATATGTAAAACCTTCAACCAAGCATGAAGATAAGGTTAAACTTTTGCAACGAATCGCTAAATGAAAATGAAAAATAAGTTCCTGTCACGCCGGTGCTCAGAGAAGCGCATCCAGCACATTTACCGCATGGCCAGGTCAAAGACTGTTCTTATTTTAGAAGTTTGGTGCCATCAGCAAAGTCTCCAGAGTCACATTGTCAAACCTTCTGTCTCCTCCCTATCTTCTTTTCTTTCAAGGTGAATGTGTAGCGCAGTTTAAATTCACGGTGCTGCTCATGGCAAACGGCCCTCTGCGTATCACCACTGGACCTTTTGATCCAGAGCTTTACAAGTCTGAGCATGAAGTACAAGACCCAGAGCTCAAGGTAAGAAAACTGGGGGTTCTGGGGTCACCTACAGGGAACTGGTATGGAAGTTGCATTAGAGGTTTAATAATTTAGTTAAAAGTAATTATTTACAGATTTATTTTTTTTTATTCTGTGGAAATGAGTTTTATCTGAAAAACAATAAATAAAAACAAACCCATGTATGAATAATTGTCAAAGTATGAAAGTAATTGTAAAAAATATCAAAAATAAAATATATGATATTAGTGATATTAAAATTTATGTTAACACATAATTGCCAAAATGATCTTAAAATTAACATTGTCTTGGGCTGGGAATACTGATTTCTCAACTTTAATGGATACTAATTTTTACAAAAACATTTAAAATATTGAAAAATAGTTTTCACTTCAGAAAGATGTCAGTATAACCGTTTGTAAAAAATGTCACATTTACATCAGAAAAAGCATATTTGTTGACCACAAACTCATTTATCACCTAGAAGAATGAACTCCGTGAGAAAAGTATTTTGCTAAATATATTATAACTTATTTATTTTCATTTTTACTGCTCTTCAATATTTAATTATTCTAAATTAATTTAGTGTAATCTTAGTGTTTATATACAAACCAGTGAATTCGAACCTTTAGTGTTATGGTAATGTAGCACCAGCTGATTCATGTATATTTTAGAGGGTTTTTTTTTTTTTTTTACAGGAAACTGCCATGTACATTATATATCCAAAATAATCAATATAGAATTGAATTAAATAAGCTTGTGAATTATATAATGAAATGTGTCATGACCTAGTTCTAAAGTGTCTATAATTCAGTGTCATTCATTATTCTTCAATGTAATTCATTTTAAATATATTTTAGTAAATATACAAGAGACAAAATTTAGGGGCTATTGGCAAAAAAATCTTCTTCTGCAAAATGAAACTCTGAATGAAACTGTTTGTTTTTTTTATTATATATATTAAGATTCTCACAATGTGTTTATTATTTGCAGGCATTGTTGCAAAGCTCAGCCAGCCGCAAGGCACAGAAGAAGAAGAAAAAGAAGGTTTGTTGTGTCAGCATCAGTTTCCTGATTTCTAATGGCACTTTGTGAATATGAAACCATATTTTCATATTTTTTCTTTTCCCAGGCATCCAAAAATGTGGAGAGTGCCACAGGACAACCAGTGGAGGCTGAGAGCGAAGCTGCTGCATAGACTCCCACTGCCAACCAAGCTGACTGACAGAGCCTCTGCACAGCCCAAAGAACAGAACCGTTAAAGCTAATTATGACCTGCCCCACTGAGAGGCCTCCGGCCAAGCCTTCTGTCTTTTTGAATACCTCCTCATTAGTTACATAGGACTGCTACAGGGTCTGTGCAGTTTACTTATGTTTGGTTGTCTTTGAATGAGGCTGGGAGTGTACGGATGAGCAGGTAGATACTGTCCAACCGTGTTTACAGGAGGCGAGTGCTGGGTTTCTTTTGACCCTCTCTGTCATTGTACAAGCCATCATGAACAATAAAAATGTAA
Organism: Enteromius fasciolatus; assembly: GCA_032361145.1. Taxonomy (NCBI): domain Eukaryota; kingdom Metazoa; phylum Chordata; class Actinopteri; order Cypriniformes; family Cyprinidae; genus Enteromius; species Enteromius fasciolatus. The sequence continues at coordinate 9,762,602 of JAUMHR010000084.1, forward strand.
TGGTGACACTCTTTAGGCAATATTGCTACAAAGTGCCATTCGTGTCCATGCAGATGAGATCCCTGTTTGAAGTCTGTTAAAGGTTGAGGTTTTGTCAGGTGGGAAATGATCATAATTTGTGTTGATGACCTGCAATGAGTCTTTGGAGCGGTAACTGCCTCACTACACCCTCAATATAGCAAACCAACTGCAATGGAAGCACTGTTAATCAATTTGGTAAGCTTTGATTTCTGACCTTCAGCATTCAATTTCTAGTATTTCCAGAATTATGAAAATGCTTTTCCTGTTTCGATGTAAATCTTTCCCTCAGCTTATTGGTCTGACTTATAAAAACATTGTTTGACTAAACTGACTGACCAAATTATCCTGCCATTTTATAAAAATGCATCTAATAAACTTAATCAGACAATTTATGGGTCAGAGCCTGATTTGTTGCAGTTTAAACACTCAAATATCTTTCAGAAAGCTTCAGTCATATAGCATACAGAAAAGACACAAAATAGCAAATCCAGTGTTGTACCAATGATGTACTAACTGGTCAATGCAATTTAATGGGAATGGAGTTATTTCCCGCCTTGTTTGCACAGATGTGTGAATCCACAAGTTAATTCATATTAACTACCAATATATTCTAAAAAGGTTACCATCTAGAAAGTGTCAGAACACTTATAAACCGTGACTTCTTTTTTGTGAAATGTTTTGCCAAAAAGGGTGTCTTTAGGAGTGTTCCAAGTGCCCAAATACTTCTTGAAATGCTTAAACTGAATGTGTAGCTGCTAATAATTTATAGGTTCACACTTCACGGTTTTGGTAAACTCAAACAAAAACATCTCTTTTCAGCAGTATATTTTAAAAATAATTTTGTAAAATAGGACTCTGGTCTTTAAAATTGGAAAGGATATAAATCATATTTTTTTAATAACTAGTTATTGTACAGCACATGCAATGTCTGCAGGCAATAAAGGTCACAGTTATAAGAACTTATTACATTAAAGAGACCTTTTTTATTGACCTTTAAAAAACACCAGAAGGAACCTCTCCCAGAAAGAACTGGCTAATCCAGTGTAGTCCATGAGGATGAGAAGCAGCTGGTGCCACACAAGATGCCCTTTGTTCAGGGAAATGCCTGAGAATGTTACGTTTATACCACATTTTAACACAAATTAAGAAAATAAGAGCAGGGAAATCTGAGGGTAGCCATACATGTCGGTTGAAGTTGGACAACAAAATAGCACAATTGTGCGCTTTAAATATGTCCAGCATTTTCTTTTCTTTTTTTTAAATACAGATTGTGACACATTGTGTCGTCCATTTAAAATAATAATAAAAAAAGATTAAAAATCAGACGGCAAAACAAACCCTATAAGTTCTGAAACACATTACATTTAATAATTAATTTTATGATGAAGTTTATACATTAGTAATAATAGTATATAATTAAAAAAATAAGGCTATATTTAAAATAAATTGTATAACATTTTAACGTAATTGTACTATTTACTTCAGACCTAGTATTGTAAGCACTGCTTAAGCGTAACATAACTGCAAAAATAAGGCCAAAGTAATTTATGAACACACTGAATAATCTTGACCATTGTATATATTTGGTAAGAATTGATCATTATTGTCAGGTGTAGCACGCGTTTCTTAATGTTGTCGCTTAGAAATGACGCAACCGAGGCGTATAAAAGAGCCCGTGCCCCGTATGACGTTCTCTTGGAGTCGTTTCTATCGCTTGACGAGGTGAGAAGCTAGCGTCCGCTGGCATTGTGCTACCATCTCACACAATCCACTCTAATCCAAGACATTTACACACCATCCATCGACAACTCTAACTTTATCTCTTTATTTACAGAACTATCTTCTCATCATGAGAGCGAAGGTAAGTAATTTTTTCATATGTAAGTGAAATACAGTGTCTCGCTATCAGGCTAGTTCTGCTAGCATGTTGATTTCATAATTTAGTGCTTTTTACGCTCTACGCTTCAAGTGTTTGTTGGTATTTAACTAAATATTTTTACTAGCTTATTTTTTTTTTAACCGTAAAATCACTAACTGTTAGCGTTAGTGTTGTATGTTTTAGTGTTATATTGTCGGGCCTGCTGTTTTAGCCTGCTAACGCGCTACCTGTCTGAGGGAATATTTTGGCCAGATTAAGTTGCAGCTGCATGTTCATTACTTTTTGTAACATTGACTTACGTCTGATAAAATTGTGGTTCTTATAAACGTTAGTCTTCAGTTATTTTTGGTTTCTTAACTATTCCGAGCCGGAGGGCCATGCTGCATGGCGAAAGTACACCCAATGGCGCCAGTCGCTATTGCGCATGTGTTAACTGTATCTTTAACTGCTTGATAATTCAAGTTTATTAATGGTTTTACTCTTCTTGCAGTGGCGAAAGAAGCGCATGCGCAGGTAAGTTTGTGACCGTGTGAGCTGCATCTTATGTTCTTTTGTTCTTTTAATGGACTTGGCCTGACCGACCACTTTATTTTTTCAGGCTGAAGCGTAAAAGGAGAAAGATGAGGCAGAGGTCAAAGTAAACCGGACCCTGTTTGCTGAAGCTGAGTGCTCCTCCACTTCAATCTCCTCAGCAAGTCTGCTGGAAGCCCAACTGAAGCTCCACTCATCCACCATCGATGAGGCCTGCTTCTGAATGAGGATTTGGTTTTCCATCACCTAGTTCTGCAGAAGCATCCTGGTCTTGATGACCATGTGAACTGTTTTGGACGTTCCTCAGACCTGTCAGCTCAGCGAGTTTTTGTTCATGTCTTAAATAAATCTTTTGGTTTAAGAAAAGGTCCTCTTGCCTAATGTTTTCTCTTGTACAAGGTTATTGGGTTTCATTCATGCTGTATAAATTTCTAAAATCAACAAGCCTTTCAGGAGCCAGTAGTGTCGGAACGCACTGATTTCTGACTTTGCATGTTGCTTTTTCCTTGTGCTAATAGTCCAGGGTTTTTTTTTTTTTTTTTTTTTTTACCGAACTAAATTAGTCCTCAAACTCTGCATACCTTTAACTAACTTCCCTGTTTTGTTCAGTGCAGGGGTGTCGTAGTTGGGTGAAAAGTGGGACAAAATTACAGGGCCCCTGGGGTGTGAAGTCATATTTCTGAATATAATTTAAGATCACTAATGTAAATGCTAATGTTTTGGGTAAATGCATCAGTTGACGTATTAAATGGTTATAGCTGGGTGTGAACCTCCAAGCTTACTACAGACCATGGCCACTGCTTGTTTGTAGGACCCAGAGTTTGGTGCTACGCCCCTGGTTCAGTGTCCGCTACATTTAAGATGTAAATCTAGGGAGCAAATTTAGACATGCCAACTAAACGCTTGTAAACGCAGGGAGGTGGAGCTATGTATTAAGGGGGCTGGTAATGTAAATGCTGCATTGATTGTGAACCGTATCAGACACCATACAGATTTAACCTGCACAGCGTCATACCCTCTGCTTGCAGTAGCTAGGTGATGACTAGTTTGCAGTGTTTTGACGGCAGTGCAGTTTTGTCAGTTCATAATTTAGTTGTAGTTAATGGGCACATGTTCGTTTGCATTAGCTAAACCCCATTATTAAACACGGCGCGTTTTCTGCCTTAGCGTGGCGTGTAAAAGCTCACCGCATTGGTTGTCACGTGACAGTGTAAACACCCATACGACAGCTTAAAAGTGCTAGAGGCACACTGCATCTTCAAAAATCCCTGTTTTCTGTTGCTTAAAGCGTAACCTATAACTAGTATCGGTTATGACTGGTTAATGATCCGTTAGTTCCTCCGACACACCGTTAAACGTTTATGATCCCACACCTAGACATTTTAAGGTTTTCGATGTGGTTTTACTAAGAATTTAGGAGGGCTGAAGCTTGAAAACACGCCCCCACACGCCCATCTTTTAAGCAAACTAGAAATGCACAACTTTCCGCTTCACAGGAACAAACATATGTGCTGTTTTCGTCGAGTGCGCGAATTATGATGTTTGTTTTTGTTTAATCGTATGTGTACAGCACCTTTTCGTTTCCAGCAGTACTGAGTGGGTTTGTGGTGTCCGGGTCTGAACCGCTCACGGAGGACAGGATTTGATGCAGAAAGAGCCGATGTCATCTAAAGATGCAGGGCCGAGCGCGGGTGCCGCTCCGGAGACTGCGCGCTCGGCCCTGCCTCAGGGTTCCGCTGGAAAACACGCCGTGTCCGTTCTCTGGTCCTTTGGAAAGTGCGTCGGTGCCTTATTGCCGGTCTACCTGGCTGGATATTTCGGGTTCAGTATCATTTTAGTTTTGCTCGGTCTCCTGGTTTACATGGGATGGAAACAAAGTCGAGATGGAAAACAAACGCGCCTGCAAAGCGCGATGTATTTTTTAGAGAATGAGCAGGATGTCACCACTACACGGGTGTTTAGAAGTAAACGGGAATTACCGGCGTGGGTAAGACACTTTATACCATAAATGACACCATTCTTGTAGCCAGCAGTTCAGTACCGTAAGTTAGCATGTATTTAACACATGCGATCTTGAGCAGATATACATGCAGGATTTCTTTGCGCTTTTCGATGGTGTTTACAAAAAGCGTATAGGTGCATTCGTGGCAATGACAGCCTGGTTTCATGCTGTGGTTATCTACTGATACGACTTTAAAAATGTATTCACCTACTCTTGCAGTACAACCTGTTAGGAGCTATTAATTACACATCATACGCGTAATTACTCACTGTTCTACATTCCTTTAAAATAACATCTACTTTTATGTTACAATACCTAATCTTTTCTAATAATTAATCTAGAAATTAATCACGAATGGCCTTCATTATGCCAGTTCTAAATTCCAAAAGTGGCAAAGCATCTATTAGGTTAATCACTAAAAGTATGATTACATTGCTAGACACTGTTTCATTAACAGGTAGGCCTAAATATTCCATATGTAATTGGTAACAGTTGCATATGCCATTGAAATTTACGCAGATGTGTAGTTCAGATATCAACCATTCACTTTTGATTATATGCATTGTTAAAAAAAAACAGTTACTATTCCAAATATTCATCAAATATTGAATTTATGACTGGTAACAAATTGCGTTTATTGTAGTTTCAGGGGATCTGTAGTTGGGAAGTATGCATTCAAGGAACATTTAAGTTCACTGAAACATGTTCGTTGCAAACTAGTACCTATACTTGCTACTGGTCACTATCCCAATGAAAAATGTATAATTGCATTTGTCACTGGTAACCAATTGCTGTATCCATTTAATTTTATGGGCACGGTTATCAACTTCTTGTTTCTGCTTCGTATTTAAGTTTTACTATTAACTGAATACCCATGCTTACTTTTTATTTAGTAATATTCAAATAGTTAATAGTACCATTTGAATAGATACTGGTACATGTTTATTAGGCGCTATCAATGTGTATCCCAGTTCATAGCAGCAATGTTTTTAATTTTACTAGTAAGATTTTTATTTAAACTATAAGTAGATTTTCTGACTGTTAAAAAATTTACATACATTTTACTTTTTTTTTTTTTTTTTTACATACAGATTTTACATACAGAAGGTTTCTTTCCTTTTTATTAACAGGAACTCAGTTTTGGTGCTATATTTATAACTAAGTTACGACATCATCTGTAGTCTGAAAGCTTGTTCATGCCACTTTATTGCAACATCGTCGCATCGAGAGCTTCTTTCAGCCAACTCCAATCAAAGTTTAGTTTTCTCTTTTTCGTAAAACATCCAGCACACTCCCTGACAGAGTTCATATTTCTATTCTCCTTTCTTCCCCTGTCCCTCATTAACTTCATTACATTCCAAAGTTAGTCCAGCCCTTGCTATATTTGGACATTAAAGTATCCAGCCTCATGGGAATGACTCACCAGCAGCTAAATGGCAAAATGAACAATTTGCAGCAAGAATTTGGTGAGGGGGTGATGGGAAAACATGAAGAAGTGGAAAATTGTTTAGTAAAGAATGGCCTGTGGTCAGAGAAACGGTTGTGCCACTGTTCTCACATACCTCATACCTGGTTTTATTTAAAGGATGTGTTTGGTATAAACCCACCCGCATCCTGTTACAAATTATGTATTTAAATTTTTTAAGAGCGCTGCTGCAGAAATATACCTTTGTCTGGTGTCTTAGATTAAAATATATATCTGGGAATCATGTATGTAAAGGGTCAAGCTATATTCAATGTAATTACCTTCTTTTTTATCTGTATTGTTTGTATTTTAATTACATTGTAGTGTATTATTTATTTATAATGAAACACACTGAAATGAGAGCTGACCTTTAATTCCTTAAATGTAAGATTCCTTTGCCATCTAGTATTTGTTTGTAGTCATACTTTTATGATTCTTTTCTCCAACTGTTACAATCTACTATTGGCATACTATTTAACAGAGTACATTTTGTTAAATATTTACAACAACTCTTGCAAGAATGACAGAATTTTCAAGAACTGGCAAAGCTGTGTATTCGTGTGTCTTCCCTGGAAAATGCTGGTGTTTTGTTGACACCAGCTCCGACCTTCACAGCGTTTATTTAGTGCGCTAAATAAGCATGCCTCCTTGCACGTGGCATGTTAAACCATGCTGTTATATGTTTTGACATGGGAAGTCAAAGTGTATTCTTTTGTTTTTCCACAGGTCAACTTTCCAGACGTGGAAAAGGTTGAGTGGATGAACAAGGTATTAAACTCTTTATTCAAATGCTAAAATGCACACGTGACCGTAACTGCTGTTCTCATTGTGTCTGCTTCATGCTCCTGAGGGCACAGCATGTGTGTTTTCAAATTCAGTCCCTGAAGATAAATAGTTGAATGGTTTGGCAGCGCTCCAGTCTTTCCACAATGTTTATTAGGTTGTCACTGGTGTATCAGACCCTATTTTGTAATGACTCACAGACTGCATTGCAAAACCTCGTAAAATGTGTGCAATTAACAAAACCTTTTCTTAGAAGTAACACACAAACCACACAGACTCTAAGAGCTTATCAGGAAGAAAGATGCCTTGTGAAAGTCTTTAGACTGACTGCCACATGATCTTCCGGATTCTTTCCTTCTCCTTTTAAAGCGCAAACATTTAATACTGGCTCATAATTCTATTCTCAGAGCAGACTGGACACTTCACAGATTGTTCTTGTGTTTTTTTTTGCACACCAGGCTTGTTAGCATTTAGGCTTTGAAGGTTTCCCTCAAACAACTAATTGTTTAGACTAAGAGAGAATAGGATGGGTGGATTGTGGGATATGCTTCAAAGCTTTCTACAAACACACTGCTATTTCAGATGACATTTGCAAACACCCAGTAAGTGAATATGTTATGGTGCAGGTTTTGTAACTGTATTTAATCACGTGCTGTCAAACTAAACAGCTCCAATTTAGATTTACGTTTTTATCGATGCTCAATCTAAAAAGGATTTCATTAGGCTATTTATATAAGGTTATTGAGTACAGCAGACCTTTATTTTGTAGATTTTTTTTCTTAGAGCTTGTGATGAGGTTTGACTGACAAATTAGGTTCATTTTGCATGCGTTGATGTATCTCAAAGAGCACATTACATCCAATTAAATATGTATATTACATACTCTGAGGCAAACATCTTTGCATTTACTCGATACCGTCATCTTCATGTGTTTCTGCTGTTTCTTATTGTTTGTAACTATACAGATATTGCAGCAGGCCTGGCCGTTTATTGGACAGTATCTGGAGAAGCTGCTGGTGGAGACTATTGCCCCTTCGATCCGATCCGCCAGCGCTCATCTGCAAACTCTCAGCTTCACCAAAGTTGACCTGGGCGATAGGGTATACAAATCTATTTCTGATAAAAGACTCGAGTTATTTGCATATATTTCTCACCTTTGAATTTGATTCTCAGCTCCAGAGATATTTCTTGAGAATGTTTGCCACTAAGACAATTATTTTTGAACAGGCTATGAAGGTTGTTGGGGTGAAGGCCTACACTGAGCATGATAAACGTCAGGTGATACTGGATCTTTATATCAGGTAGTGTTATAGACTCTTTCTTGGCAAACAGGTTCTCAACCTTGAAGCTGTGGCTGTGTCTTATTAAAGGTGCTCTATGCGATGTTGCATGATTTTAGCTCTATTTCATTTTTATCTCAAACCGTATGCATCACTT
>JAUMHR010000084.1:9775303-9797619 GCA_032361145.1 Enteromius fasciolatus
ATGATCAGAAGAAATGGACAGCACCTGAGTTAAATATATGAGTGTCACAGCAAGAATACTTAGGACCATGTGATATTTCAGTTTAATAATTCTGTGTTTTTCTGTCAACATGGGGTGCTGTGTGTACATTAATGAGGAAAAAAATTAACTTAAATGATTTTAGCAAATTTAGCTAAAAATAAGGCTGAAATATAACAGAGTGAAAAATTTAAGAGAGTCTGAATATTTTCGGTGCCCACTGTATATCTAATGAATATTCTGAAATTCTAATGAATTTTTCTAAATCACCATTTTTTAGAATGAAGCTGGATTTAGGTATTGTAAAGAAAGCGGTTCTTTTGGATGAGGTAAATCTTTTGGGCTAATCCTTTTTTCTATATTCTATATATTTTCTATTTATCTATATAGGTGGAAAACATATTTATTTCACCCACCTTTCTGTTTCTCAGTGAGGCAATCTATATTATTTATAATATTAATATAATGCTTTTCGCTGTGGTTTAGTGGTACACTTTACAGGACGCACCATCAGGTCAGGTTCATCTCAAGCTAGAATGGCTCTCTCTGCTGCCTTCTGCAGAGCGTCTAAACGAAGTAAGCTCTTACATGAAAAACTATATTCCTTGATATTCTTCTTTAATTTCCAGACTAAACGCTTTTATCAAAAATAGGTGCTGGAGAGGAATAAAAACATTACGATACATGGAAAGACAGCAGATCCTCCTTCTGCTGCTATTTTGACTGTTTACTTGGACAGGGCACAAGATCTACCTGTAAGTTTGTATTCTGCAACACTGTTGCTCTTCTTTCAGCATTTATTGTTTCAAATAGTCTGAACGAATTCATCTCGTGTTGAAATGGGTGCCTAAAGTTTCAGATCCCATCAGACATGAACAATAAAGAGCGTCCAGCTATTGTTCTCTCAGCATTTATTGTTCAAAGAGTGGTTAAAACATTGATGTTATTCAGTAGGATGTGTTTCTGTTCAGTATAAGAAAGGCAATAAGGACCCCAGCCCCATGGTACAGATTTCTGTCCAGGATACCACCAAAGAGAGCAGGGTATGATGTCAATGTTATACAATATGGATAAAGTTTATGTCATGTTTATACCTTTTGGAGTCACTCTTTCATTCTTGTTTACTTCTTAATTAAAAATCCAGACGGTGTATCAGACTAACAATCCAGTATGGGAAGATGCCTTTACATTTTTTATTCAGGACCCTCGCAAACAAGATATCGACATCCAGGTACAGTAAAATCACTGGGATTGCAAAATATTAAATCTAGAGTGTTATTAAATTAACCCTTTTTAAGATATATCTGCAATGATATCTTTGAAGTGCTCATTTAATTGTATATATATATATATATATAGATATAGATATATGCATGTAAACAACATTTGTTCATTATAATTGCTTCCATCTGTCCCAGGTGAAGGATGATGACAGGGCTTTGACTCTGGGGAGTTTGTCTATTCCCTTGTCCCGTCTGCTCTCAAGTGCTGAGCTCAGCATGGATCAGTGGTTTCAGCTAGAAAAGTCCGGACCGGCCAGCCGTATCTACTTCACAGTTATGCTAAGGGTAAGATAAGATAGATTGATATTGGTTATTAAAAACTTGAGGACACGTAATGTAGAAGTTGCATGCTTCAGGTGCTGTGGCTGAATGAAGAAGCCATTCTTACCACACCCATATCTCCTTTACCCGGAGATGGAGATATTGAATCAGAAGTGTCTTCAGGAGTATCAAAAGTGACTCCAGCTTTAAAACGTCCTGAGCACACCAGTCCAGACAGCAGTTTTGCATCTGAGGTGAGCCTCAAAAGAAATGTAGATCTTGCTGTCTTTTGAAGAAAACAAGAGATATGTTATCCCATGTTCAATATAGGGTGTTCTGCGGATCCACCTGGTAGAAGCCCAGAGTCTCATCGCAAAGGACAATTTAATGGGTGGGATGGTAAAAGGAAAGAGTGACCCGTATGTGAAGATCCGAGTAGGAGGACTGGCGTTCAAGAGTCAGGTCATCAAAGAGAACCTCAACCCCATCTGGAATGAACTGTATGAGGTATGCGTGCTAATTTATTTTACGTGTAACATGGAGGGATGTGGCTTATTTTTTAAAAACACACAGATTTCTGCTTTTTGAGTCACTTTATTCAAACATTCCTTTCCTGGAAAATAAATTGCAAAGTGATATTTATTAGTAATGCATACCTGTCTGCATGTATTGTAGGTGATCTTGACCCAGCTGCCAGGTCAGGAGGTGGAGTTTGATCTTTATGATAAAGACATTGATCAGGATGACTTCCTTGGCAGGTGAGATGTCAATATTCCTCGTCTACTTTCAGTATTTTATGCTGAAGTTTTATTATTGAAACTTACTGATTCCTAAGCAATAAGGGAAAACAAGATAAAAATCTCCTACACTTCTGGTTTGTGAGTTCTGCAGTATTTTTGAAAGAGGTCTCTTATGCTCTCCAAGGCTGTATTTATTTGATTACAACTTCAATAAAACAGTAATATATTTAATTTTAATATATTTTAAATGTAATTTATTCTTGTGTGCTGAGTTTTAAGCAGCCATCAACCCAGTCTTAAGTCACAGGAACATTCAGAAATCATTCTAAAGTTAATATAATGCTTAAGAAATATTTCATCTTATTATTAATGTTACAAACAGTTGTGCTGCTTAATATATTTGTGAATGCATTTTAAGGATTATTTAATGATAATAAATAGAAAACTCAAAAGAAAAACTGTTGTCACTAGCAAATAGCATTTTCCTTAGGATTTGTGTGACATAGCCATGTTTTAAAAGACTTATAACATCTGTCAAATGTAATAGAGCATGTGTGATGTTATTTAGCTCATAGCACATAAAAAATATCTCTTCATGATACAGGCTGACTTGATTTGATTGTCAGAACTGTTCTTTAAAAGAGACATATTTGTATTTCTGTTTTACTCAGGCCTAAAATCTATTTTAATCTATACAGTCTGAGGACAGATGGCTTTAAGGGTATTGAATGTACAAATAAATTGTATTCAGAACATTTTAGTGATCTCTGATTCGTTTCAAAGTTGCATTAGTTAGTTGCTAGTGTATGTATTTCTTGCATTGATTTATTATGTGGTTGCAGGGTTAAAGTGAGTCTCAGAGACCTCATCAGTGCTCAGTTTACTGATCAGGTGAGGCTCTCTCTGTCATTTTTTTTCTTTTTATTCCTTGGATGAATGTTTGTTTACTTCTTTTTATGCCTTTCTCGTGCCGCAGTGGTATACTCTTAATGATGTGAAGTCTGGACGAGTTCATCTCTTGTTGGAATGGGTGCCTAAAGTTTCAGATCCCACCAGACTTGAACAGGTAATGTGCTTTTATTATATAAGTTTAATTGTTCATCTGAATTCAGTAATATCAACTGATATAGTGATTTTTGCTTTTAGATCCTACATTACAACTATCGTCAGTCTTACCTGAATAAAACGGTTCCTTCGGCTGCTCTGCTTTTTGTGTATGTTGAGAGAGCACATGGTCTGCCTGTGAGTTTCATATTATTTTTATTCAGTATTTGAATTATTTCTTCACAGCTTCATTTGCAGTTGCTGGTATTCAGCATTGACTTCGCTTCAACAAACTGACCGTGTTAGCACTTAAAATGTACTGTTGTTTCCAGTTAAAAAAGAGCGGGAAAGAGCCGAAAGCAGGAGCAGAATTGTGCCTCAAAAATATATCCTACCGGACCAAAGTAAGATCCCCAAATCCTCACAAATGTTTGCTGATGTTATTAATCTCTCAAAGACTCACAAAGGAATCATGTCTCCCCCACAAGGTTGTCAATCACTCGACTTCTCCACAGTGGGATGAAGCTTTTAATTTCTTGATTCATAATCCAACAGAAGACACACTTATAGTCAAGGTGAGAAGCTAATTTACAGTAAATGTTGATGTTAAGGAATGAATTTATGTCAGAAGGATTACATTAATGTGATGGAGTGTATTGTATATGAATGGAGTGTGTGTTTCTAGCTGTCTCACAGCTGGGGTCAGGCTCTGGGCTCTCTTGTGTTTCCTGTGAGAGAGCTGCTGGATGAGAAGGATCTGGTGATGGACCGCTGGTTCAATCTAGATGGAGCCATGCCTGAAAGTCAGATTCTGCTGAGGGCTGAACTCAAGGTTGGAAATCACACACATATTCAACATGTGCTGAACAGCAGGATATGTTTACCTTCAGTCAGAATGAAGTCTATTTATACAGACAGCCGTGTCCCACTATACACATACTTTTGGTCATGTAGTGTATTGGATTCAACATGGAATTAAACACAATTGCCATTACCACTGTTAATTGTTTTAGGTAATTAATGCTTTTCTTTAGCAAGGATGCATTACAGACATTGATAATGTGATTTTTACATAACACTGCTCTTTTAAACTTTACTCATCAAAGAATCCTGAAAAGAAAATGTTATGGTTTCCACAAAACTAGAACAACTGTTTTAAGCATCGCTAATAATGAGAAACGTTTATTGAACATGAGATAAGCATATTTAAATAAGCATTTTTAATCAAATAAATGCAGCCTTAGTGAGCATAAAATGCTTTCAAAGATATACATTTTTTATTGTTAGTGTAAATAAAACGAAAACATCTCGTCTCTTAAAAAGCTACTAGACAGCAAGTTGGCTCAGTGTAGCGATGCAGAGGATTCGAGTCATGTCATCACCACTGGAGACGAAGCTGCTGCAGCCAATCGAGAGCTCCGACACAGAAGTGTGCCCGTCCAAGGGTGAGCTCGAGAGAAGCTGTATTTCATTTGTAACAGTGTGTTAGTGTTCATAGGCAGAAGCAAACAGTAACTGGCCTTGACGTGTGTGTTGGTTTATTTGTGTGGCTGGATGTAAATACAGAGGTGAGGATGCCAGTTCGACCGGGAAGGCCCAGGTGAAGCTTTCTGTTGCTTATTCATCTGAGGAGAACCGACTTGTCATTACCGTCCATGCCTGCAGGTAGGTGTCATACAAGTAATATGAAGACCAATCATTACTTATACTACGGTTAAAATCTACTCACTTTATTACATATAAATACAAATACATGCATGTATATATTTAAGAAAAAATATGTCATGTTTATATATTAAATATATTTATGTGTAATATAATATATATTTTTATAAATGTATGTACATGTAAATATTTATAAAATGTATGCTGTACGTATATATATATATATATATATATATATATTCAGAATATATTCAGAATATATATATATATATATTATTCTATATGTATAATAAATATATATATATATATATATATATATAAATAATAATACAATATAATGCTAATTTTAATATACTTTTAATACATTTTTTTAAAAATTGTAACTATTTAAAATATTTAATACAAAATTAATACATATATATATATATATATTTAATGCAGGAAAAGAGCTTATTACTAGCTATGGTCCTCAGGTTGTTTTTCTTTTGTAATTGTGTATTCTTGCACAGGAACTTGCCGTCCTACTCTAAGGATCCTCCAGACACGTACATCTCATTTATTTTGCTTCCGGACAAGAACCGGATCACCAAAAGGAAGACCAGTGTTAAAAAGAAAAGCCTCAAACCTGAGTTCAATGAGAGGTTAGTAGAGCATTCATCAAATCACTGAATCACATCTGCAGACACGGAGTGCCGAATGTTCACCACCTTTCACTTGCTCCTACAGATTTGATTTTGACATGTCACATGAAGAAGCTAAGCTGAAACATCTTGAAGTGTCTGTCAAGAACAGCGTTTCCTTCATTAGTCGTGAAAAAGAGCTTCTTGGAAAGGTATTTATCATGTGACGAGATTACAACACCACAGACATTACAGGCCATCTTTACTTTACATTACTAAGTTTCAATCCGCATTCTGTTTCAGCTTCAGATAGACTTGAGTCAGCTGGATCTCAAAGCAGGAGGGTCACAGTGGTATGTGCTGTGCTGTTGTATACTGTACATTACTCTGAGATTACACAGTGTTTGCTTACATCTATTCCTATTTGTATAATTTCAGGTATAACTTGTCACATGAGACCAACTGACTGACTGGCCTTCCCATTTTGACTTTATTTACAATAAAGTGGAGCCTGATTTCACAGATGTTATCCTGACACTCACAGAGGCTCCTAGAGCAGGGTGTCAGGACTAACATTGCATCATTGAATTGCTGTGCAACTAGCTTTCACACAAAATATAGCTTGCTTGATTTCCATCGTAAACAAATGATGTTAGCACAAGAAGGCTACAAGGGCGCCACCTTGAGTCAACACAGCAACTGTTGGAGAAATGTTACATTTTTTGGAGCATTTTATTTGTAGCTTTTTGAGGTCCTGCACTTTATTGGTCATTGAGAATGCAGCTATGAGAAGAGCTTGTGTTCAGCAGTGGTTATTGCATTTCATTCCAGCATTTCAACAACAACACCAAAAATACTTCGGGAGTTGATTAATTCAAGATGAATCCACATCATGCATTTCTAAATGACCAAATTGCTAAATATTAGTATTCAGGTTTTTTTTTTTTTTTTAAATCTATGAAGCAATCCTTTTTTGTTTCCTCTTTGAAATCTAAGTGCTTGGATTTTATTTGAACATTTCGTCTGGTTTCCATATTTTAGCCTCATGTTTGCAACCATTTTACACATACTGTATCAAAAACGTGTTGATCACTGTGCGAAGTGTGTACTTTTCCCAAATATTTTAAACATATATTTTATGTATGTATGTATGTTTGAACCAAAAGGCATATGTAATATGGCGATATGTAAAATTTAAGTGCCAATGAGTCTCTGATGCTCAAAAATGTTACTTGTTTGAGTTGTGTCTTAAAGTACAGAATTAGTTCCTCCTGAGAAAGACACTTGAATAAACAGATGTTTTTTGACGTTGAAATGTAGTGCTTCTGCACGCTATTAACCAGAGCCTGTTTTAATAAATATGCCATTTGCACTTTAAACTGATGGGTTTTTTATATTGTATGTTGAGATTCAATATGCATTCGGTATATATAATTATTCAGTTTATTAATTGATAATGAATTAGCCACTTATGTTCAGAATAATAAACAGCGGTGATATTAACTGTTCCGAAAGAGAACAGTAGTAGGAACAAATGATGTTTGCCAGCGGATGGCGATAGAGAGTCGACGGAAAACCCCAGTCATTCAACTTTAAGCTAGTTGTGATAGAGTTTGTAGACTGATGACGAGGGAGGGATCAGTCGCATGTCGATAGCTTTCATTGTGGACGCAGAGAGTTTACAGATGAGCACTAATCGGGATCACTCAAAATACATCATAAACAAAAATCCACAGCATACGCGAGAAGAAAAAAAACAACAGAAAAAGAAGAAACAAGAAAACTGTCTGCTTAACATGGATTGTCCAGATATCTGCAATACAATACTTTTAAAGAGGACATCAGAGTGATACTTTTTTATTCACTCTTATGATTTAAAGGCATTAGATACATCCTTGCTTTTTTAACATTCAAGCCGATTAGTAATCGGTTCTGAAACGCATCACTTTATCTTTTTGAACTTTTTTTTTTTCTAACAAAACTGGAATGTGATCGCACGTATTGGATGTATATTGGATTTATAAAAGTCGCCGGGGGGCAAAGAGTGAATTAGACACAGAGCATCTGAATCCTCCATCTGGACGACATTATACAGGTTAAATATGGGGAATATTGAGAGTGTGGACGGGCAATCTGAAATGAAGCATCATATCATGCCCTTGAAAGTTCCCATGCCTGACCCAACAGAGCTGGAGGAAAGATTTGCCATTGTTTTGGTGAGTATACGGCCAAAGTACACAGCATGCGAGTGCATTATTACTTCATAAGTATATTGAAAACTTACTTACTCGTTTAAGATATTTACTTAATAGCAAGTTTTGTATGTATTTACATGAAATCATAATTTTCGTAGTTTCCTTTATTTAAAATAACTGCTATTTGTAATGTTACGGTGTTGTTTAGCAACTTCCCAGTGATCAGCAGAATCACATCGCATAGCTGAGCTAGGAACGTGTTGACATTTCTTTGATATGCTCCGTGTGTCAGAAGCTTTCTCAAATGTTTCCCTGCCACCCCCATCTTGTTACTCGCACGCTTCTCTTCTCCTCAGTCCTTTTGTCTCTGAAGCGTCACAAGCGCTGATAAATGATGTGAAATTTGGCGTGGTGGTGAAGCGGATACACAGGCGCAGAAACCACTTTACATCCCGAAAGTTTGGTTTGGTAAATGACGGGCATACAGGCAAAGAGCGTAATTTAGTGAGGGGTGTATTGTAATTCATCTCCTCAGAAAGCGCAGCATTTTCTGAATTCCCCCAAAACTCCTACGAGCGAGAGATGGTGAAAGATCCTCCTCCTCTTCTCTCTCTCTTTCTCTTTCTCCCTCCATCCAGCGACTGGTGTGGGTTTTTCTGTCATTGTGAATATGACATTATGAGACAGGCTTGTTCACGTAATACAGTAACTGAATCATAACATCATATGGAAACATTTCCCGCCCGAATCTATCAAACAGTTTGATTTGCATTTGTGATTTAATAACAGATTAATAGATGCTACATTGATTTTACTGATAATTGATGTACAAACAGATATGCTGTTAACTGTGATGAAGGTAGCTGGTGAGTTAAGGTGTTGTGGGTGGTTACTTATATATACTTGCTATTATTTATTGATCAAATAGGCCTAGTTGTAGTTTAACAACAAAGTGACCTAATTTCCTCCATACTGGACCATCCCAGGGTGTATCTGAGGTCAGCTGCAGAGCTTTGCCGGCACTCTTCTTTAACTTCAGCCAGATTTCCTCTCACTGCTTTTACTTTGTGGGAAAGCATAACATTTTCGAGTCACATTTGTGTTTCAGTGCGGTTATCGGACGACAGCATGTGCTGGTCTCTGTCCGTCATGCTCTACAGATAAAGGAACATCAAAGTGCGTGTCTGGTAGAGAGCTCTCCTCTCAGGAAAAGAGGCCTTCGACTCCACGCTATGGTACTGATTAGAGTCACGCAGGTTAAAAGTGTTTCCTCCCTCATAGAAGTATCAGTTCAGCCTGAACAAAAAATAAAACAAATAGGGAAACTGATATTCCGACAGTCACAGCCTCTCTTTCACGTGTATTTATAACTTTTCTGACAGCATGCATCGTGCAACCAGTGACGTAACTCTACTTCCCTCATTTCCACCTTTGATTTCCTGTGTGCTGCTGCTTGTGGTGCACATTTAGCTCAGTGTGAGGTTGTGTCTGCTCGTACCATCTCCCCTCCCTCAGACACACGCTCTCAGACGGCTAGCGCATAATGATGTCATAGGTGTAGGCCATGCCAGCGTTGTAATAACCGTGCAGTGATGGCTTTAACAGGAGCTTAGCACACAGGAGGGCGGGCTGTGCGTGGAGTTGTATCAGGGGATGAGACCCCTGGGTTACATCAGACAACTTCATGCGGCCCACTAATAAAATGCTTGGTTCGGGCCTAACCGAGTGTGTGTGCCCCATGCATCTTTTCGCTCTTTTTCCTTTGTCTGGCTGATTCAGACTCTGCTTCAACTCAGCTCTCTGCGGCTGGAAACAGCTGCCTGACATTTTTCCCTCGTTTGCGAAAGGAAATTGCATTGTGGAGCTGGCTGCGGCCAGTTTCTCCAGTGGTGCCTCTGCAGTTCGGCTACTGGCTTTCTTGATGGTCTCAATCAAGACTATTGCTTCGGTCACGCAGCCTTCAGAATGAAGCTTATGATTTTCTTTATTCATAGTAGCTACATCATGACTGAATATGAATATATCAGATTTCAGGAAGGTGTAAAGGATAGTTGACCAGAAATCATCCATTACACACCTCAGGGGGAGTAAATGATGACTGAATTTTCTCTTTTTGTGTAAACTATGTCTTTAAAAAGTTTTTTTTGGAAGCTTACGAAGTGGGTGTGTTAAAGTCAACATGAATGCTGTTTACTTTTACTAGTCCGTCACTGGTCTTATTATGGATGATTCATGGACACGTTATTACAAATATAAATGTTTGTGTGCAGGCTTTACCTCTTTTTGGCTAGCATCGACACTTCTCGTCCAAGAATCTGGTTTTTAACGATCCAATCAATTTGCAAGTTGTAATCTTGGCCAATATTTATTTTTCGATGAAGGTTCTTGCATCAATCACAAAATAAATATTATTTATATTTTCATTTTCATTTTAGATTATGTTTTAGTAATTTTGTTTTTTTCTTTAGTTTTTAAAATATTTCTATTTCAAATGTATTTAGTTTTAATAATTTTAGTACTTTCCAGTTACTTTTTAAAGTTTTTCATAAACATATATTTTTTAAATTCCAGTTTTATTTCAAATACGGAAAATGACTTTAAATGAGTGAACTTTAATGTGCGCTGTTAGAGCTGTAAATGTAAAATTTACTTATGTGTTACTTATTTACCGAATAAGTGATGTAAACTTGCTAGGCGAACAGCGTAAACCACTAAATCTGACCTGAAATTACAAAAAATTAATGATTATTTGTAGGCATGCTCCTCTATAATGGGATTTTGTCCATTTTAACCTCTGTAGTGCAGCTTTAAAGAATGTAGGTGGAACTCTCAATCCATATGGAATATTCTATGGTAACGGAACGCTCTTACGCCTCACTCTGTGTCTGAAACTGAAGTTGGGGTCTGGCTTCCTTGCTAAACTTCTCCATATGGGCCTTTGTTTTGTTAAAGAGACAGGAGGTGTAATTTTTTTTTTCCAGAGGTGCAGCAATGGAGCAGGAGTAGATGTGTGTGTGTGATATCCTCTTTCAAAGTGCTCCCGCTCGACTGCACCGCAGTGGATTCCTGCGGTCCGCTCTCAGTTAAAGCCACGGGAGAACTTTAGAGAAGGAAAATTCCCTTTGAACTGGCTTTCTGCCACTATGCTCCGTTATAATGGCTTTACCAACACTTTTAGCACAATGTCGTACTGTAGGACTGTTTCAAAGACCACTGGACTTGTTTTCTTGTTTGTCTACTTTGAAGTAGACACCAAAAGAGTCTTAGATATCGTAGTAAACTGCTTTTAGCGATTCAAAGAGCTTTATGGTGTGCATGAGTGTTTAAGTGTGAGCTTTACCACACAGGAAGAGGCAACGTTGTGACCTTCCAGCCCCGTTTCTTGTCAGTGTGACCCCTGACACTGCGCTGTCTGTCATGTCACAGAATTTGATAGATGTCACTCAAGTGGAACTAATGGAGTCAAGCTGTGGCCCCTGTTTATGGGACATTATACCTAAATCATTTTCATTGTTTTGGCCCGTGCTTCATTTATCTGCTCTGTGTGTCTGGTCAGCCCGCTTTCGGGGCCGAGCATTTCTAAAAGGCCTGCAGGTGGGGAGGAATCGGCCATTGTTTGTTTGTTGAGCCTCGAATTCATGCTGTGGGAGTGTACATCTGTCTCTCCAATGGCCCCGTGTTGAGATGGGATGTCTGAGGCTCCTCTCTGTAGGCATCCTTGTCCTACACCAAAACACACAGACTCTTATGCATGTGTGCAGACTCACATGCATTCACGTCTGACAGGTTTTTGCATTGTGAGGTGATTTTAAGATTTGAAGGTGTAACTCATTCTTCAATGAGTTATTCATATTGCTTCTCAAGTAGTATTTATAGGATGTTTTATTGAAAACATGTCAAAGGCATCAATTTAAATGTCATTTTTGCAGTAGCTGCCATGCATGTTGTTTGCAATATATATGCAATTTTGCATTTGCGTGGTTTATATTTGGCCATAGGTGTGTGTGTATGTGTGGTGGGTCAGGCTGCTCTCTTGCAGCTGTGTTAAGGGTCCATTCTGAGCAGTGGTTTCCTCTCCAGCACAATGGAGGCTCTGTGAGTGTGTGTTGTTTTAGAGCGAGGGCCTCTCCCCCCCCCGAGCCCTTTGTGCTCGGTTCTTTTACTATAGAGCTCGCAGGAACTGCTGCAAGAGTTCTTACTTGCAGATAAATGCCATTTCAGCACACATCTGAAAATAAATGTTGTTTCATTTTTACGCCACCTGTGGTAATGAAACATATGTAAACCAGAACATCCTCTTTCTGCACTCCTTTTCTCAGGCTCACTTTTTTAAAAAAGTGTTCTCCTGTTGCTCCATGCATTTTAAGGTTGACAGGACTGAGTGGGTGGCGACTCTGTGCTAGAACTCACCGTTATTATTATCTCAGGTTGAATTTACTCACCACATCATCATGACACGGGCGGTGGCCTCCTTAGCTTGACGTTGTGTTTAACTTTCTTTAGGATTCTGCAAAGCAAGTTCCACTATTCCATACAGGCAATATTTAGAGCCTCTGTGGCGTTTTCATGGATAGACCACCTACTGCTGCATGTTAAGTAATGTGACACAATGTATAGGTGCTTTTGCAGATGCACTGCAAATAAATAAATAAGTACGATGTAAAATACATAAAATAAGATCAATTTACTTGAGCAGCAAAACTGCACAATTGTTTTCTGATAGATGTCAACAAAACACATATTTAAAGTACATTCTCACCTGAAAACTGAACCTTAAAACTACATTCTGTGACACAGTATTATTACAGAAATTATAATGGTAAATTATAATGGTAAGTTTAGTTTGCTAACAAATGTGTACAAGAGTGTGTGCAGTTCTAAATGTTTGGATGTCAAAATGAAGCTGTCTCCTCGTTCCTGTTGTACTCTGTGTATCCGTTATGACCCTGTTCCTTTCCATCTCCTGTGTGGCCGACCGAAGACACAAACAGGACATCCTCTTTTTAAGTGTCAGCCAGAACATCTTATTCACTCTAAATTAAATTTGTAGAATGTTTATATTTATAGCACCGTACATGCTCAGTTCTGACTTCATGATTCACACATATTTAATAGCCTAACTGAGATGTGTTTGATGATGACACCATTTGAGAGCGTTTAATGTGCCACAGATCCTGTCGCAGAAAGTAGAAAGGGTATCTGGGATGTCACATCTGTAAACCTCATCATGATCTTCGGTAGTTCCTGAAATCGCGCCTCGTGACAGGAAACACTTCTCAGCAACCACATCATTGAAGACTAATTCATTAATGAGAATTCACTTTCACACAGAATGCTTGAGCAGAACTGGAAGTGGACATTTTCACAACATTTTTGTGGTTATAAGATAAGAATGGTCAGGCTGTCCTAATATGAGCTATTTTAAAGGGAGATGTTGTGTCTTTGACCTGACTGATTTGTGGTGGACATCGTGTTGAGTTGCTCAGAGCACCAGGGAATCTCTTGGTGGAGAAGAGCATGGTGCACTGGTATGTGGGAGGCACATCACAGCTGTAGACCATCGAGGTGTTAACAGCCCCATCAATATGATGTTATGGGACTTTTTAAGTGCCTGTGTTTACCAGTTTACACTCTGTGTTTTTGAGATATTTGAGTGGAAATTTTCATATGCAGAGCTTTTTCACTGTTCTCAATTCTGAAACTAAAGTTGATGAGTTTTACTTTCAGTCAGGACGTTTTTGAACAGCTGGTTTCAGTGGGGGCATTTACCGTAAATAGTCAACAAAATCTGTAGCGAATGTTTTTTATATCATAATTTTCATGTGTAAATTATTTTAAATAGAGTTTTTAAAATCATTATTGTTTATTTTAAATAATACATTTTTGAGTTTTATTAGTCTATTATTAATTTATTTCTCTCTATATATATATGAAGAGTTTGTTTGCAAAAGCCGAATAGCGCGATCTGAACCCTGTCAAAAAAGCTTTCATGGTTTCAAGCCTTCCATTTTCAAGGTATCGCGAGTTCATGTTTTACTGTAACAGCCCATTTTAGCCAATAAGCCAATAAGTCCATTTTAGTGAATCCGCCCGCTGTGTTGAGGTCAGGTGACAAGGCTACTTTTCACAGGATGACGTGCAGAGGAGTTTCGTCAAAAGTGATCGAAGTATGGATTATATCGACAAACTTGATGAACCTGTGATATCTTCTTCAGGTTGTAAAACGAAAATAAAAGCTGAAGCGTTTTTAGGCACCTTACATCACAACGGTGAGGGAAAAATCTGTGTATAGAGTGCAATCACATCCATACAGTCTATGATCACAACAACAACAACAACCTCTCAAACATGAAAAGTGGAGTTATCTGCTTTTGCTGTAAAACAAACATTTAATATATATATAAAAAAAATACTTTCAATTAACTTTCATTTTGTAAATTACCTATATTTTTTTTAAGTTAATATAACATAATCCAAACAACCCAACTGCAGTTTGAAAATATTACTTGTAATGCACAAAAAAAAAAAAAAGATTTCTGAAAAAAGTTAGAGATTTTTGCAAACGAACTCTTCATATATATATATATATATATGTAATTTATTAAGTTATTTATTATGTTTCCTGTATTATATTTAGCCTAGATCCTGAATGGTTTGGAATGGAGATTGTTTGTGTTTCTTATGTAAACAGCTGGTGGGGGATGGTGTGGCAGTTCACTCGTACCTCGACCTCAGCCTCTTTCTGTGTTGTGGTGGATGGGACATTTGTGTTTTGTGGATTTGCTTTGTTGTGATTGCCTGGTTCAGGTTACTGGTTAGGTTTGGGAGATTAGGTGTCAGCACAATGAATGGAAGACAGCATTTTCTCACACTCCATTTTGTCTTGCTCATTGCCAGGAGAGTTGCTTGAGAACAGCACTGACCTCCTGTAGATCTCCACTTTCATTCCCAGCAGTCTTTTGGTTAGAGTAAACTGTTACTTTTAAACTAAATTTAAAGTTGGAAATCCCCCTGGACTTGTGACACCCTTTGCAGCTGAGGTTCCTCTGCGTCTTTCTTGTATTGTAAACGTTTCAAGGAATAAGAGGAACAGTAGCTTCGAGAGTTCGTGTTGATGTGGTTTTGTAAGTCACGGAAATTCACCCATAAACCCGATACTTTGTCATTTACATGTGATTGTGGTGTCATTGCTTCAGGACCGTTTCTTCAATAAGATTCTGTTAGTCATTCTTCCAGGTTTGTCGTAGGGCCTGAGTTTTTAACCAGGTGGTCCACGAGGGGGTCCATAGATAATTCATACAAAACATAGCATTTCATATAATTTATTAATGTTATATTATATTACTTTACATTTAGTGCTGTCAAACAGTTAATCGCATTCAAAAGTTTTTGTTTATGTAATATATGTGTGTACTGTGTATATTTTATACACACATGTGCAGAATATATTCTGAAAAAATTCATGTGTTTACATGTATATAGAAATATTACATATTCTAAACACATTAGCA
This sequence comes from Enteromius fasciolatus, assembly GCA_032361145.1. Taxonomy (NCBI): domain Eukaryota; kingdom Metazoa; phylum Chordata; class Actinopteri; order Cypriniformes; family Cyprinidae; genus Enteromius; species Enteromius fasciolatus. The sequence continues at coordinate 9,790,641 of JAUMHR010000084.1, forward strand.
TATTACTTTAATGTATACATGCATGTGTGTGTATTTATATATACACAGAGAGAGATAGAGAGAGAGAGAGAGAGAGAGAAACACTAAACTAGGACAAACCTAAACTTTACACATAGGGACATTCCATCCAGACCCTGAACCCACCCAACAGGGACACCCAATAAAATAAAATAAAATAGATTTTCTCACTTAATAATGACAAACATAATTCTAATGTACGTAACAGATCATTAATCCATTTATATATATATCATAGTATAGTATAGTATGTTATTTTATTTGATAAATTTAACTGAACCACAAAAAATGGTTCAGTAATGATCTGTTCAATATTATAGGTTATTATATTATAAAAAGAGTAATGTTAAAAGGAAATTAATCCATTTTCTTTAAATGCCTTACAAGGGGGTCTATAGACAGATTAATGTATATATATATATATATATATAAATGGATTAATGATCTGTTTCGTACATTAGAATTATGTTTGTCATTATTAAGTGAGAAAATCTATTTTATTTTATTTTATTGGGTGTCCCTGTTGGGTGGGTTGAGGGTCTGGATGGAATGTCCCTATGTGTAAAGTTTAGGTTTGTCCTAGTTTAGTGTTTCTCTATCTCTCTCTCTCTCTCATAATATATATAGCAAGACCTTGCCTTGACATTTCATAAGACAGACATCTCAACAGACCTTAGATCAGCAATGAGAGAAGTGTACAGGTTTTGGTCACATCCTTGGGGGTGTCAAGTGTGACATGAACTTATTGAATTAGTTCTTCAGAGGTTTACATCAAGCCCTATCCAGAAGAATTTGGCCTGTGCAGCAGAACCGGGGCTCACCAAGTAGGGTTTGTTTTTTAGATTCAAAGATATTGTTGAGAAAAAGTACAAGTCTTCTTGACCAGTAATATTCAAATTCCTTGTGCTCAACACATTGAAGCAGGGCTTTTTTTAATATTGACTGTACAGGGTTCAACACACTTCTTCCCAAAAAATATTTGGAAGAATGAGAGGAAAAAGCTTCAGCAGGCCAGTGTGACGTTCAGTAAGAGCTATTGTTTCCCATTCAAACTTACAGTCCACTATGTCTGGCAGGGTTCGTGTGCATTCCTCAGGTCCTACGTTGCTGCTCGGCGCCTGGGGACCTATTAGGTAGAGCTCAGTAGCTGAAAGGGGGAGACGGTCAGATGGGGAGACGGTGTGTGTCTGGCGCTCTGCTCCGGTCTAGTCGAGTATGCTGACATATGCTAGATCCATTGAAAGGATACAAGATCCCAGTCTTCCCCCCTATTCTTCCTGTACTACAGTAGGCTGCCGTTTAAACTCATAAAATGGAGTCGGGGTGTAAACTCTACCTGTTGACTTTGTAGTCAAAGAGCCATTTAGATCAGTTTGTAAAACACTCTTATTGGCTTTAGGGTTTCAATTATATTAAGCTTGTAGGTTTAAGTGGACTTTGAAGGAGTTTATGTTGGATGTCTCCCAGAGTCGGGTCTCAGGCATGAGAGCAGACGCTCGGAGCTGTGCATGGGCAAAAAAACATTTTTGCATTGTTTGTGTTTATAAATGCAGCAAAGAATTTTTGCTCACATGAACTCCCGCTGCCCTCAGAGCGGATGGAGCCAAATAAGGTTGTAAAAGTGTGTGGCCCTCTTTTAAACATGCCATAGCTGTCCCTTGGTGAAGACTAATATTTGACCATGTCAGTATGGGGAAGAAGAAGCCTTTTGATGCTGCTTTGTGATGTTCGCGCATGAGCAGCTTCTTTTGTCTTTTTCATATTAAAGTGCCCCATGTTATTTGTAATAAATGGTTAATATTTTGGCTTTGGGAGTTCCCAACAACATGCGTGCAAGGCCAAAAAAACACTTTCATTGTCTCATAATATGTGTTTATTTGTTTAACGACTCCTAAACTATTTGTTTATTGATTTATTTTTCCATACCCCTTCTTTGCGTGACGCTTTTCTGCAGTGATTGGTCAGATTTATCTCATTTTCATTACATCATCCCTAGTGGCAAAGAGTAAATTAGCATTTTCATTCAGACCAAATTGAAAAGATCAACAAGTGGGCAGGTTAGGCAAATTTCATGTTGAATGAAGAGTTTATATTTGTATTTCTGGCTGCGTTACAAGTCATAAACTGGAGGCCACTTTTCCACATGAGAAAGCACAGATTGGGTTGCTTTTTTTATTTGGCTTTTCTCTGTGTGTTGTCTTCCTGTCTGACCTGTGCACTCCGTCACGTGTAATGTTTCGTGAGGAGGGCTGTGCGTGACTGGAGTCTGTTTTCTGTCTCTTAAGCTTTTGACTGAATTCATTTTTTGCAATCTGATACCCGATAACAAATCAAGCTACTGTTCTCTTAAGACACATCTTTCTCCCCCTTTTTGTCTGTCCCGCTCCCTCTTCAGCCAAATATCCCGATTTCTATAGGTAATTTTACCAACTCCCCCTGTAATTTGCAGCACAGTCTTTGCTCACTTTCATTGTAAGCAATACACATGGTTCATCTCCTCATGTGTGTTTCCGTTTCCCACGCTTCTGTTCCTCTTTTTATGAATTCATCTTGTCTAATTAGAAAAGAGTTTTCCCAAACTTATCATACATGCAAAAATACTAAAATACACTACATTTGAGTCAGTTTTTACTCTAGTATTAAATGCTTCAATTTTTTGGTAGCTTTAGTCACCGATAACCACAGTCTATTGTTCAACATAATCATTTGCCAAACAGCTCAACATGCCAAAAACAAGGAATGGTTCTTTGTTGTGTCAGCACAGTCACTCTTTCACAAACTATACTGGGATCAAACAGAAGCTCTTTTTGTCTCTGTGGTGGGTAGCATCATCCTTATTTTGGAAGTAAAGAGCTTTCGGGAGTTGATTTTAAGTATCCTCATCTCAGTTGTAAGATGTGGGCCTCTTTTTTGAGTTGTCATGCCAGTAAAACACGACTGGACTTCTGTGGGGAAAGGTCTAATGAGATTTGGAAAATTAGATTAGGAATGGCCAGTTAGCTAAACCTTTAGCTGTACTGGAGTAGCCAGCAAGGCCTTTTGGAGAAGGCGAAACATGCACTTTATTTTGTTTTTGTTTTATTGGATTCATATTTTTGGACATGATCAACTTATTATATTATATAATGTTTGCAGACGTTCATACTGAATGTGTGGGACCTTTCATGGCAAAATAAGATGTTCTTCCTTTCCAGGAATAGACAAAATGCTTTGATCCCACTGGACTGTGTGCCATCTTAGTGGTTAGGGCTGAATTCAATGTTTTGTTATTTCAGACTGCTGGCCTGGAGTGGACAGGCTAGTTTTTCTCCATAAATATCAAAATCCTCATAGTGATTTCTTTGATCATACTTCAGTGGGTTTTTGCATTGACGGTTCCCCTTTGACTCAAAGACATCTTTTTACTTTTTGTACTCAAGTTTCAGTTGTTTGTGCTAGAAGTTTTAGCTAATAATAACTGTTCAGTAAGCTCTCAGGACCTAAGAAACCCCCCTCTGTGTAAGTACTGCACAGCTGAATCAGAAAAGTGAATCTTAAACTTATTTGCTTAGACACTCATTTCTTAAACAGAAAACAAAGAAGCCTTAATCTCAGAGAGCTACTGTAGATCAGATAAAGACTCATCTGAGCTCTTTGCAGCCAGTGTTATCAGTGATGTGGCACCAGATCCTGGATCGTCATGTGAAAGGAGGACTGGAACCTCACTGTGCTCTAAGTGCCGTAATTACATATCAGACCGACAAATGGTCACTAGGCAGTCCCGGCAACAGACATATGGCCAGATGCAACCTCTGACTCCTATTTTGAAGCTTCCCAGAAGACAGTTTTATTGCTCACAGGTTGCTCTTTCATGGCTCAGGAAACTAAAGCTCTTTAAGTAATAACTTCAAGCCAGATGTTTCTCCTAAAATTGCTTAAGAGAAATAAAAATAAACAAATTAGGCCAGTGTTGATATAGAGTATAGGGGTTTGACCAGTATGTGTTTTCATGGCCAATGCAGATACTGATTATTATGGATCAAAATGAACAACATGTTTAACCAATGTTTGGATTTATATTGAAATCTGACTTTAAATCCCAGGCAGTTTGTTTAGATGTCTTCTTTAATATGCATATATATCATACCAACATCTTACAATCTCATTGCTGTCTAGAAGGAAAAAAAGAATAATTCTTTCAGATGGAATATGCTTTTGTCATAAAAATGCATTATAGCTCATATTTCCTCAGATACTGGATGCTTTCATACTGGCCCAAAATGGATGATTGTAGACATTACGCTCCTTTCTTCCTCAAAAACAATGGATGTGGTTTGTTGTGTGAAATGTTCGGAAGCAGTGAGCTCATCACAAAAGAGCTGCCATTTACGTCATTTATTAAATTCTGCATGCTAACAAGTGTAGGAGGCACCCATTCCATCCTTGACATTTGAGCTATAAAGAGTATAGAGAGAGAGAAATTCAACCCCAAATCTATAAGCTCAGTCAAAGAGAAGGGAACAGAGGGAAAATCGGGTGATAGAGAAGATGAAGTAGGATAATTTATAGCCAAATTCATTACTGTTATAAACAGGACACATTCCTTCTGAAGCTGTGGACATCTGGAATGCCCAATGTCGGTCACAACTGGGGGAAAAAAGCATTGGAAGGGGGATTGTGGGAGGGAATGGTAATGCTTGAGATCTTCACAGACTAAGCCAAATAACATTCTCCAGGGCCTTTTTTTACACATTGTCATTTCTGCTTAAAAGTTGTTAGCTTTTCAGACATTACAAACCCTAGTCATCATAACTGGGATGTCTTCCAGTCGAATGTGGTTTCAAACAAAACAAATTTACTACATGGTCAGTTGAGTCTGTCTGCTGTTGTATTAAATGCTGGAAGCTGAACTGTTTAGATTTATTAAATCAAAACTTCCTGTACTTCCTGTACTTCCTGTACTGCTTTTTGCTGCAGGTAAATCTAAAGCTTCATTGCAAACAAACAGTGGTGGACTTTTATTGTAAATTAATTCTATTGACTGTGATGAGATAAAAAAGACGCGTTTAAAACTTGGTTTCATTGCCATCTGAAGTGTTTTGAAGCAATTGTTTTGTGAAGGAATTGGGAATCCCAGACATGTCACTGAATATGATTCACGTTTGACTTGTGGAATAACTTAATCACTTTACAGTGGTTTCTACACATACAATTCATATGTTAGCAATATCAGTTAATACCACTGTTTTGTTTATAATGAAGTGTTCATATAATTTCACTGAAATAATATGTTGCCTTGGCAGTGTGCTGTGAAGCTGTTGGGTTTTGTGGTGGATGATCGCTCTAGCTTAGAGTGCAAAGACAAGGCAGATGCATGGGAGAGTGTGAATGGTATCTTTAGAACAAACACCTCTTCTGTCTTCAAAGGGAAACCCACTGAGAGGTCTGTGCCTTACTGGGGGGGATCTGCCGCTCGCTATCAGGAATCATAGCACAGCGTCTCAGGTTAATAAAGACAGATACAGTGTTTGCTGGAGCCAGTTGTCAGATCACACCCCACACCTGACTCAGTGTGTGTTCCACTATTAAAGAGATTTAGAAGACAAATCGCACACCTATCTGTTTGTAGTGCAAACACGACCTGATATCAGAGAGTAGTCTTGTTACAATGCAGCGCCCTGTCTATTATAAGAAGTGGAAGGCAGAACAATGGTTTATATATCATTTGAACAATAGCATTATTATTATCATCATACTGGTCTATATGCGATTCTTGTGACTCAATGTCTTACTACTGTTTAAAAGGTTGGGCTCAGTCAGTTTTTTTTTAATTTGATTTAAAGAAATTAATCTTTTTATTCGTTAAACTGATAAAGACATTGGGACTGACATTTCTGTTCAAAGCTGTTCTGTTGAACTTTCTATTCATTAATGAATCCTGGAAAAAAAAAAATCCACAAAAACTTTAGGCTGTAAACCTGATCATGTGACGCTGACGTTTGGAGTAATGCCTCTTTCAGCTTTGCCATCACATCAAAAATTGTTTGAAAAACAATAAAAAAAATTCCAGGATGTTTGATAGCTCAAGTTAACAAGCTTCTGGTGACAGAGTTAGATTTCGATGTCTGTGCCATTTAACCAAGTGTTTTATTATTCCAGAAAGATGCTAGAAGCATGCTGATTTGAACAAACTTCTAAGACTCTCTCGCACATTGTGTTCAATGCACAAAATCCCATGTCTGTGTTTCGTAATTGTGTATTTCCGTAAACTTTAACACATAAGTCATACCTCAACTAATGCAGTTTGCTTTCAAGCAACACCCCAGTAAACAAATACACACTGCAAAACACTCAGAACACCTTAGCAACTGCCTAGCAGCAACACACAAGCATTCCTGCTTGTGAGTTTTGCAAAGTAAATAGCCTCCTTCAAAGAAAAAACAAAAAAATATAGTTTGAAATGGAGAATTGAGTAAAAAAAAGATGAAATCATCACGTGAAATCAAGTTAAAAGTCATTTTCAGACTGAAGAGGAATGATTTCAAACAGGATATAAGAAGTCAGTACAGGACGTGAGGTCAGACAAGAAACCGCTGTGACCCAAAGAAGACACAGAGACGTGTCTGCAAGGTCGTTGCCATGGTTACGTGGAGGAATACATGATTTCCTGTGTGTTCTGATGCGAAAACGCTCTCTTGTTTTTCAGAACTCTATGAACCTGCCCCCGGATAAAGCACGTCTCCTACGGCAGTATGATAATGAGAAGAAGTGGGACCTCATCTGCGACCAGGTACAGCCTCCACAATCACTCACTATTATATCACACCCTTCCCTCAGTAAGGCAGTCCAGAAAACACCTCCAAGAATGGTGTTGAGATGACATTTAAAAAAGTACAGTCATTATAACTTCCCCTCATGTCGTTCCAAACCTGTAAGACGTTTGTTCATCTTCAGAACACAAATGAAGATATTTGTGATTAAA